>CATNWA010015213.1:300000-346589 GCA_951230385.1 Staurois parvus | reverse complement strand
TTTGGGAAAAAGGGAGGGACTGCAGCACCAGAATTGGACGGGGAGGCTTTTTGTTTTTGCAGTCGGGTGCGGTGCTCGAAACTGTTGTCTTTGGATACGGATTAAAAAGAAAAGGATGTTGGGGGGAATGAAAGAGGTATTTAGCAGGAAAAAGGAGCATCTGAAGGGGCGGAGATCCCAATGAGGCCCTTCTCGGGGGGGCAAAAAAGGGTTGGTTTGGAAAAACCCCTTTGAGGGGTGATAGAGGGGATTGACGAGTGGGTGAGGGCAAGAAACGGGGGGGGTGATGGGGGGGGGTGGGGCGGGCCCGAACCCGGTTTAGGTTTTTTTCAGGGTTTTTTGGCCCCGAATGGTAAAGTTGCATTTTGCTAAAGAAAAACGCTGTAGTAAACAGGGGCCCCCTGGCCACGCTTGTTTTTCCCGGGCCAATGGGTCGACTTACGGCTATTTTTTTTTTTTTCGGGGGTTTGGGAGGAAAAATTGCCACCCCCCGGTAGGAAACTTTGCCCCTTTTTTCCCTGGTGACTGATTCCTGGGTGGGCCGGCCCCATAGGGCCCGGGGGGTGGTAGGCTTGAGTGGAGCTGGGTTACCGGGACTTTTTGGCCCGGGACAGGAGGATGTGCTGTCTCCGGGGAAAAACCACCGATGTTTTGTTCTTTCCCCAAGTGACCCTTTTCCCCGGGAGGGATGGGAAAAATTTGCCTGAGGAGAGGGTGCCGTGTTTTTCAACCCCTTCTTCAAGTAGGGTCTCCCCTCATTTTCCCCCTGGGGGTTGGTGGGGAAAAGGGATGTTTTAGCCCCGGTCCCGGCCATTTCCTCCCCGATTGTTGGGTTGGCTGCTAAAAAAGGCCGATGTCCCCCTTTTCTGACCCCCCTCTGAACTTTAAAAATTTTAAAGGGGGGGCTGAGCCCCGTGGATTTTGGGGTAGGGCCCCTTAAAAAGGGGGCGGAAAGGCCAGGGATTTCAGTGGGTTGGCCCGGGGGGCCCATGAATTTAAAGGTTGGGTCGGGAAGTACCCCCGATTTTGGGTGTAGGTTTTCAGTTTTTAAAGGGGAAAGAGGAAGGACGCCCGAAAAAACCCAATAAAATGGGGGCCCCCTGGGTTGGGTTTTGGAGACAGGGAGGGGAAAGACCCCGGGGACTGGCTCTGGTGGGGAAATATGTTGCCTGCCCCCTTCTCTGCTGCCGTTGGGTCTAAAACTTTGCCCCCTTTCTGCCTCTTCCCTGTTGTTGACATACTATTTAATTCAACGATTAGGTGTCCCTGAGTAACAATTCTCTGTGCACGCATGTAACAATAACATGAATTCTGTCTGACCCTGAGTAACAATTCTGTGTCTGTCCAGCACATCTGTGTCTGTGAGTAACAATTCTGTGGTCTGACTGCAAGTAACAATTATTGTGTCTGGTGCGAGAAAGACATATTCTGTGTGCAGAAGTAACAATATTTGTGTCTCTGCGATGTAACAATTCTCTGGCACGTCAGTAACAATTCTGTCTGTCCCTGAGTAACATTCTCTTGGCACTCAGTAACAATTCTGTCGATGTCCTGAGTAAACAATTCTCTGGCATCTCAGTAACAATTCTGTCTGTCCCTGAGTAACAATTCAATCTGGCACTCAGTAACAATTCTGTCTGTCCGCTGAGTAACAATCTCGCTGGCACTCCTTAAACAATTCTGTCTGTCCCTGAGTAACAATTCTCTGTGCACTCAGTAGACATTCAGTCTGTCCCTGCGTCAATCTCTGGCACTCAGTAATGAATTCTGTCTGTCCTGAGTATGAATCCATGTAGCCGCTGAGTAACAATTCTGTGTCTGCGCGAGATAACAATTCTGTGTTCTGTGCAAGTAACACTTTTGTGTCTAGTGCGAGAGTAACAATTCTCTGACACTCAGTAACTCAATGCACTGTCTGTCCCTGAATATGAATTCTGTGGCCCTGAGTAACAATTCTGTCTCTGTGGGCGAGTAACAATTCTGTGTCTGTGCAAGTAACAATTTTTGTGTCTGTGAGACTGTCTGTCCTGAGTAAGAATTCTCTGGCACTCAGTAACAATTCTGTCTGTCCCTGAGTAATGAATTCTGTGGCCCCTGAGTAACAATTGTGTGTCTGTGCAATTAACAATTCTGTGTCTGTGCAAGTAACAATTTTGTGTCCTGTGAGAGTAACAATTCTCTGGCACTCAGTAACAATTCTGTCTGTCCCTGAGTAACAATTCTCTGGCACTCAGTAACAATTCTGTCTGTCCCTGAGTATGAATTCTGTGGCCCTGAGTAACAATTCTGTCTCTGTGGCGAGTAACAATTCTGTGTCTGTGCAAGTAACAATTTTGTGTCTGTGAGAGTAACAATTCTCTGGCACTCAGTAACAATTCTGTCTGTCCCTGAGTAAGAATTCTCTGGCACTCAGTAACAATTCTGTCTGTCCCTGAGTAACAATTCTCTGGCACTCAGTAACAATTCTGTCTGTCCCTGAGTAACAATTCTGTCTGTCCCTGAGTATGAATTCTGTGGCCTCTGAGTAAGAATTCTCTGGCACTCAGTAACAATTCTGTCTGTCCCTGAGTATGAATTCTGTGGCCCTGAGTAACAATTGTGTGTCTGTGCAAGTAACAATTCTGTGTCTGTGCAAGTAACAATTTTGTGTCTGTGAGAGTAACAATTCTCTGGCACTCAGTAACAATTCTGTCTGTCCCTGAGTAACAATTCTTGGCACTCAGTAACAATTCTGTCTGTCCCTGAGTAACAATTCTGTGGCCCTGAGTAACAATTCTGTCTCTGTGCGAGTAAATTCTGTGTCTGTGCAAGTAACAATTTTGTGTCTGTGAGAGTAACAATTCTCTGGCACTCAGTAACAATTCTGTCTGTCCCTGAGTAAGAATTCTCTGGCACTCATTCAATTCTGTCTGTCCCTGAGTAACATTCTCTGGCACTCAGTAACAATTCTGTCTGTCCCTGAGTAACAATTCTGTCTGTCCTGAGTAACAATTCTGTGGCCCTGAGTAAGAATTCTCTGGCACTCAGTAACAATTCTGTCTGTCCCCTGAGTATGAATTCTGTGGCCCTGAGTAACAATTGTGTGTCTGTGCAAGTAACAATTCTGTGTCTGTGCAAGTAACAATTTTGTGTCTGTGAGAGTAACAATTCTCTGGCACTCAGTAACAATTCTGTCTGTCCCTGAGTAACAATTCTCTGGCACTCAGTAACAATTCTGTCTGTCCCTGAGTATGAATTCTGTGGCCCTGAGTAACAATTCTGTCTCTGTGCGAGTAACAATTCTGTGTCTGTGCAAGTAACAATTTTGTGTCTGTGAGAGTAACAATTCTCTGGCACTCAGTAACAATTCTGTCTGTCCTGAGTAAGAACAATTCTCTGGCACTCAGTAACAATTCTGTCTGTCCCTGAGTAACAATTCTCTGGCACTCAGTAACAATTCTGTCTGTCCCTGAGTAACAATTCTGTCTGTCCCTGAGTATGAATTCTGTCTGCCCTGAGTAACAATTCTCTGGCACTCAGTAACAATTCTGTCTGTCCCTGAGTATGAATTCTGTGGCCCTGAGTAACAATTGTGTGTCTGTGTGCAGTAACAATTCTGTGTCTGTGCAAGTAACAATTTTGTGTCTGTGAGAGTAACAATTCTCTGGCACTCAGTAACAATTCTGTCTGTCCCTGAGTAACAATTCTCTGGCACTCAGTAACAATTCTGTCTGTCCCTGAGTATGAATTCTGTGGCCCTGAGTAACAATTCTGTCTCTGTGCGAGTAACAATTCTGGGTGTCTGTGCAAGTAACAATTTTGTGTCTGTGAGAGTAACAATTCTCTGGCACTCAGTAACAATTCTGTCTGTCCCTGAGTAAGAATTCTCTGGCACTCAGTAACAATTCTGTCTGTCCCTGAGTAACAATTCTCTGGCACTCAGTAAACAATTCTGTCTGTCCCTGAGTATGAATTCTGTGGCCCTGAGTAACAATTCTGTGTCTGTGCGAGTAACAATTCTGTGTCTGTGCAAGTAAAACAATTTTGTGTCTGTGCGAGTAACAATTCTCTGGCACTCAGTAACAATTCTGTCTGTCCCTGAGTAACAATTCTCTGGCACTCAGTAACAATTCTGTCTGTCCCTGAGTAACAATTCTCTGGCACTCAGTAACAATTCTGTCTGTCCCTGAGTAACAATTCTCTGGCACTCAGTAACAATTCTGTCTGTCCCTGAGTAACAATTCTCTGGCACTCAGTAACAATTCTGTCTGTCCCTGAGTAACAATTCTCTGGCACTCTCAGTAACAATTTCTGTCTGTCCCTGAGTAACAATTCTGTCTGTCCCTGAGAATGAATTCTGTGGCCCCTGAGTAAGAATTCTCTGTCACTCAGTAACAATTCTGTCTGTCCCTGAGTAACAATTCTCTGGCACTCAGTAACAATTCTGTCTGTCCCTGAGTAAAAAATTCTGTGGCCCTAATAACGTTTCTGTGGCCCTAAGTAACAATTCTCTGGCACTGAGTAACAATTCTGTCTGTCCCTGAGTATGAATTCTGTGGCCCTAACTAGCGTTTCTTTGTCCCTAAATAACGATTCTGTGGCCCTCATTAACAAGTCTGTGTCCCTGAGTAATGGTTTCTCTGTCCCTAAGTAACTTCTCTCTGTCCCCAATTCTCGTTTCTGTGGCCCTAACTCTGTCCCTGTCCCTAGTACAGAGCGGTCTGCCTCTGTTCAATGACTGCAGGCAAATGAAGATTTCCAAAATGGCCGCTATATATACCTCGACCATTACACAGTGCTGGCTGGCTGGCTGCTGATTGGCTGATGCGATCACATGTCGTTGAGGAATGCATTATGGGGCAGCGCGCCTTGTCTGCGCGCCTTCCCCGACATCCCCGCTCCGTCGCCGCACATGTCAGCCGCCATTTTCTGAAAAATTTCGATTCGCGCGTCCGAATTAGGCTGTTTTTCGGATTCGGCACGAATCGAAATTTTTCCGATATTCGACTCGAATTCCACTTCGGATACTTCGATTCGCTCATCTCTAATAGGAACTTTTGAAAAACAAAAGTCAGAGTTTCGGTCAGGCAAGCAGAAATTGGCAACAATTGAGCAGCAGACATGCAGATTTAGGAGACAAGAGCAGGGGCGGACTGACCATTTGGATACTCGGGCACTGCCCGAGGGCCCAGGGTCAGTAGGGGGCCCCATGAGATGCCCCTGATACCTTTCATAGGCTTTTTTTAGGGTGGTTTGAGTGTTGGCGAGGACACAGGGGCCCCATGATTTCCTATTGCCCGGGGGCCCCATGAGTTGTCAGTCCGCCCCTTGACAAGAGCATACATTGTAGCCAATTGAGGGTCAATAACACATGGGAAGGAAATGGTACCAAGATGAAAAGTAAGATGCAAAGATAGATAGCAGGTCTGAGGTCAGGTAATGGAGGGATCAAGATCAGGTGTAGTCAGAAGGCAAACCAGTCAAGTACAGAAGCAAGCTGGATCTGGTAAGAGGTTTCTGGAGCTGACAACCACTCAGCAATTATCTTAAACTTTAAAGTGCTTTAAATAGGGTCAATATGAATGTGCAGGAGACCGTGCCTCAGTGCACAAGCATGAATGCGTACATGTCCCTGATCCTGTGCTCCAATCTACAGGCTGTTTCATACACAAGTGCAGATCCTCGAGCATGAACATGTACTTGGCTATCCTGGCCAGGGGCGGACTGACAGCTCATGGGGCCCCCGGGCAATAGGGGATCATGGGGCCCCTGTGTCCTTGCCCAAACTCAAAAAAGCCTATGAAAAAGGTACCAGGGGCATCTCATGGGGCCCCTTGCTGACCCCGGGCCCTCGGGCAGTGCCCGAGTTTCCAAATGGTCAGTCTACCCCTGATCCTGACACATTCACTTGAGATGGTTTGAGGGGGGCACTGGAAGCCAAATACAAAAGAGGGTATAATTCTCGGTTGTGCAAAGCATCGCAGTCCAGTAGCCGATTAGTAATTTGTGTCCACATCAAAGATTAATCTGTAGTAGAAAACTACAACAGGAGCAAAAAGCAAATGGTGAAAGAGCCCAGATCTCTTTAATAGTTCATAATCACTACATACAATGGCATTTTGAGACATCAAAGTAGATTGGTGTGAGTTATGGTGGCTAAATGGTTTGCAATTTTGCCTGGCAGCACTAGGGTCAGTGGTTTGAATCCCATCCATGGCACCACCTGCCTGGAGTTTGCATGTTCTCACTGTGCCTGCATGGATTTCCTTCAGTTTCCTCTCACACTCCAAAGACATGCTAGTAAGTTAATTGGCTCCTGTCTAAATTGTCCCTAGTATGTGTATGTATGAATGTGAGTTAGGGACCTTAGATTGTACGCCCCTTGAGGGTTAGGGACTGATGTGAATGTACAATATATATGGAAAGAAAGCGCTTCATAAATTGACAGCGCTATAGAAGTACCTGAAATAAAATAAATAAATGTGCATTTACAACATTGGTCTCATGTACATACAGGCCATTCATAAAAATGAATTATAAATCGGTTGTTTCTCGTTCAATAGAGTCTGAAGTTTATTGAAAGTGATAATACCTTATGGGTAATACAGTGGATGGATCTTTAGTTATACATTTTTATGGTTTTCTTTCTACAGTCCTATCCGAGCATCGAATTATAAAGTGTATCTGGGCCTGTACAGGCTGGGCGTGGTTAGCCCTTATACAGTTGTTGCCAATGTAAGGTATGTCATCGCCAATCCTAATTATTTATACACTGGAGACATCGGGGACATCGCCCTCGTACATTTGGCCACACCTGTTAACTATACTCAGTACATCATGCCGATCTGTCTGCCATCTTCCAACACCACCTTCCCCTGTGGCCTGGAGTGTTGGGTAACTGGATGGGGTAGAACATCTTTTGAAGGTGAGTCTATGAAATAATAAGCAAAAGTAATTTCACTGATTTCTATATCATCCCAGTTAGGAATGGGTCAATCTGCCCAAATTTAGCTCATGGGGGGGTTCAACAAATTGAAATTTACAAAACAGGAAAGGCCAATCTCATTGAATTCTATTGGGGTGTCCTAATTTATCTCAATTTTCAAAGCTAATAAGCAAGCTATTGTCAAAAAAGGCATTGGGTAGCTGGGCACTGCCATAGAAGACATTTAGCAAAGAAGCATTAAAAAACACTCTATAGAAGGCTGGGAGTCCTTTTAATGCAACTTTAACCTCTTGGCACTGGCCACATGCATACATGCAGCCGCTCGGTGTGTGGGCCTTAACACCAAGTAGCCGCATATATATGTGGTCCTAAATATGTGTAATAATGGTGCAGCACAATTGCAAACCACTAATGCATAAACTGTGATAATCCCTAGAACAGTGGTTCTTAACCTGGGTTCGATCCAACCCCAGGGGTTCGGTGAGTCAGTCTCGCGGGTTCGGCGGAGGTGAAAACCCACACCCGACTCATATGATTCGTGATGACATGCCCCCGCTTGTCCATCATTGGCTGCAGGTGGTCACGCAACATCGCTTAGCCCAGTGGTCGGCAAGCCGTGGCTCGTGAGCCACATGCGGCTCTTTACACGCTTTAATGCGGCTCTTGTGTGCCGGGCGCCCGCTCCCCTCCCTCCTCTCGGGCGGCAGGGACTCTGCAGCGTGATCCAAAAAAAAAACAGCCAGGGCAGCGCGCTCAAATGCAATGATTGGCCAGTCTCGCTGCCACTCACATCCTGATAGCCAGTGATTGGCTGTCAGGATGTGTGTAGGCGGGGCAGCGTGACAAACGTGAGAGGAGCTAGGCTCCTCTCACAGTCCGCCCTGAAGACCGGAACGGCGCGGGAATACGGCGAGAGGAACGCGCGGAGCAAAGGTAAGTGAATTGACACAGGGGGGACTTGGCTTACTACTTGCTACTTACTTACTACTACTATATAGGGATGAATTAATATGGGGGGATGAATTACTATAGGGGGGATGAATTACTATATGGGGGATGAATTACTATGGGGGGATGAATTACTATGGGGGATGAATTACTATATGGGGGATGAATTACTATGGGGGATGAATTACTATATGGGGGATGAATTACTATATGGGGGATGAATTACTATGGGGGATTAAATTACTATATGGGGGATGAATTACTATATGGGGATGAATTACTATGGGGGATGAATTACTATATGGGGGATGAATTACTATGGGGGATGAATTACTATATGGGGGATGAAATTACTATGGGGGATGAATTACTATTGGGGGGATGAATTACTATAGGGGGGGATGAATTACTATATGGGGGATGAATTACTATATGGGGGATGAATTACTATGGGGGATGAATTACTATATGGGGGATGAATTACTATGGGGGATGAATTACTATGAGGGATGAATTACTATGGGGGATGAATTACTATAAAACAGTGGTTCTTAACCTGGGTTCGATCGAACCCCAGGGGTTCAGTGAGTCAGTCTCGCGGGTTCGGCAGAGGTGAAGACCCACACCCGACTCATATGATTCGTGCAGTAAATATTCATTATTATGTTTTTGTTTTTGTGTGAAAATCATGTTTTAATGGTTTTGTTCTTTGTTCTTAACGGTTTTGTTCATTTTGTGCACCTATGTATAAATATATATCCTATGTTTTGAATTTTAAAAATCATATTTTATTTTTCCAATTAAGAAGGGTTCGGTGAATGCGCATATGAAACTGGTGGGGTTCAGTACCTCCAACAAGGTTAAGAACCACAGCCCTAGAATATTAATGCCACAACCTTAGAGCTACAACTCAAATAAATAAATATACATACATTCCTACTAAAAATGTATAAACTTACATATTATTTCATAATATGTATCACATAAAGATCATATATATGAATGAGTATTAAAGGTGAATTATTGGGCCGTCTGCCCTTGCATGCACATGAACTTTAATGGCATCCCAGTCTTAGTACGTAGGGTTCAATATTGAGTTGGCCCCGCCCTTCGCAGCTATAACAGCTTCAACTCTTCTGGAAAGGCCATCCACAAGGTTTAGGAGGGTGTCTATGGGAAGGTTGGACCATTCTTCCAGAAGCACATTTGTCAGGTCAGGCACTGATGTCGGGGGAGGAGGCCTGGCTCACAGTCTCCACTCTAATTCATCCCAAAGTTGTTCTATGGGGTTGAGGTCAGGACAGGCCAGTCAAGTTCCTCCACCCCAAACTGGCTCCTCCATGTCTTTATGGACCTTGCTTTGTGCACTGGTGGGCAGTCATGTTGGAACAAGAAGGGGCCATCCCCAAACACGACCCCACACCATAATCCCCCCTCCACCAAACTTTACACCTGGCACAATGCAATTATTTATTTATTTGAGTTGTAGCACTGAGGTTGTGGCATTAATACTCTGGGGATTATCACAGTTTAGGCATTAAACTGCACCATTATTATACATAGTTATTACACTGTGCAGTGTCACACAGAGAGGTGGCAGCAGCATGCTACCTTCATTTTTTGTTTTGGCTTCTCCGTATTTACAACCTTTTGGTTTATATATTTCACACACTCAATTTATAAGTCTGTTTTGAGTATCTTTTCACTTTATATATGTGGCCCTGTTAATACTACTTACTGTACTGAGAGTGCTCCCTGCATGGTCCCAGCACTGTAGCCAGCGGTGATCAGTAAGCTCCAGATGCATACTCGCTACTACACCACTACTACAGCGATCTGCACTAGCTTCCAGGTCCCGTGCTAAATGGACTGTCCAGCTGTGAACACATGAGGCTTCTCGTTCAGCACAGGCATTATTCAGGGAAGGCTTTGCATTTTCTCAATGGATGCAAAGCATTATCTGAATGGACAAAGTGGAAGAGTGGCGAGATGATGTCCCAATACACTGTATGTTGTAAGCTTTGAGACCCCTGCAGCAAATATTAAAAATTTATCAAGTAAAGTCCAGCCACAGAATCATTGTGTGACACTTTTAAAGTGGTGGAGCACTGGAACAGGCCTCAAACTTTGAGACAGAAGTCTGATTTTACCTTTAGCGAACATTATAAATGTAGTGTCTGAGATCTAGCTGTACAGACATTGTGGGTTTATGTACTAAAGCTGGAGAGTGCAAAATCAGCAAATAACTCCTGTGTGTCCCCTTTACAATGGGTCATGCAATCTGAATACAATTTAAAATTTAGTCTGTAGCATCAACAGCAGAGGTCTGGTAGTCATTGGTATTTCAAGACTGGTTCACTTGCATGAAAGGGAATGGGACCACATTTACAAAGGACATGTGGATTTGTCTCAGTATATTAAAACCTAAAATCCCTCTCAGATGGCACACTGGCTGTATCGCAAGCCAAAATCAGTAGAGCATACTATGCAATCTTGGACACCCAATAGTCCATGGGTTTCTCACTTCTGAGAGTGAAGCCCAGTTCCTTGACCCTATGCTAGTACCAAATGTGCACAGGTCTCCATTGAAATAACACTGATGCTAACATGGCTACTTTTGAGATCCAGTGCAAGTGGGTGTCACAGGTGATGCGGTTGGCAGGCCACTCATGTTGGTGATTCATTTCTGTCAGGTTAGCCATGGTCAGGTATGACTGCCTAAAGTGGCTACAAGTCTTACTGGACTAAAGAAGAACCTCCTGCAAGCCATGGTACTTCATGAAGAACCACTGCACCACCAGGTTAAGGACATGTTCAAGGCAAGGTACCTTATTATTTTTTGATTATTTTTGCCAGTGGAAGGGTTGCCAGCTGGTTTGTGTCTTTTGTCACACATGACCTTGTTTGCCTGAAGATGACATGAGGTAAGCGGTCTCTTCACTTGAGCATGGAGAGCTGCCACCAACAACACTTGCCATCTAAAGTATGGGTTGTCAACTGGGAACCAATAAGAGTGATTCAGGCTTAAATGATCTCTGTACCTGACACTTACAATCACGATTACACATTATAATTCAGCTTTGCTGGTTCTTATGGCAAATTTTCCAAGATTTGAGCCTTAAAGGTGATCTTTCTAGTTATAGCCTTGCTAAGAATGACTTTCTAATTATCTTCATGTTTATGTTTCATCATCAGGAAGTCTACCTTTAAATAAGACCCTCCAGGAGCTCATGATTCCTCTAATAGACCACAATACATGTCAAAAAATGTATCGCAAGGGGGGAAGTATTGAAAAGATCCAGGATGAAAAGATTTGTGCTGGCTACAATGATAAGCAAAATTATTCTTGCCAGGTGGGTGACACCAAAAGCATTTTAACATGACTAATCTAGACCTGACCAAAACATTATTTTTGAATCAAGATGGAGTAGAAACATGTTAGATACCCCATTGGGTAGAGCTTCTCAAGTCCTGACCTATTACCAGGCTTTCACACGCAGGGATAGGAAATCACTGAAACAATGTGTTAGTCATATGGAGAAGGGTGCAAACCTCTCACAGTGAATCAATGTGACAAACTCCTGCGCTCCTACCTAAAAACTAATACCTACCAACAAAGGTAAAGCCGCTACATACAGTCAGTTATACCCATAGACAAAAAATGAAACACAAATGATGCAGCGCTACTACCATAAACATTCTTCACACATAAATGAATAAGTGAAACAGTGCAAAATTAGTGACACAAATAACATAAACACACAATATTAAATAGTGCCAAAAAACTCATAAATAATCACTAGAGATGAGCGAATTATTCAAAAATTTGATTCGGCTGATTCGCCGAATTTGCGGGAGAAATTCGATTCGCTGCGAATTTAACTTATAAAAAGGGTGTTTCTAGGCTTCAGAGAGCCTTTATATTAGTGCAGAACACTGTACCTTTAATTTAAATGCCCTTGGAGTCTGCTGGGGAAGAGAAATAATACTGTCAGTCAGTATGACATGCAGATGAGTGCCGTCGATCTTAGAATCACCGCACACTTCACTCATTTGGGCAGTCTCGGGGCACGACGAAGAAGAAGAAGAAAGAAGAATGAAAAGAAGAAGAAGAAGAATGAAAAGAAGAAGAAGAGAAGAATGAAAAGAAGAAGAAGAAGAATGAAAAGAAGAAGAAGAAGAATGAAAAGAAAGAAGAAGAAGAATGAAAAGAAGATGAAAAGAAGAAAGAAGAAGAATGAAAAGAAGAAGAAGAAGAAGAATGAAAAGAAGAATGAAAAGAAGAAGAATGAAAAGAAGAAGAAGAAGAATGAAAAGAAGAATGAAAATAAGAAGAAGAAGAATGAAAAGAAGAATGATGAAAGAAGAAGAAGAAGAATGAAAAGAAGAATGAAAAGAAGAAGAAAGAATGAAAAGAAGAAGAAGAAGAAGAATGAAAAGAAGAAGAAGAAGAATGAAAAGAAGAATGAGAAGAATGAAAAGAAGAATGAAAAAGAAGAAAAGAAGAATGAAAAGAAGAAGAAGAAGAATGAAAAGAAGAATGAGAAGAAGAAGAAGAATGAAAAGAAGAAGAAGAAGAATGAAAAGAAGAATGAAAAGAAGAAGAAGAATGAAAAGAAGAAGAAGAAGAAGAAGAAATGAAAAGAAGAATGAAAAGAAGAAGAAGAATGAAAAGAAGAAGAAGAATGAAAAGAAGAATGAAAAGAAGAAGAAGAATTTTAGAAGAAGAATGAAAAGAAGCAGAAGAATGAAAAGAAGAAGAAGAATGAAAAGAAGAGGAAGAAGAATGAAAAAAAAAGAAGAAGAATGAAGAATGAAAAGAAGAAGAATGAAAAGAAGAATGAAAAGAAGAAGAAGAAGAATGAAAAGAAGAAGAATGAAAAGAATTTGAAAAGAAGAAGAAGAAGAATGAAAAGAAGAATGAAAGAAGAAGAAGAAGAATGAAAAGAAGAATGAAAAGAAGAAGAAGAATGAAAAGAAGAAGAAGAATGAAAAGAAGAATGAAAAGAAGAAGCAGAAGAAGAAGAAGAATGAAAAGAGAAGTGAAAAGAAGAAGAATTCCAGTACAGCAAAAAAGTGTATCTGCAGAGAGCTCTATTTCTGACTTCTCTGACAGTTCCTTCACATTTACAGCGGTTGAAACATTGTATCCCAAATAAAAACATCTGTATCCTAAATGGAAACAAATAGATACAATGTTTCAACCGCTGTAAATGAACTGTCAGAACTGTCAGAGAACTGTCAGAATAGCGGAGCTCTCTGCAGTGACACTGGCCGATTCGTGCATCCGAAGTTGGCTAAAATTCGGATTCGATGCGAATCAAATTTTTCCTAATATTCGAAACGAATTCCACTTCGCCAAGTTCGATTCGCTCATCTCTAATAATCACGTGTGACAAGTGTTTGTTTGCATGATCAGTTCTTAGGTTATGCGTTTATTGGGATGCACGTGTGTTTTGTGTTATATGGTGGGAACTGATTTTTAGTTCCGGTGGGAGGTTTTTTAGCACATTGAGTCCTGTTGTGACTTACTAGTTTGATTTGGAGCTCTATTGGATCCCATTGGATTACTTAGGGCACCATTTATGTTATTTGGTCCTTTTAGGACCTCGTATTGACACTTGTCACACGTGATTATTTATGAGTTTTTTTAGCACTATTTAATTTGTGTGTTTATGTTATTTGTGTCACTAATTTTGCACTGTTTCACTTATTCATTTATGTGTGAAGAATTTTTATGGTAGTATCGCTGCATCATTTGTGTTTCATTTAAACCTCTCACAGTATAATCATTGTTGCCAACTACCTCATGTTCTGGTGACATCACTTTTACTTATTTCTATTCTTGGTCTCTTTTGGACAGAAGATGAGGGGAAATCAGCTTCATAGGGCATAGGAAGCAAGAGATTATTGAAGGAAAAATTAGGAATGCCATTCCCAAAGCCTAGAGTCAAAAAGTCTATTTCATTAAAATAGTCCAATAGAAATCCACAAGAGTATCCAACACATGTTGGGAGATCAAGTCCATCTATCACTGCTAAAATTAATAAAATTGAATATATCCATTGTTATGCTTTCCCACACCATCCCTTTGACTCAATAATAACTAAGTAAAAGAGTCACAAAGAAAAACCTTCCAAAAATGAGGGTTTATACACACTGGCCATATTGCCCATTCCCCTCAACTTTATACTGTTCAGGAGTGACCGCCACCTAAAGAATCTATGCATTCAACCCCTGTATCTCCCACCGTGTGCTGAGGTTTCATCTGATGACCCTTCACTACCATGTCCTATAGTGATGTAGAAGCCAGCAGAAAAGAACACACAGCATGGTGAAGGACCAGGCATGCAACACTGCTGTAAACACATTTACCAGACACTTTATTAGGTCCATCTGTTCAATTGCTCGGTAACACAAATTGCTAATCAGCCAATCACATGGCAACAACTCAATGCATTTAGGCATCTAGGTGTGGTGAAGATGACTTGCTGAAGTTCAATACGAGTATCAGAATGGGGAACAAAAGGGATTTAGCTGACTTTGAACATGGCATGGTTGTTGGTGCCAGAAAGGCTGGTCTAAACATTTCAAAAACTGCTGATCTACTGGGATTTTCACTCGCAACCATCTCTAGAGTTTACAGAGAATGGTCCAAAAAAGAGAGAATATCCAGTGAGAGGCAGTTGTGTGGAGGAAAATGTCTTGTTGATGTCAGAGGTCAGAGGAGAATGGGCACACTGCTTTGAGATGATAGAAAGGCAACAGGAACTCAAATAACCACTCATTATATCCAAGGTATGCAGAATACCATCTCTGAATGCACAGCACGTCCAACCTTGAAGCAGATGGGCTACAGCAGCAGAAGACCACACTGGGTGCTACTCCTGTCAGCTAAGAACAGTAAACGAAGGCTACAATTTGCACAAGCTCACTTAAATTGCACAATAGAAGATTGAAATATATTTCCTGGCCTGGGTCAGAATTTGGTGTGAACAACATGAAAGCATGGATCCATCCAACCTTGTATCAACAGTCCATGGATGTGCAACCAACAAATCTGCAACAACTGCATGATGCTATCATGTCAATATGGAACAAAATCTCTGAGGAATGTTTCCAACACTTTGTTGAATCTATGCAATAAAGAATGAAGGCCGTTCTGAACTCAAGCGGGGGTCCAACCAGGTACTAGTAAGATGGACCTAATAAAGTGGCCATTGAGTGTATGTTACATGTGAAAAGGCTTTTGCTCTGCAAAAGAGTACAGATCAGAAGGACAGGAAATGTGTATATAAATCCTCTACATTAGGGTTGATTTAAAGCTGGAGTATAATCTGCTTTTATTTTTCCGTCATGGGTTGCCCTCTATATCAACATGCTATTGAAATTTTTAAATAAAACTATATATTGGACCTAATGATGTCATCACTGGGTCTATGTGCTTCTCTTTGTAATGCAAGTAGATCTTGGCTGGTGGGAGGGGTCAGCAGGGTGTGTTGTACATAAATGCAGAAGGAGTAAGCGAGCGCTAAAACAATCCCAAATACATAAGCGGCTGTACACCAAAAAAGGTACCCATAAACCTTCCAAGACACATATGCAAAGAGGGGGCTAATAAACTCAACGATGTCAAAAGTCAATAAAATGTATATATAAAGTGACAAGGTGCAAATACATAGGCCACTAAATAGTGGTCAAGGTGCTAAAGGGAGGTGACTCAATATAAAGTCCAAAGAGAAGAAGTGTTGATGAGATCTCGAATGATCTCAGGATGTCCAGTGATTAGTGTTAGTGTCCTAAAGGGCAGAGCTGCAGCAGGTGTGACGCTACGCCGCGGGCGCCACGAGGGGCCCCGGCGGCCATCTTATTCACTCTCATGGTCAGTAATTTTGTTATTATTCCTCACTGCTTTCACACTCCATATATGGAACAAAACTATCTTAAAGATACTGCACTATGTGGGCTCTTCTGTTTCTTTGAGCTCCTTTGGGAGCCGATCACGTTCGCAGAACCAGCTGCATCCCTTGTGAGGAGACCCCATGTGAGCAGGCTGTATCCATTGCGTGATGACCCCCCATGAGTGTTAACACCTCCAGGGAGTGAGGATTAACCTGACCAGATCTGACCAGACCTATTTTGATGATATCTGGATGACCAGAGGATTACTACTATTTATGCGCATTTGAATTGCGTATCTGGTGAGTGCGCAATCTCATTATTATTTATCACCAGATCCACGGTCCGCATCACTGGTCATCCTGAGATCATTCGAGATCTCATCAACACTTCTTCTCTTTGGACTTTATATTGAGTCAACACCCTTTAGCACCTTGACCACTATTTAGTGGCCTATGTATTTGCACCTTGTCACTTTTTATATACATTTTATTGACTTTTGACATCGTTGAGTTTATTAGCGCTGCACCCCCTCTTTGCATAAGGGTGTTGTACATAGCTTCCTGAAAACATCACATCAGCCTGTCTCAGTACTCCTCCTGAAAGTCCTCAGCCAGATGCAAGCAGTGGGCTGGTTCTTGGGAGGAAATATGCAAATTTCAAAAAGCCTTAATGGGTAGATGTCAGTCTAGAGTGGTGATACGCTGTATGTACCTTGGTTTGGTTCAGACCATTCTTAAAGTTTGCGTGCCAAATCCAATCCCCATTGATGTCAAAATGAGCTAAATGTTAATTAAAAAAAAAAGTTTTTTTTAGGGGAATAGGCAAGGAACTGACAGACAAATGGGGGACTAGGCAATGCCATGGGAGCATGAACCAAAGTAAAAAAAGAAAAAAATTTAAAAATTCGTTTGGCAAGGAGCAGCAATTTTAGTAATGCCTAAATTGAAATATTAAAAATGCTAAACTTTTTGGGAGAACATTAAGATGAGGTGTTTCAATCAGCGGTGATACGATCCCTTAATTAATCATGTAATTGTCTATTGCAACCTTTCCATGCTGTTTCTCTCTTATGTATTTCTTAATATGTCCATTTTTAGTTTAGAATTTTTTTCAACTATGGTTACTTTGCTGAGTCCAATCCCATTGGTTCTGTGTAATATAAAAAGCACAAGGGATCCGCACCCAGAGAGCATCTAGAAGGGGGGGCGAATAGGATTCTAAGCCAGAACAATGTAATCCTTGTTGAAAAATCACTGGAACCTGGATCGCCAGTAGACTCCCTTTCTACAGTTCAGTACAGATCTTCAGTTTTAAGAATTTTGTTGGAATATTCTAAACAGATAGTCTCTAGGTGCAGCTAATGTTTATTTATGTCTTCCAGGGTGACTCAGGAGGACCTCTGGTGTGTAAGGTCCAGGATGTATGGTACCAGGTTGGAATTGTGAGCTGGGGAAAAGACTGCACAGCCTCTAACTTTCCTGGGGTGTACACACTGGTGACGGCCTACCAAGCCTGGATCAGCACCTACCTGAAAGTTACATTCAATGATGTGACAAATATCACTACACCAACAAGGACATGTGGAGACAACTTTACTGACACATTGTACACCAGCTCCACAACACATGGAGGAAGCATTGACTATACAAACACCAATGTTCCCGAACCAACAAATGAAGGAATCACTGCCTATACCAACACCAATGTTCCATTAAAAACAAATGAAGGAAGCACTGTCTATAAGAAGACCACTGTTTTCTCACCAAAAACAACATCTGAAGGAAGCTCTCACTCATCCGACCTTTCATACCATTGCTGGATGATCCTGGTGGCAACTACTCTTATGCTCACAAAAATATAATAGAAAACTGCCTAGACAATGGGGTTGATTTACTAATAGGGGTAAGGTCTCACTTAGATTTGGACCGAACCTTTCTTTTTCACACGTTTGTTTAAATACCAAACTTTCAGCTGATTGGATAAAAGTCGAGCTTCAATAATAATAATGGCAGCTTCCTCTGCCAATGTTTGGTAAGGAAGCAGCTGGTGGCAGCACCTTCTGTGTCCTTAGCAACCAGTGAAAATGCATGGCCCCATCATTTGCTGGCTGTAAACACTGGGGCAAGGATATCACTGACATCACTAACAGAATATGGCCACGTGGCCATGTTTGTTCGGTGACATCACTGGGTATATTCCGCCCCCTTGTTGATACATAACAGTGGGGACCCAGAGCTTCCAAAATGTGACAAACACAGCGACAGGATCCACCTGTCAGTAGGTTTATTCTTTCAGAGAGTTTGCAGACATTACTTATAGTGATTGATGGGGATCTGGATCATGGATGACATCATTGAGATTTTCATCATGGTACTTTTTGAGGGTCTTTTTTTTTTTAAGTGTCTTTTTATTTACACTTTTTATTTTTCCCACTGACAGCTGAATGTAAAAAGAATTGCTGGTGATAAAAATTCTGCAAAAAAAAAAAAAAAGGCGTGGGGTCTCCCCATCCATACCAAGCCCTTTAAGTTTGGTATGGATTTTGAGGGGAACCCCCATACCAAATTTTTTTGGCATAGGGTCCCCCCAAAATCCATATCAGAAACTTAATCGAGCATGCAGCTGGCAGGTCAGGGAAGGGGGGGGGGGAATGAGCGAATGCCCCCCTCCTGAACCATACCAGGCCACATGCCCTCCCTTACGTTAACCTTGAACATCAAGCCCAACACTGCTGCCCAATATACAGTTCATATCAAAAATCAGTAGAATTAATTTGCTATTTGACACACAAACCTATCCCCTACATGCCACCACTGAATCTCCTTGTTCATACAAAAAGGTAATCATATTCCAAATATCTCAACTGATCACATGTGTGTATAGGATTGTGTATTTATGCAATTGTATATTTTTTTCCCTTTCATTGTGTGAACTGGATGGACTTGTGTTTTTTTGTCAACCAGACTAACTATGTAACTATCTCATGCCAAAGCGGTGGTGTTCACCCTTTCCACCATTGATAAAGGAAAGGTTTGTCATAGTAGGTTGGACCGATTCAGGGACTCTCTCATTTTACAAAGATCCATACAATAAAATATTATAAAATCAGTAATGCCTGGCTCCACTTCAAACAAACAGAAGAATAATGTTATCACCTTTCCAAAGACTGAACCATACACTATTTCCAGATATTTCCTGGAACTGACAGATACAACACAACAAGGAACCCTTTGCCCGTTGTATACAGGTGTTAGGGATCCGGGTATGACCAGAAATGTGTGGACTGACACAGGGAAACACAGGCTCCAGGTATAGTATAAACAATACAATTTATTAAGGACTAAACAATACATAAACGCAGTGCAAGACTAAAACATAAACACAGTGCAACCAAACCTCCAACAGATAACAATAAGAACAATACTAAACGTAGTCGGGCAGGCCGGGTCGGTAGCAAGCGGGCAGGCAAGGTACAAGGAGCAGGCAGAAGCGTAGTCAGGAATAGCCGAGGTCAGGACAGGCAGAGTTCATGCAGAGTCAGGATTAAAGCAGAATCAGGATCAGGCAGGAAGCAGACAGGATGCAGGTACAGGGGCTCATGGGAAACATACACCAAGGCCCTGATCATAGGCCTGGCCATTCCTTAAATACACCTGCTGTAATTAGCCTCAGGTGATGGCTCATTGCAGGAGTGAGCCCCTGGTTGCTGAGAGCACCCGCTGGCCAGCAGCCCTGGTACTGCAGCCCACAAGGCAGGTGAGTCCCACTACCACTGGCAAGTCCATTCCTGACAACAGGTGTCATCTGCCGAACACTGGAAAACCATAAGGAGAACAATGTCAGCGGCATTTTTTCTAAGTGTAATTTGTACCTTTCCCCTCCTCCCTCTCCTAACCCTACCTGTGTCCTGTCCAGGGGCGGACTGACAATTTGGAAACTCGGGCGCTGCCCAAGGGCCCGGGGTCAGTAGGGGGCCCCATGAGATGCCCCGGTTCCTTTTTCATAGGCTTTTTTGAGTTTGGGAAAGGGCACAGGGGCCCCATGATCCCCTATTGCCCGGGGCCCCATGAGTTGTCAGTCCGCCCCTGGTCCTGTCTTGTCTATTGACTCAAAACTTTTTTAGAAACTTTAAGGTACAGGAGAGACAGAATGGCTGACATAGACCACAGTTTTCTGCCTCTCGTAAAACTATTTAAAAACTTTAATAAGCAAAAGTTCTCTTTAAGCTATAAAACCATAAAGAGAACTTCTGCAAGGGACCTTTTTGGTACTTTGTACCTTTCCCTTCCCCTCTCATAAACCTACCTAAGTTTTTTTTTTGTTTAAACGATAATTTATCACATAAAAAAAGAGGGCAACGTGAATGATGTATATACAGTACGTCATGTGTCTTGCTCTTGTAAAATATATAAAAACTTTATGGAACACACAAAAAAAAAAAGAACGAGTAAGCCAAAGGGGTTTATATATGTGAATAAAAAATGATGTTCTTTTCAAAGTGAGAAAGAAATCTCTGTGGAATATCTTTGCAGAAATGGGAGCATTCAGTGTACTAATACTACTCATTGCCACAGGTAAGTAACATACCAAAAAGTCTTCACCAGCCTTTTTCAATCTTTTCAGCACAGAGGAACCCTTGAAATAACCTTCCAGTCTCAAGGAATATCTACTATATCTACTCTATGATACATTAGTGTGGTGGTGAGCCTCCATGATTTAAAGAACTGAAATCCAATTAATTCAAGGGCTGGAACGGGGACATTCCTGAGTAACATGGGATACGATACTGGATGTCCCCTGGTCAGGAATTTAGGAGGTGGGCTCTTTCTGATTTGCTGCAGCTTCTAATGCACATGGTGAGAAGCTCACAGTGTGCAGTGAAATCTGTTTAATCCATTTCAGTCCAGAGCCGGTACCACTCTGCAAGACTGATGGCAAAGCTAAAGTCCAAGTTTAAACTACAGCTTTGTGTCCTGTCCCAGAATGTTTGCACCAGATTGCTGAAAATGTGAGCAAACCTTATAAAACTGCTAATTTATTTACACTACACATGTTTAGTTTAAAATGTGACACCAAAATTGTTTGTTTTTGAAACTTTTTATTAGTGGGACAGACCTGTGGGACCATGTTGATGAAAACAAGGGCCTTATCCCCTCAATCCTAGCCTGGTAGTTGTGAGGATTTGTGTGTAGGGGGCTTATTGGGGATCTTATTGGTATCTGGAAGACCCCTATGTGAATGACTAGGGGGTACACAGATTTTTAAATATCCTTAATTTAAAAAAATTACAACGAGGAGTAACCAGGAAAGAAACATGTTGGTAGGTATAGTGAAAATAATTTTCCAAAAACCTGGCACTCCTCATGACTTCATAGTTAGCACAATACAAAACGATAAAAACACAGAGAGGAAAAAAAACCCTCAAAATGTGTTGGATACTTTTTTCCCAAGTTTTACTTTGTACCTTTCCTCTCCTCCTTCCCATAACCTGTGTCTTGGCTTGTTTATTGACTCAGGGCTGTTTTACAAAAGTAAAAGGTATACATATTGAGAAAAAGAGAAAGAGAATGATTTGCATACGACACATTTTTTTTTCTGCTCTAAACTTTTTAAAAACTTTAATAACTAAAAAAAATTTAAGGCAACTAAAAATCCATAAACAGAAAACTGTCTTTTTTGTACTTTGTACCTTTCCCCTCCTCCCTCTCTTAAACCTACCTATGTTTTCTTCTGCCTACCCACTCATAATTGATAATTAAGTGAAAAAAAATCACCGCACTACTCTCTCAGTGCTAAAAAATAACAACTAACATAAACTGAAACAAACACTCATCATTGGTGAAGAAACTATAAGTTGTCAAATAAAAAAAGAATGATGTAAATATGTCAAGTGCTCTGCTCTTGTAAAACAAATAAAAACTTTATGAACCACAAAAAAGAACAAGGAAGGTGAAAACATGTACAGTATATACAATATATATATACATGAATAGAAAATTGTGTTTGCAGAATGAGAACAATCTCTGTGGAAGATTCTCCACTCTGCAGGAATGGGAGCACTCACTGTACTCATCCTAATCACCACAGGTAAGTAGCTCACTGAAACGTTTACGCTGACCTAAGGTGTCACGAAGGGCTGCCAAACAATACGGAGAACAAAGAATACCAGATCACATGGAGCTGCCATCATCATATCTGGAAACTCTCTGCCGAAACGTTCTATGCTGACCTGAAGATTTCGGAGATCATTGTAACTAGGGATGAACAGAAAGATTTATCAATACACCTGATCCATCCTAGGGCAGCCTTCTTCACTCTGTCATCATTGTGTTCACCGTTCCCACAGAAAGATTTGTCTCTTGTGCAATTTCAGGACAGGTAATGTGTCGATTATCCAGGATCAGGCATTCCACGCACTGAATGTTCACAGGAATGACTGTTGTGGACTGGGAACCACCATGTCCAGGATCATTACTGATAGACATACGGCCATCTTTAAAACATTTACACCATTCAAATGTCTTAATGCAGCTGAGCGTCTCATCACCGTACTGTGCTTTGAGTCTTCTCTTTTGTAGTTCCAATTTAGGCTAGGTTACTAGATTCATCTGTATTGCAGTGCGATTTCATCAGTGATGCTGTTGTTCTCTCTCTCTCTCGTTTGCTCTCTCTCCCTCCCTCTCGCCCTCTCTCGCTCGTTCTCCCCTATCTCTCTCTCTCTTGCTCTCCTCCCCCCTCTCTCTAGGTCTCTCTCCCCTCTAGTCTCTCTCTCTCTCTCTCGTCTCTCTCTCTCTCTTGCTCTCCCCGCTCTCTCTAGGTCTCTCTTTCTAGTTCTCTCTTCTTCTCTCTTCTCCTCCTCTCTCTCTCTCTCTCTTCTCTCTCCCTCTCTCTCTCTCTCTCTCTCTCTCTCTCTCTCTCTCTCTCTTCTTCTCTCTCTCTCGTTCTCTCTCTCTCTCGTTCTCGTTCTCTCTCTCTCCTCTCTCTCTCTCTCTCTCTCTCTCTCTCGTTCTCGCGTCTCTCTCTCGTTCGTTTCCTCTCTCATTTCTTTCTCTCTCTCTCTCTCTCTCTCTCTCTCTCTCTCTCTCTTCTTTCGCGTTCTCTCTCTCGTTTCTCTCTCTCGTTCTCTCTCTCTTTTCTCTCTCTCTCTTCTCATCTCTCTTCTCTTCTCTTCTCTCTCTCTCTCTCTTTCTCGTTCTCTCTCTCTCTCTCTCTCGTTCTCTCTCTCGTTCTCTCTCTCTCTCTTCTCTCTCTCGTCTCCCTCTCTCTCTTCTCGTTCCCTCTCTCTCTCTCGTTCCCTCTCTCTCTCTTCGTTCTCTCTCTCTCTTCTTCTCTCTCTCTCGTTCCCTCTCTCTCTCTCTCGTTCCCTCTCTCTCGTTCCCTCTCTCTCTCGTTCCCTCTCTCTCGTTCCCTCTCTCTCTCTCATTCTCCTCTCTCTCTCTCGTTCCCTCTCTCTCTCTCTTCCCTCTTCTCTCTCGTTCCCTCTCTCTCCTCGTTCCCTCTCTCTCTCTCGTTCCCTCTCTCTCTCCCTCTCTCTCCCGTCTCTCTCCGTTCCCTCTCTCTCTCTCGTTCCCTCTCTATCTCTCGCGCACGTTCTCTCTCTCGCGCGTTCTCTCTCTCACCTTTGGGTTTTGGAACCACTTTAAAGAATATAGATTCTCATTAGAGTGAAAGATAAGCTCTGAAAAAAATGTTCCAAAGCCATTTTTTTTTTTTATTGAGGCAGACAAGACAATGTCATCACCTCTCGCAAATATGTGGCAAAAAATTTTGATAGCAGAACCTCTTGAGCCAGAAAACAACGTGGCATTTTTTAGCCCCTGTAAGCTAATACTAATAGATATAGTTGAATGTGTTTGTATGTATTACTTGTGTGTATATATTATTGTAAATATGAATACATTCAAATTATTTTTTTTTTTTTGCTTATTTCAGCGCACAATGTTTTTGGTGCTGGAGATTCTTCAGTGTGCGGTTCCCCTGTGGTGCCCAATCGGATAGTTGGTGGTACAGATGCGTTGGCTGGAACATGGCCATGGCAGATCAGTCTGAACTTTTAGGATCACATTTATGTGGGGGCTCCCTGATCTCACCAGAGTGGGTTCTGACTGCAAAGCATTGCTTTAAATAGTGAGTATGACATGTTACCTTTTTACACAAATTCTTCCATCAGGCATCAATCATTCTGTTTTTGGAAAAAATATATATTTCTAAAAATCAATCATGTACATGTTTACTGATACAGTGTTTATCTTTTATAAAGTGTCCACTTTAAAACTGTGTTTTACCAGCTGCCTTGGAACACAGGGTTGACATGAGGGGTCGAATGCCTCCAAAAAAGAGTACCTGTCATGGCCCAAAGCTATCACAAAGAGGCTTGTTCACCCCTTTGTGATAGTGATAAAGTTAAATGAAAAAAAAGAGCAAAACATTTTTAAAAAATATATAAATACAAAAAAATATACAGCACACTCTGTGTGATAATAATGTACACTTGGCACCTCAAAAAAAGCTGTGTGAGGGGGCCAGGGCAGTCATGTTGTACACGATTCACAGGTCAGACACGACAATTTTTAAAATAATAGACAAAACAACTGTGATTTCCCTTTCAGAACTAGCTAAAATCTCAAGAGTGCGTCTCTCCATTGTCATTCAACTGAGGAAACAGTTTGATAAGAGCCTAAACACTTCAAAAGGACTTCAGAATTACAGAAACCATTCTGCTATTCCATTTCTTAGCAGATAACTAATAAACATAGATTTGATAAAGTCATAAATAACAGGGTTTTTTCCCTTTTTTCTGAATTCATTGATGGACACTCTTCTGAATCTTCGCCATAGAGTTTTATAGCGCCACCTACAGGAGTAGGACACTAGGCAGAAAAGATCACAACAACACCTATGGACAGTCCCTCTGGTATAAAAACCCCTCTTGTCTGTAGACAATCCAGTTCATAACAAAGCAGTGTCAGAAGTGTAAACTCCAATAGAAGGGTGGGTGCTGTGCCCGTCAATGAACTCAGAGAGAAAGGGATTTTACAATGAGTAAAAAAAAAAATCCTGTTTTCTATACATTCATTGAAGGACACAGCTCAGCTAAATCTTGACCATAGGGATGTCCCAAAGCAGTGCATGAATGAGCGGTGGGCAGACCAAAAATGACTCGTGCAACCAGGCAAACATGCCGACCATCCAAACAACCCCTAAATGGTCAAACAAGAAACCTTTGGGCTTTTGGATATATGATTAGACATATTGGTTGATGCATGATTTAACAATTTTGATGGATGGTTTATTATTTGGTTGATGGAGTATTATGCTAAAAAAGAGCAAGGAACCAAAAACAGCCGTTAGCAAAACCTTGCAGCCAAAACAATCATCTGAAGATGCAAACACATCCACTCTAATCTTGTAAATGTGTACACAGATGACCAGGTGGATGCCTAGCAAACCGAAGACACAGTGCCTGATGCCAGAAAGCCCAGGAGGCACTATTCGCCCTTGTTAGGTGTGCCGTAATGGGAAGGGAAGAGTCCACCTCTTATTAGTGTATGCCTGAACAGGCATTGTCTGCTGAATGCAGTGGGAAATAGTGACAAAGGAGGCCATCAGGACTTTCATTGAGCCTTCTTTGAGCATAAAAAGAGCGTCTAACCTCTGGCAGGAGACCATAGCGGACAGGTACACACGATCTGCCTGGACCAAATCCAAAGAGTGCCCCGTAATCTTCCTAGGATGTGACGGCTGTGGATACAAAGAAGGCAGGACAACGTCCTCATTTAGGTGAAAACATAACATAACCTTTGAAAGAAAGGAGGGGCATAGATGGAGAACCACCTTATCCTTGTATAGGATCAAATAGGGAGGCTTACAAGATAAGGCCGCCAGCTCTGTCACCGATCTTGTGGAAGTGATGGCAACCAAGAAGGCAACTTTTTCAGAAAAATTGAGCAGGGGAATATCCCAAATATTTTAAAAGGAAGGCTCTTGAAGAACCGAAAGAACCAAATTAAAGTCCCATGGGGTTAATGGGGATTGCATGGGGGGCACCAAACAATGAATCCCTTGAATAAAGGTGCAAATCAGGCAGTGCATGGCCCATGGACACTGAAAAAGACAGAAAAGGCAGAAACTTGACCCCTAATGGTATTCACAGCAAATGTTTGTTGAACACTCCCCATTAGAGAAAGGCCAACACCCAAGCCATCGAAAAGCAAAGTGGATGGAGCCTTGCAGCAAGCAATATAAACCTTCCAGGCTCAATGGTATATCTTTTGAGAGGTACACTTGCGGGCCTTCAACATTGTGGGAATCACCAATCCTGACAACCCCCTGTCCCTCAAAACTTGTCTTTCAATAGCCATGCTGTCAAAGCCAGAGATGGTAAAGCAAGGTGGTAGACCAAACCCTGAGAGAGTGGTCTTCCCAAAAGAGACAACCATCAGGGAGCATCCATGACCAGCCACAGTATGTCAGCATACCATAGACGACGAGGCCAGTCTAGAGCTACCAGAATGACCGCAATCCCTTTGGCCTCTGAACAGGAGGTGAAGTAGCAGCTTGAGAGGAGTAAGGTGTAAATGAGACAATACTGGTCCCATTGTGCCACCATTGCATCTGCTGCATCAGCCAGGAGGTCCTGCGCTCTGGCCACAAACCATGTCACCTTTCTGTTGAGGTAGGAGGCTAGATTTATGTCCGGGGTTCCCCTGCATATGGGGTATAAGGGGCTAATTGCATACTTAATCATATCCAGTTACAGTTCTCAGTCTGCTGGTACTTTGATTGTGGTCCTGTGAGATGAAAAACCTGGTGCAGGGTAAGGTTGAGAGTTCAATTGTTAAATATCATTGCCAGCAAGTTGTGAGTTTGACCAGGCACAAGCTGGTTAAGGTGGCCGGGGTCTGACACTGCATTTGTCACACCCCTGTTCCCCTGTGATCACATGCAAATGCAAACACGCACATAGGTCAGGCACACTTATGTAGACAGTGATGGCACCACACATTTGAGGCATCGCCATGAAAGTCAAAGTCAGAGCAATGATTCTAGCACCAGGCTTCCTATGTAACTCAAGACTGGTAACCTGTGAAGGCTTTGAATGCATCTCCTTTGGACAATTTTAGGTACTGACATTAGTTGTCATTTCACAGGCAATTTTAAATCTTGACATGGTTGGTATCTATTTACTCAACAAAATATCATATTTTGCATTTTAGGTATTATATTATGTTTGTGTGCCTTAACTGAAGTATATTTTTTCTGAAAGTTTGCATTTGATTAACAGGCACACAAATTTTGTGTGACATAAAAATTGCAACAACGACCATTTTATTCTCCAGGGCCTCTGATTTCAGAAAATATATAGTTTAGAGGTTCTAGGAACTTTTTAGCAAAACAAATGCAAATTTTAACATTTATGTGAAAAAACTATTAAAATGCCCCAGTATGTTAGTGGATAGATTAAAAAAATCATGCGATGTCGAAGCAAATGATCAAATAAGATAATCTATTGTGCATAAGGCAGGCCACACACGGAACTAATTCTTTCCTGCAACAATAGATTGCAGGAAAGAAATTTGTTTGATTCCCCCATCAACCCAGTTAGTGTTGATAGAGGAATCCCTGCAGCTGAACCATTGTATTCTTCCAGAGGGGGAAGCCATCCCGATTGGGAGAGGACAGTGATTATTGTTAGCGGCTATACCAACTACTAGCTATAATCATATGTACAATCTGGCAGGCTGGTTGGCTGGTTGTACCCAAGTCAATCGATCAACTTGGGTACATTCAGCCTGCCCATACATGATTTGAATCTTGTCCGGTTCCTGGTCAACCATCTGAGATTCGAACCGATGGCCAGCCTAAGTCTGATGTTCTCAGTTTTATGCAGTGGTGTATTTAGGTTTTGTGCTGCCCTAGGCAACACAAAATTGGCGCCCCCCACAGAAAGAGCCTGATATTGACCAAGAACACCCTTGCCCTCCACCCGAGCCTTCTACTACCACTGCCTCCCATACACCAGCCACCATCCCCCATGGCAAGAGAGAGAAAGACACTCTCACCAGGAATGAGAGTCGGGCTGTGCATACAACATCAAGCAGACCGCAGCATCTCTCGAAACCCACTAGGTCCCCATGCCACGTGTGTCCCTTCTTCCATCCCTTCTTCTAAGCAGCAGTACTGCCCCCCCTGAAAAATGCCACCCCAGGCAAATGCCTTGTTTGCCTTGTGGTAAATACACCCTTGGTTTTATGGGACAGGCTCCTGATGACATCAGCACTGTGCAGCCAATAACAGTGTCGCTTGATCAAAGCCCCTCCCTCTAGCCTTGGGCTTTAAGGCCCACTTAAAGCACCGCTTCTCACTGGTGTAAGGGGGTTAAACAGTTTTGTAAACATTCAAATTGTTACTATATAACAGATCATGGTAAAGCCAACAGATACATTTATACTAACTTTTCCTTGATTCTTTATTTAAAAAGAGGTGACCTAATGTAAGCTAAAACTATCTCAACTCGTCCTTGTTTGAGTAAAAAAAGAAAAAAATGGGGTTTAAAATAGAAACAGTTGCACTTTTAAAACTGGTTGCATGCTTTGTCTGTAAAAGTGCAAAGTTTCTATTAAAATATAAAATATACCAAAATATGTAATCTATAAATAAAAACATTAATTTAATCAGAACGCCATAAAAAAAAAAGTAACAGCCCATTAAAGGATAAAAAAAAGGGCAGCTTTGTCTGCAATACTCACCTTCAGCCCAGAGTTGTCCCCCACAGAACCTTCTTTCTGTCACTAGATGTACTCAGTCTTCTGGGTTAAATGAAGGTCGGTCTCAATCACCCCAGCTCCTCGGAGCCTTGGCTGTCATTATTATTTTTATTATTATTACACAGTATTTATATAGAGCCAACAGTTTGCTCAGCGCTGTACATTACGGTGGGGGACAATACATGCCACAGTACAGTAACAATACAATACACGAGGGGTTCGAGGGCCCTGCTCCTTGGAGCTTACAGTCTAGGAGGGAGGGGATAGTGGTACAGGAGGAAAAGCTGTGGGGGATGGAGTGGTGGGAAAGCGGAGGAGATCAGCAGTTAGGTGAGGGTGGGGTAGGCTTCCCTGAAGAGATGGGTTTTCAGGGTGCGCCTAAAGGTGAGGAGGGTAGGTGACCTTGAGGAGGGTCATGGACCCGCCTCAAGCCTGTGACTGAACAATGAAGGAGAAGCAGCACAGTGGTGAGCTCATCTCTCAGTCACTCTGCTCTCTCCTCCTGTCATCCATGTTAACACATTTGAATATTTTGCTCACACATGTTTACATGCAGTTACATTCTGAGATAACAAAATAGATTACAGTGAGTTAGCATCACAAGGAACGCTAATGGCCCTACGTGTATTCATAACATTGGTCTTGTGTACATACAGGCCATTCATAAAAACTATTTATGAATATGTTGGCTCTCCATTTGAATCTGAAATTCGTTGCTGATCATTTTCCACTGCACTGCATCAGATGGGTCCTCAGTTATACATTTTCTGTATTGTTTTCTCTCTACAGTTCTACCCACGTATCGAATTATAAAGTGTATTTGGGCTTGTACAGGCTGGGTGAGATTAACCTTCAAACAGTTGTTGCCAATGTAAGGACCATCATTACCAATCCTAATTATGTAAGCACCGGAGATATTGGAGACATCGCCCTGATACGGCTGGCCTCACCTGTCAACTATACTCGGTACATCATGCCGATCTGTCTGCCATCTTCCACCACCACCTTCCCCTGTGGTATGGAGTGCTGGGTGACCGGCTGGGGTACAACATCTTCTGGAGGTGAGTCCATGAAATGATGAGCAAAAGTGATTTCACTCATTTTCCTCACTGAGAATTCAAACATGTCACCTACCTCCAATACTGTATATCATGCCAGCTAGGGATGGGTGAATCTGGGTGGTTAGTTAATCCTGTTTGAAATTCAGGAGACTGGAATTTTACAGTAAATCAAGTCTATGTGTGTGTGTGTGGGTGGGTGGGTGTGTGTGTGGGGGGGAGGGGGTTGTTAAATTAATTTTAATACTAATTTATCCCAGCCAGAGCACCACCTGCCTGGGGTTTGCATGCATGTTCTCCCTGTGCCTGTGTGGGTTTCCTCCAGGTACTCCGGTTTCCTCCGACACTCCAAAGACATGCTGGTAGGTGAATTGGCTCCTGTCTGCATCAGGGGCGGACTGACCATTTGGAAACTCGGGCACTTCCCGAGGGCCCGGGGGCAGTAGGGGGCCCATGAGATGCCCCTGGTACCTTTTTCATAGGCTTTTTTGAGTTTGGGCATGAACACAGGGGCCCCATGATCCCCTATTGTCCGGGGGCCCCATGAGATGCCCCTGGTACCTTTTTCATAGGCTTTTTTTGAGTTTGGGCAAGGACACAGGGGCCCCATGATCCCCTATTGCCCGGGGGCCCCATGAGTTGTCAGTCCCACCCCTGGTCTGCATTGTCCCTAGTATGTGTATGTATGAATGTGAGTTAGGGACCTTAGATTGTACACCCCTTGAGGGTTAGGGACTGATGTGAATGTACAGTATATATATATATATATATAAAGTGCTGCGTAAATTGATGGAGCTATATAAGTACCTGAAATAAATAATACATTTAGCTTTACTTTCAAGACTAATAGGCAAGTTATTGTCAAAAGGGAATGGGCATTGCCATGGGGGGGGGGGGGGGGGGGGGCTCGGTGGGGTGGGAGGGGCTTTTATCAAGCAAAAATCTTAAAGAAAAACATCCCGAAGGGGAAAGGGTCCTTTTTTTTTTTTTTTCAAGAAAATTTATTAAGGTTTAAACAAGAAAAGACAAGGTAGGAAAAGTCAAAATGATGAGGCAGTTATGACATGAATATTACATCAAATGTATCGAGTCATAAAGGTTAGCTGATGGCAAATAGCACAAACTTAAAGAAATAGAAGCAGACATGAGAGACGTTTGAGGATGCTGGAGAATAGAGCTTGCATAAGTAGGTGACGGAAAAAGAATACGTGAGAGTGATGAGTGCGTAGCTCTTATATAAAACAGAGGTGACACAGGCCGAGTGAATTTGCCCAACATTATCATGTCGAGGAAGGATCAGAAAAAAAAAAAAAAAGAAAAAGACCCGAGGATGTAAGAATTGGGAGTGTATAAAAGAATAGGAAAGTTGGAGAGTGAAGATAAATGTATAGGGGGGGAAGAATCGTGAGCAGAGAAAGCAATCAGAATAGGTGGTATGAATGAGAACTGGTATGAAAAAATAAAAAAATAAAAATAATAGGTGAATGCGATTGCTAGGTTAAAGGAATAAGGGGGAGAGTGGAGGGTTACCCGGGGACCTGTCCGACCAGAATGAAAAAGAAAAAAAGTAGTAGAGAAGCTACAGAAAGGAAAATGGAGGCAGAAAATCAGGACTTGTGGGTTCCGTCACAAGAGATATCTCGGAGAGTTCACATTCCAGATAACATAAGTGGGCCTATGGATAAAGAGGAGGAGAACAGTGGAGAAAAACAATGTACCATATACAGTTTAGCAATGCAAAAACGGTATAACCTAATCAAAAAGATGAATGACCCAATGCCGACGAGTTTACAGACTGATACATTGGGCGGTTCGAGCAACATGGATCTTGAAGAAAGAATGCCTGTTCACGTACGGATAGAGAACCTGTGATATAGGAAGTCCATTTGCCTAGGTATTGAGACTCCTTAGAGGAAGTCGGAGACATTATTAAATTTAGTTTGTCAAGACGTAGAAGGAAGTTGAGTTCCTGCTTAATGTCAGCCAAGGATGGAAGGCAGTTGGAGATCCACTTCCGAAGAATAGCCCGTCTTGCTATAAGTAGACATGAGGATATCCAGGCTTTGTTGTTCCTGAAGGACGACGTTTGAGATGAGAAGAGGCCAAGGACCGGTTGTTCCAGGAAGCCAAAGAGGAGTGGTAACGGGTGGATAGGTAATCGGAAAGAAGTAATGACATGTATGAAGTTAACCACTTGTTTCCAGAATGCCGCAATGGCTGGACAAAGCCAGAGTCTGTGTTTTAATGACGGAGATTGACTACCGCATAGAGGGCAGACTGAGAGAGCCGGATCGTTTTTAGAGTAGATGCATGGCATATAGGCACGGTGAAGAATTCTTTAGCTGTTGCTCACGCCAAAATTCGTTGTGGTTGAAGGCACAGGTGGAGTTAAAGCCTGAGAGCAGCTGTTCCGCCGTCAAGCTATTATCGAACGCCTTGATCCAGGATTTCACTGCATTGAAGGATTCAAAAGGTTTGGCGCACAGAAGGTTTAGAGGTCTGTAGATGTTTGCTATTTTATATTTTCGAGAGTTTGCCAAGACATCAATAAACGTCGACTGAAATCTAATTGCTTTATTAGGCACAACGGAGTTGACAAAGTTTCTTACTTGAAGAATGTAGAAGAAGTGGTGTGCTGGTAGTCCATAAGTTTGAAGGATGCTGTTGAGAGGTTTCGGTGTACCCGTTGAAGTATCGTAGAGGTGTTGTATCAGGGTTAAATTCTGAGCTGTCCAGGTACCATAGGCATCATGTAATTGCGGAGGGGTAAATGAAGGATTACGATGAATAGGGAGAAAGCAAGAGAGCCACGGAGAAACCCCCAATTTGCACCTGACCTCCCTCCAAGTGATAAGGGTGTCACGAAAGAGTGTGTTATGTTTTAGATGCGCTGGCAAGGAATTAACATTGGAGTGCAAGAGGGCCGAGAGTCATAAGGGCATGCTAGGGCCGATTCAATGCGGAAATCAGAGTACTGGGAGGAGTGGGTGAGCCAGTCCAGACTTATACGTAGAAGACATGACAGGTTGTAAGCTCGAACATTTGGAAGGCCAGAGCCTCCCTCACTACGTGGTAGAAATAGTTTGGCAAGTGCTATGCGAGGACGTTTGCCTTTCCAAAGAAAATTGGAAATTGCCTGATTCAATCTCGTTATGTCACTATGTCGTAGTAGAAGGGGTATGGTTTGAAGTGGGTAAAGAAGTTTTGGGAAGCACACCATCTTAAAGAGGTGAGATCTCCCCCAAAAGAGACAATGGTAAATCCTTCCACATTTCCAACTCCCCAATAATTTTTAGCAAGGACAGGTGTGTAGTTTAGTGTGTACAGAGGCGAAGCGGACTTCCCTATCTTAATGCCTAGATAAGTGATACACCTGTTAGCGATTTTGAATACTGAAGTCTGCGACCATTTCGGGGGGCGCGCGTGGAATAGCGGAAGCACCTCACTTTTAGAGAAATTTATGCGAAGCCCTGAACAAAAGCGGAAGGAAGAAAAAATATGTTGAATATAGGGTAAGTCGAGGGACGGGTGCGAGGTAAAAATTAAAATGTCATCAGCGAACAGGGCAAGTCTCAACTCCCGATCCCCAATGGTGATGCCATGAAGGTTTGAATGAAATAATAAGAATCGTGCTAGAGGTTCCAGAGCCAAGTTAAAAAGTAACGGGGAAAGCGGGCATCCCTGTCTAGTGCCTTTGTGAAGCGCGATGGGATTGGATATGTGACCCGCTGCAATAACTTGGGCTGAAGGGGATGAATACATGGCTTGAATCACATGTAGAAAAGAACCATCAAATCCAAATCTCCGTAATGTTAAGAAAAGCCATTCGAAGTTAACGTTATCGAATGCCTTTTCGGCGTCTAAGGAAATGATAACCGCATCATGGGGTGTGCCGGTCGAGGTTTGGCTCAAAACAGAGATCACTTTGCGGATATCGACGTTGCCGAGCGCCCCTGCACAAATCCAGCTTGTGAGGGATGAATGAGATCTGGCAATATTGTTGCAAGGCGTGATGCTATAATTTTGGACATGAGTTTCGCGTCGAGGTTTAGCAAGGATATCGGCCGATATGAACCCGGTTCCATCGGATCTTTGTCTTTTTTTGCAATCAGTTTGATATGTGCTTGAAGACCTGAGGGGAGATAGTTCCCTCCCAACTGAATACCTTGAAAAACCGATTGCAATGTAGGGGAAAGAGTATCAGACATGAGTTTGTAAAACTCGGCTGTGTAGCCATCAGGTCCCGGGGCTTTACCAGTCGTGAGCGATTTTATAGCTTGGGATATATCTGACTGAGTGATGGGAGCATTCAAAGCTTGGAGTGTAGCAGAATCTATCTGTGGCAGCTGGATGGGTCCAGAAAAGAGGTGGCTTTGCTAGTGTCTATTGGGTCCGAGCCGTACAGGTTTTGGTAGAAATTTTCTAAAATGGAAATAATATCTAAGGGGTCGCCTTGCAACATTCCCTGTGCATCTTTCAACGCTGTAATGAGAGTGGGAGTGAACGGTTTTTTGCAGAGCCTAGCTAGCAGCTTGCCCGGTTTATTGCCGAATTTATGGTAACGGAGGTCAATATGCGATTTATGCACGGCTTCCTGGGCCGCTGCCCAAGTGTCAAAATGTTGCTTGGCCTCCGCCCATGCTTTCCTATTTTCATGGGAGTTGAGACTTGCCATGTCCCTCTGTGCCTGTTGGAGACGCAGGCTCGCTGTTGTGTAGTTACGAAGAAGATTTTTCTTATACGTGGAAGTGAACGCTATGATTCGACCTCGTAGGACCGCCTTGCCTGTCTCCCAAGAGAAGTTAGGGTTTGTTCGATGTTGTGCGTTTGTGTCGCAGAACTCATCCCAGGCAGTGTTCAAAGCCCAGAGTAGGTCCCGATTGTTCGCTAGGAAGGACGGGAAACGCCAAGTGCGCGAACGATGATTATGTTGTGCCTGCTGAATGGAGACTGAAATCGGGGAGTGATCAGAAATCGCTATATCGTGTATATCGGAGTCCCTAACGCTTTGTAGTGAGTAAGAGTTGACAAGGAAGTAATCAATTCTGGACAAAGTATGATGGACAGGGGAGTAAAAAGTAAAATCTCTACCATCTGGATGGGTCAGACGCCAAACGTCCGTAAGTTGTAGCGCTTCTGTAAAGTCAGACAATAGTGAGTGAGTTGGGGAGAGAGCGGAAGGAGGAGGGCAACTAGGGAAGTCTGGTTTCAATTTGTCTTCCTGAGTGTTCATACATTGGTTGAAATCTCCTCCTAACACCAGTGGAAGGTGCGTAAAATGTGACAGTTTTGAGGACAGATCTTGGAAGAACGGTTTAGGTGCAGAATTTGGTGCATAAACGTTAGCTAAGACTAGAGGAGAGGAATCCAAGTTAATGTGTACAGCAACATACCGCCCCTCCTCATCCGTAACTAGAGATCTAATGTCTGGGGTGAGGCGTTTATGTATGAGGATAAGCACCCCCGCCTTGCGGTTGTTTGTAGGTGAGCCCAGTACCTGGCCGACCCATAGTTTTTTCATGCGCGAAAAATCTGATTGGCTTAAATGAGTTTCTTGAAGAAACGCAATATCCGCTTTCAAGTGTTTGAGATGGCGTAGAATGGCCATACGTTTATGGGGTGATCTCAGACCCTTTACATTCCATGAAACTACATGAAGCATGTGGATATAGGCCAAGGGGTGTTCAGCAATGAAGTAGGAGCTCTGTAAGGTGGTAACTCAACGTGTTCCTTTCTAAGATTCCCGATCGCTCGTTGCATTGTTAAAGGTTGGCACAGCATGGGGTCTCCGGGCATATGGATAGTGAAAATGGGAAAAGCGACAGAAAGAGGAGGGGGAAGGGGAAAAAAACATCTGTCAGAATGACCCAACAGGGGTCAAATACAGACAAAAAATTAACAAACAGCATAAGTTTCATGGACTTCACATTATTCCGCATGATATCTTTGCTCCTTAACCTGCGTTACCGGAGGAGGTAAGATGTAAAACCTGCACCGAAGGGCAGCCTTGTCTATCAGCAAACGGGAAGAGAAGGGAGGCCCCAGAAATATTGTGCGGTTCGGCAGCACCTGTGGGTGAGATGCAGCCCGTGCTCAACATCGGCACAGCAGTCAAGGAGAAAAGTAATTGCGCCATAACATTGTGAGCGGATATAAAAAACGAGCCAAAGAACCTTAGGTGTATCTAAACAGAACGGAGCATGTAGGTAGTCACAAAATAAGACAGAGGAGTACCATTACATGAATCAATAACCGCGAAAACGTGAACCTGCAAGGAAAATTATCAGCGGGAATTAAGACGGCCTATGTTTTGCCGTGTGAGAAGTTGATGCGTTGGCACTTAGGCGGCTCTTTTCGAGGACTGCGTTGGTCTCTCGGACCGGGGTCACGTGGTGACTGCTGTATTTGTCGAGGGCCCAGGTTGTCGGTTAAATTCTGCAGGAACAAAAGGGCTTCCTCTGGGTGTGTGTACGATTTGAGTTCCCCTGTGGGCGTGGTGAAGCGTAGGTGGCAGGATATGCCAGAGTGAATTTGACCCCCTTTTGAAACAGTATGGCACAAATTGATTGAAACGCTTTTCTTTTGTGGGAAACTTCTTGGGAATAATCTGCAAAAAGTAAAAGCTTATGCCCATCCAGCTGTAGGAAACGTGAATTACGGAATGAATTTAGTATAGCAAGCCGGTCCGCGTAATTGAGATATTTGACAATTATTGAGCGTGGCGTACGTCTATCATTGGAAGGTGTGCCTAGGCGGTGAGCCCTTTCGACCTGGCATGATGTCAGTATGCCTAGTGCAGCAGGTATACGTTTAGAGCAGATTTCAGCTAGCAAACCCGAATTATAGGATTCTGGGAGACCCACTACGCGTAAATTGTTTTCTACGTGACCGATTTTCTAAGTCATCCAGTTTGTCCAGAATACTTTGTTGCTCACGTTTAGATTGTGTAACGCCTGCCTGCATAGCTTGAAATTCATCCTCCAAATCAGAGAGGCGGTGTTCTACATCTGAAATGCGCTTTACCTTTTCGCCGAGATCCCTTCTAAGTGTTCTATGCCTTGGGTCACAGCCCTATCCACAGCCTGTGTAATGGTAGGCAATAGTAGAGAGGCAACGGCTTGTGCAATTTTTTTAGCCTTGCTGATCTGTAGGACTACAGGTGCCCACAAGCCCCAGTGTGGGGGTATGGGGAGGTTGTGGTTCCCTCCTACCTGATCCATGGTCTGTCCCTGGCTGTGTGTCCATCTCCACATTACTGCTGTCCGCCCTGGGACCTGTGGTTGCCACTGCTGCAGCCGCCCTCAGCAGCGTGTTCGGCGGCCATCTTAGCTGCAGGAGAGGGAGAGAGACATCCCTCCCAGGAATCGCGGCGGGATCGTGGCCGGGTGCCGCTGGTTTCAGGTACCGATCCATGGGGATCGGGGTAGCGGGTCAACAGGGGGCACCTCTGTGCCTAATGCTGAGGCTCTCCGGTGCAGGAAGCGGGCGCGTTATATGCCGGGGTATGCCGGAGCCGCGGGATACCGCCCCTGCTACATGCGGCGCCGGAACCGGAAGTCCAAAGACGAAAGGGTCCTTTTAAAGCAACTTCTAATGCAACATGGAAGAATGAGCAATATTTTAAATTACAAGCTCAGGAGAGTCTTTGAAGCTATATGTGGTGTTACAGAACAGTAACATTTCCACCAAAATCATCATCAGCATTCTGTAATCACATATTTTAATGCGATTTTCATTTTTCAAGGCTCATGCACACAGCCATATCTGGCCATTTAATGCGTATTCCCACCAATGTTTCTGCCTATAGGCCTACAGGTGCTGTGTACAGCAAGTTAAGACTAGACACACGATTAAAGAGAAAACCCTTTAAGGACAAATGGACTTTATTGGCACCCCAAGAAGTCACAAAAGAGCAAATTAAAAATGTATTCGCAATTTATAAAAAAAAAAAAAAAGACATCTAAACCCCACACAACATTTGTGTGACCTCTGTTTAACAAAAGATGAACTCACTCGCTAAATGCGATGCGTACAACCAGAAAGGGGTACAGAAACCCAGTGCGGTTTTGTACACACTAAATAATATTAGATTGGAGGGCTATGGGGGGCATCCATAATTCCTTGACATATTTAGTGCAATGTTATTTCTTTTGATGCTGTCCAATGTAGAGGTGAAGGTATATTCCTTTGTCCCAGAGCATGGGGTGCAGGCTTGTCCTGATACCAATCCAGAGGGCTGGTAAATGTAAAGAGTGGACAGAATCCCCACTACTCCCGAACCGGCCAAGGTGAATAAATGATAAAGCCTCAGCCTACATGTCCCCACCACACACCCTGATACATTTCTCACAGCCCACCGGAGCTTAGTTATAGGGTGCCCCCAAGACTAAGTCCTGGTAGTTGGGGCAAAATGCAAATATGCATCAGGTTGTGTGGTGTGGTGGAGATGTAGGCTGAGCCCTCTCCTTATTGTTTGTTCCTCTGGGAGTAGTGGCGATCCTTTCCTCTGTGTTTTTCGTGGAAAGCCATTTCTTCCTCATTGGATTGAGGAGTCCCAACAAAAAGATTCTAGATAAATACAGACGTACCTCGGTTTACAAATTTAATTTGTTCTGCAGGAATTTTCGTATTGTGAAAAATTCATAAAGCGAAACGCGGTTTCCCATAGGAATGCATTGAAAACCAATTAAAACTTTATAAAGTGCACTTTAAAAGCATAAATACTGTACAGGGACATGATTTAAAAAAAAAAATTGTAAATGCATTGAAAACCAATTAATCCATTCTCATTGCGAAAAAATTAGTAAACCGAGCCGTTGTTTTCAATGGATTTTCATTCGTAAACCAAAAATTACATTAACCGAGGTGTTGGTAATCCAAGGTATGGCTGTATGTACAAAGATAGATATTAACCGCTTCCTGTCCTGTAGAAGTACTGCTACAGGGTGGTACGGGTGTGCGCAAAATTATATATATATATACATACATGATTTTGCAGTTCCGGGTAGGAGGCACGCGAGGCGCACGCACGCATGCCCTACCCACGCTACCATTTGCAGCATTGGCTGTCAATCACTGGGTCCCAGCCGGTGATTACTTACCGGCACCCAGTCATTTAGACTTAGACGTAGACTTTTTATGAACACTTTATTGGTTACCAAAACATGCAGGTACAATGTAAAATGCAATGCGTTTTGGCCAAAGAAGCCTTCCTCACAGCTGTGAAGGCTTCTTTAGCCGAAAAGCATTGCATTTTACGAGTAAACATGCCAGCACGGGGGACCCGAACACCAGCAAGGAACTAGCCTTGGTAAGGATGGTGCTGGATCTATGGACAGGTACTGTAAGTTTAGGTGTCCTTTTTTTTTAAAGGTCAGAAACTACAGTATTTAAAGCTGTTGACCTTTATTTTAAAACTGAAAATAAGTTTTTAAGAATGAAGCCTAGGTTTAGCAATTTTTACATAGTTACACTGGTATAGCTTGGACCAATGTAAATATGTGCCATACCTGTGGATCCCTGTGGAAGCTGGAAATCACTGTAGGAAGCACTGCTGCTATGATCACCCCAGGTCTCATGCTGTGCAGATGCCTTGCTGCATTGTAAACACAGGGAATTGCTTGCTCAGCACAGGCACCATTCAGGGAATAAATGTTTTCAACGAATGCAAAGCGTTCTCTGAATGGATAAGGTGGAAAGGGCAGGGTGGTAAGGTAATGAAAGGTTGTATGCTGTAGCCTTTAGAGCACCTAAATAGGCCTGAAAAGGCAATAGGAGCTGGTAATTGTGTCAGGTAACTTTTTGGAGGGGAGGGGGATTGATGACAATTAAAAATTTAGTCTGTAGCATCAGCAGCAGAAGTTTTGTAGTCATTGGTAGTTGAAGACTGGTTCACTTGGATGAAAGTGAGCTGGATTCACCTCAACATTTCAAATCCTAGAGGACCTCCCAGGTGGCACAATGGCGGCATGGTAGCCATTGAAGGAACGCTGATGCTGATGAAATCACTGCAGCATTTCTAATGTTAAGATCCAGTAGAATGGGGTTTTACAAGTGAGACATTTGGAAGACAGCTCATGTTGGCATTGCATTTCTGTTGGGTGAACCATGGCCAGGTATGACTGCCTAAAGTGGTTACAAATCCTTGGGGACTGAAGAAGGACCTCCTGGAAGCTAGGGTACTTCATGACGAACCACTGCACCACCAAACAGAGGACATGTGCAAAACAAGGTATCAGTCTGATTTATTCCCAAGGGAAAGGCATCTAGCACATTGGACATGGGATCAGCCACCTCTCCACCTGGGCATGGAAAGCAGCTTGCAGCTCAGGCCCAGTGTGGCTAAAATCATTGAAAATATTTTCAACCACGTAAGAAGCTGTTACATTCTTCAAATGTCCTGGAGGAAATTGAGAAAAACTCCAGGATGTTTATTGTGTAATGTTTCCCACTACCCCAATCCCACCCACATAACTTAATGACTAAAGTATGGGTTGTCAAGTGGGAACCAATAAGAGTGAATCATTCCTGAATGATCCCTACCTCTGCCGATTACAATCACAATTACATACTGTACTCTAGTGTTCTTTTCACACATTTTCCTAGGCTTGAGCTTTAAATGTGATCTATGCTAAGAATGACTTTCTATTTATCTTCTTCTCTATGTTTCACCACCAGGGAGTCCACCTTTAAATGGGATCCTCCAGGAGGTCATGACTCCTCTAATAGACCACAATACATGTCATGAAATGTATTACAAAGGGGGAAGTTATGAAAACATCCAGGATGAAAAGATTTGTTCTGGCTACAATGATGGACAAAAGGATTCCTGTCAGGTGGGTGACACCAAGAACATTCAAGAATGGCTCACCTAGGTCTGACCAAAATATTAGTTTTTACTTAATTGCTGTCCATCTCCTTAATTCCTGCCATTTTAAAGGCTGTCACAGGAAGTGATACGAGGAGCATTCATGTCAAACCAGGACTTTTGAGTTTATATAATAAGAGAACAAATTTTAAGGAGTGGAAACTGCATTCATTTTTCTAAATACTCCCCTGCTACATTTATACACTTATCCCAGCATTTAATTGATGCCTGCAAAAGCTTTGGCATAGAAAGATTTGTTAGTACGCCTGAACTATCCTAGGAAAGCCGACTTCACTTCATCATCAGTGTTGAAATGCTGACCACTGAGGATCTCCAAACAGGTGGAAATCACTTGGAGCGAGGTCCAGGATGTAAGGGGGATGTGGCAATACCTCCCAGGCGAGTTGCTGTAATGTGCATGTAGTTTGGTGAGCAGTATGAGCTTGTGAGCTGTCCTTGAGAAATAGGATGCCCTTGGTGATCAAACTAGGCCATTTGTTTCCACAGACATCACTCAGAAATGGTCAAAAGTGGAAAGCTGTCTTGGTAGCCAGCATGTGCGAACGTTTCAAAAATGCAAACAAAAAAAAAAAATGATTGTGAATGATTGTATTCACCGTTCCCACAGAAAGATTCATCTCTTGTGCAATTTCATGAAAGGTTATACGTCGATTATCCAGGATCAGGTGTTCCATGTGCTGGATGTTCACAGGAATGAATGACTGCTATGGAATGGGAACCACCATGTCTGGGATCGTCACTGATGGACGTACGGCCATCTTTGAAACGTTTATACCATTTAAAATGTCTTACTGAGCGTCTCATCACCGTACGGTGCTTGAAGTCACCTGTAGTTATCCTCAGGTTTTACACCTTCATTCACAAGAAATGTCATCACCCACACGCTGTTCCATGCACGCTCTAACACTGTTGTATGCCATCTTGATTAATGGTCTCTGGACTGACCTGCAACATGTGGGCCACCTCCCAGGCTGCATCCCGTGTGAATATCTCCTAAACGGTGCAAGTTTAGGAGATGTTCATTGTACCTAGAAGGAAGCCTTATTATAGGCTTACCTGTAGATACAAATTTAAAAGTGAATTTTACTGCCACTTTAAAGGGTAGATGCCAGTCTGGAATATTAATGCGTTGAATGTACTTGGGGGAGGTTTGAGGGAAGTTTGGCAGTTTCCCGGGGGGGGGGGGGGGGTAACATGACTGAAGTTAAGGTGCTGAATATAAAGTCTATTAAAGACAATTGGAGTCAAATATTAAAAAACTGTTCTGGTCATTTTCTAGGCTAATAGGCAAGGGGTTGTCAAATAAATGGCATGAGGGGTCCTCATGCAAACAAAAACATCATTTAGCTGGGAGCAGTGATTTTAGTAATGCTTAAATTGAAACATTAAAAAGGCAAACTCTATTAAATAACATGTCTATGGGATCCCCTGACCCTGCCTGTGTGAAGTGGAGCATCTATACAATGTATTCAACATGACATTTACAAAAAAAAGAAAATATATAAACCAGCAACAAAATGACCGCTCCCTGTTGCTACATTTTGTTTAATAAAAATAGTGAAGGATTCCCTTTATTATTATTATTATTATTATTGTTCAGGATTTATATAGCACCTACATGAAGAGCACTTTCATCCCTTCATCTATACCAGACCCTTATCCTAAATGAGGCTCTGCTATAGATGTTCACAGGGGGACCTCCACACACAAAAAAATAAAATGACACGGGGTTCCCCTCTAATTCACACCAGTCCCTTTGTGTCTAGTAAACATTTTAAAGGGGAACTCACAAAAAATTCAAGAAAAAAAGTGTGAGGTTCCCCCACAAAACCATACCAATTCCTATTTCAAGCCATGGTCTGGCCAGCCAGGAAAGGCAGGGGACAAGCATCTTCCCTTCTTGAATCATACCATGTCACATGCCCTTAACATGGGTGGTGCCTTGACAGTGGGTAATCTCTGGCAAAGCACCTTTTACTTATGTTTAAGAGAGCAAGGGCCTCTTCCCCACATCCCTGTCCCAGTGGTTGTGAGGGTCTGTGGAGGGTGGGCTTATTCATTCACAAAAGAAAATTTTCAATGTCAATTACATAAACCAGCAAAATAGATCCACATCAACCACAATGCCCAATGCCAACTAACCCAATGAAAGGAAAAATAAACCGCCCACTGACACATCGCTGATCCCATCACTTCACTCCCACCAAACGACAGGTCCGGTGAAGGACAGCTGATGAATACAAAGGGACCAAGGTTTCTCAAGTGGCTTCATTGACCATACATAAACATAACTATATGTGGTCATTGATGTCATGGGCATATCGGTTTCTTCTACAACTGTATGTGCAATGTTTCAAACACCGCACATACAGGTGACAAAAGAGGGACAGAGAGACATTGCAACCACCACTGCAGAGGAGAAGGAGGGGCATGGCTTTTGTTTTTTATCCCTCTTGTCCTGTCTGTATGTGCCGTACTCGGAACACTTCATGTACATTTGTAGTATAAAGTGGGAATGTGTACATAGAGGGAACTCCTACGGGACTCCAGGCAGCACAAGGAAATATAAAGAACAGGGAGTATGTTAGTTCGGTAGCAGTGCTATTGTAGAAGTAAACTCAGAGGAGGAAATGTATTCAAAAAACAGCTAATACTTGTAAGTTGTATTTGTATTATCAGATTTAAAAAAAATACTTTATTTTCTCTTTAAGGAGAGGCTGGAGTTCAGCTTTAGATAAACTCACCCATTACAATTGGCTTGGCTGATAACGTTCCTGTACTGGTGCCAATTCAATACCCATTTAATAAATGTTCCACTAGTATGTGTAATTATACATTTCTGGAACTTATACAAGGGAATTAATCAAAACTGGAGCAGCCAGAATCTGGAGCAACTGTGCATGGAAACCAATCAGCTTCTACATTCAGCTTGTTCAGTTAAGCTTTGAAAAGGAAAGATAAACACTGACTGGTTGCTATAGCATTGAGTATTTCCCCTCTACATGTTTAGCATGTAAACATTTTCTTGAATTATTCTAAACAGATAGATGTTGGTGCTAATGATTATCAATATCTTCCAGGGTGACTCAGGAGGACCTCTGGTGTGTAAGGTCCAGGGCGTATGGTACCAGATTGGAATTGTGAGCTGGGGAGAAGGGTGTGCAAAACCCAACTTCCCTGGGGTGAACACACTGGTGACGGCCTACCAAGCCTGGATCAGCAGCTACCTGCAAGTTTCATTTAAAGATGTGGCAAATATCCCCAAACCAGCAAGGACATGTGGGGGAAATCTCACCAACCCAGGGTACACCAGCTCCACAACACATGGAAGAAGTACTGCCAGTATGACAACCAATGTTCCTGGACCAACAAATGAAGGAAGCACTGCCTATACGAAAACCAATGTTCCTGGACCAATAAATGAAGGAAGCACTGCCTATATGAAGACCAATATTCCTAGACCAACAAATGAAGGAAGCACTGCCTATACGAAGACCAATGTTCCTGGACCAACACATGAAGGAAGCACTGCCTATACGAAGACCAATGTTCCTGGACCAACACATAAAGGAAGCACTGCCTATACGAAGACCAATGTTCCTGGACCAACAAATGAAGGAAGCACTGCCTATATGAAGACCAATATTCCTAGACCAACAAATGAAGGAAGCACTGCCTATACGAAGACCAATGTTCCTGGACCAACAAATGAAGGAAGCACTGCCTATACGAAGACCAATGTTCCTGGACCAACAAATGAAGGAAGCACTGCCTATACGAAGACCAATGTTCCTGGACCAACAAATGAAGGAAGCACTGCCTATACGAAGACCAATGTTCCTGGACCAACAAATGAAGGAAGCACTACCTATACGAAGACCATTGTTCCTGTACCAAAAACAACATCTGAAGGAAGCTCCATCACATCCAGCCTTTGGCACCATTGCTGGATGATCCTGGTCCCAACTATTCTTGTGCTCACAATAATATAACCAAAAACTGCCATCTTATTTGACCTGAACATTGATTTACTAATAGGGATATGCTCTCACTTTGGTCCAAACACATGCTTGAACTGAACTTTGCTTGATTGTGCGTTTGTCCTAAAGCCAAACGTTTAACTCATTTGACAGGAACCACATTTCAAAATAATATTGTTTTTCTGCCTATACTATATTTGACAGCTTCCCTGTTAATGCTTGTTATGGAAACAGGAGGTGGTGACACCCGCTGTGTCCTTAACAAGAAGTGACAACATTCAACCCCATTGTTGGCCATGTAAATGATGGGGCATAGATATAGCTGCCATTACTGAAAACAAAAATGGCCACAAGGCCATATTTGTTCAATAACATCATTGGGAATACCCCCTTTGTTTACATTTAACATGGGGGAATGGGAGCTGCCATATGTGGCGAATGTAGCAACAGGATCAGAGGGCATCACTCATCTTGATTGATGACCACTGGATGAAATGATTAATGGTGGGACTCTTTTTAAATAAATTGTGTCTTTATTCACACTCTACATTTACTTTTTTTTCAAGAGCAGAGAAACTATTTACCCTTATTTATTTATTCACAAGGGCAGTATCTTGGTCCCCCTTTTTTCTAAAGGGTTCTTCACAGGGGTGTACTGAAAACTCATGGGGCCCCCGGGCAATAGGGGATCATGGGGCCCCTGTGTCCTTGCCCAAACTCAAAAAAGCCTATGAAAAAGGTACCAGGGGCATCTCATGGGGCCCCCTACTGACCCTGGGCCCTCGGGCAATGCCTGAGTTTCCAAATGGTCAGTCCGCCCCTGGTTCTTCTAGACTTCCCTATCAACATCTTCAGAAGGGGTTTACACACTTATTCCTCTTTCCTTCCAGACTTCATGCTTGAATAAGGGTCCGATGTTGATCTTGTGGGGGACCTCATACTTTTTTTTTTTAATTTGCAAGCTAAGTAAACAATTCCCTTTACAAAGTGAGCATGCTCTATATCTTTAGTAAATCAAATCCACTGCTTTCTATCCCCAATATTTCATTATATGGAAAATTGGGGCAGTTTCTCAGCTCCCTAAAGTCTATCTAAACTTAAGAATAAACATGTAATATGTCTCAGCTTACAAGTCCTTAGATTAGGAGCCTTTTTCCTGTGCTGGGGTGGCTACACTCACTTGCTCTGCTGTATTTCTGGAGGAGCATCAGTGTCACCCTAGGACAGTTTGTGTTATGATTACGCTACACCTCCCTTTCTCCTACTATTTGTAAATGGGGGGGTTCTATAGTCCACAGGGTTGGACCAAATATTAGTTGTCAGACCCCAACGTAGCCATTGCATTGCTTAACAGTGCAGAATAAAACAAAGTAGAGGTGAGCAAACATTTAAAAGGTTTTGATCAGTCATGGCACAGCACAACATTTTAAAATTTTGTAAACTTCAAAAATTTGATCCAAATCTTTCCTCATCCAAAGCCTGAGATCAACTCTAAAGAAAATCTGTCAAGAGAGAAGTATGGAGGCTTTAGTCCTTTCTGAGTCATGTATGTATGAATAAAAAAAGTAATTATCCCCAAAAGTATTAAGTTCAACAATAGTCAGTAGAGTGGTGGACCAGAAACCTGAAGAGGGATGGGGCTTAAGAATCCAAATCAGGAGGCAGTTATCTGTCAACTTGGGTAACCTTAGCATCCCCCAGTGTAGTCTTAGCAATGTAGAATACAAGGGGGGAAAAGTCCTCTTTTTTGGTGGGACTTTAACGGCACAATTTACTTGTATGATAAATTTCAACAATTCAAAAGAGATTTTTTTATAAAAACAGTATGAAATTTTATTTTTACAATCTTAAAAATAAATATAAAGTTAAGTGCAAGCCATGCATGATCCATGATTAGATTTGCAATACCATCTCTGATGACACCGCCGCAATATGTATTGTAGCTTTATATTTATTTTTGAAGATTGTAAAAATAAAATTTCATACTGTTTTTATAAAAAAAATCTCTTTTGAATTGTTGACATTTATCATACAAGTAAATTGTGCTGTTAAAGTCTCACCAAAAAAGAGGACTTTTCCCCCCTTGCTTGTATTTACATTATGGCACAGCTCCAAGCTGTA
>CATNWA010015213.1:7500-295000 GCA_951230385.1 Staurois parvus | reverse complement strand
CATGTCAGTACTCAATTGTTTCTGTTGCAAGTGTACTAATACGGCTACAATCACCTTACACAAATATATGTAAAAATATGTTAAAACAATTATGAAAAATATATTAAAATAATATATGTTTGATAAAATATTTTTCATATATTCTGTAATAATATAAAAAACGCATTTCAACATACAGTATATATATATAAAATATATATATATATATATATATACACACACACACACACACACATATATATATTGTTTTTAAATATATTGAATATGGCCAAAATTCTTCCATGTGGGTAATGAGATGCCCATCATCATATCTGGGAACCGTCTGCCTTAACTTTCCATACCGACCTGAAGATTCCTGAGATCATTGTAACTGGGAGTGAGTGGAGGGATTTAGGCTGATTTGATTTCTAATAATTTTTAATTGCAGCTCAATATCTTCCATAAAGGGGTTAAGGTCGATTACACCCTTAAAAACCTTTTTTGGGGAGAAAAAAAAAAGTTCAGATCCTGTCTATGCAATTAGCAGATATGTCTGCCCACATAGACTATAGTCTCAATTCACACACATGATGATGTCATCACCATTCTCTGCATTGTTACATTGTGAATGAAGGGTGCCATGCTTATGCACTTCATTCACAAGATTGTCTCCATCATCCAAGTAGAATGATGCTGGGTGTCAATTAACCTCGAAGACTGAGGCTATCTTTTGATGGAAAAGAATTCCTGCTGCTAACAGCATCTGAAAAAAAAGTGAGTACTGAAGCCCAAGCTCTTTTTTTTTTAAACATTGCCTGGGGGACATAGAAAAGTAAAGCAAAATTAGCTTCAATAAAGATGAATATTCAGGAAGATGAGTAGCCAGCTCTTCACATCATTATTTTCAAGCTGTGACCGTGTTTGGAGAGATACGCAGATCCAGAGCACCGACAGTCTACCTCTGAGGGGAATATACATAGGTGTAGCATCTTTCTTTGGAGGGTTGATGTGCGCCCTTCAGGATACGTCCAGAGCAAGCAAGAGCAGAAAGCCTATTTCAGGGGACGTACAGCAGAGGGAAGGTGGAGGAACTGGCTGGCAACCCCTTATTAAATATGGATTGTAACAAATAGTTTTGCAAGACACTGAAGGGAAGAAATAAGTGTTGTAAATCTATGCTGGAAAACAACTTTGCACCCTGTTCATGTTCACAGTAAAACATTTAAAATGGCTGATCATGCTTACAATTGTTTATTTGAGAAGTTGGGCGAGGAATACATGAGTATCCAAGATGGTGGAGTTCCTGCATAATACAGATTTTTGGTACCCCATCACCTTTCTGTTGTAGGAGGGTGGGAGGTGTTCTTGGCCAGCAGAACTATTACCATTGACCATTCTTGGCCAGCATGACCATGGTGGTGAATCATAAATAGGGCTGTATTTGAACTTGATTACCCTCTATCTATACCACCGCAATTGATACCACCAAGACATCCATCTTTTTTTTGCCAAAAAATATTGTGAAGATGTTGGCACCCACCAGAAGAACCTGGAAAGTGCCAATCTAATCTTTGTTTTTGAAAGAAAGGAACCTTGAGTATTAAGCCATTGTCCATGAGAAAAATCTTGTTCTTTGGATAATCTTGAGACTTTTTTTTTTTTTTATTCAACTTTATTGCTATCACAATGGATGAATAACATCCCTTGTGATAGCTGGGGCAGTGACAGGTCATTTTTATGGAGAGATCTAGGGTCTATTAGACCTCTGATCCCTCCTCTGCCCTCCAAAGCAGCCGATCAAATCAACATTTGCTTGATCAGCTGCTTCTATGGTCAGGACCGGCTAGTGAACAAAAAAACTGAATCTGGTAGAGACAAAACCCATGTCACTTTCAGCCTCAATTGTCACAGAGGAAGGGAAGGAACAGCTGTTCCTTCTGCTCTGCTGGTAGCCGGCTTGACGGTGTAGTAGTAGTCCCTTGCTCCCCGGTGTAACATGAAAGCATAGGAATGGCAGCAGGAAGGTAAAAACATCCTCCACCATGTATCTGCACCTCACACAGTGTGACCTCACATTATGCAATGTTATGGTCTCACTACACTTTTGGTCCCATTTGGACTCAGAAGATCAGCTTGCTGAATGAGGACTCCAAAGTAAGCTCTCTCCTGATAAACATCTTGGTGTCAGCCCATATTCCTCATTAACCGCCTCCTGCCCGCCATATAAGGAAATGACGGACGCGAGGCGGTTCTCTCATTCTGGGAGGATGTTATATGACGTCCTCCCACACTAACCGCGTGTGCATGGCCCCGGGTGGCGTGCAGCGTGGCGATCGGTGCTGCGCTATGTCCCTGGGACACAGCAGATCACCGATCAATGGAAAGAGCCAAAGATGTTTGCTCTGTCATGTGATCAGCTGTGTCCAATCACAGCTGATTGCATGTAAACAAGGAAATGCCAGTTATTGGCATTTCTCTCCTCACAAGCTGTCCCGCTGACAGAGGAGAGGAGAACCGGTAATCAGCATTACTCAGAGGGGACATGTACACTGATTATCAGTGTGCCCTGATGATCAGTGTAGCCCCAGCAGTGCCACCTGTCAGTGCCTACCAGTGCACATCAATTCCCATCTGAGCTGCCTTTCAGTACCACCTATCAGTGCCACCTATCAATGCCAGTCAGTGCCACCTATCAGTGCCAGTCAGTGCCGCCTAACAGTGCCATATATGAGTGCTGCCTTTTAGTGCCCATCAGTGATGCCTGTCAATGCCAGTGCCATCAGTGCCACCTACCAGTGCTTCCTCATCAGTCATCAGTGCTTCCTCAGTGCCACCTACCAGTGCTTCCTCATCAGTGCCCATCACTGCAGCCTCATTAGCGCACATCAGTGAAGGAGACAAATCACTTATTTAAAAAATGTTATAACATAAATTAAGAAAAAACATTTTTTTTCAGTTGTTTTTGTTTGTTTAGTAAAAATTAAAAAACCCAGGAGGTTTATTAAATACCACCAAAAGAAAGCTCTGTCTCAAAAAAATGATAAAAAATGTCATATGGGTGCGGTGGTGCCTGACTGCGCAGTTGTCAAAGTGTGACAGCTGAAAATTGGCCTGGGCAGGACGGGGGTATAAGTGCCCGGTAGGCAAGGGGTTAAAAAAAACTCCACATAGTGCTTCATCCTTTTAAAACTTTCATTAAGCAATTAAACATCAGAAATGCGCTCACATTCCGGAGGTGTATAATGGGTAGAGGTGTATATGGACTCTGCTGCTGAGATGATACTGCCATCTAGTGTCTAATCAGTACATCACTGGATCTTCATCATAGGTGGTGCAATATACACCTCCGGAACGTGAGTGTATTTCATATGTTTAAGTGATGAATAAAAGTTTAAAAGATAAAGCACTATGTGGAGTTCTTTTTAATGAGGAATACGGATGACACCAAGATGCTTATCAGGAGGGAGATTCTTTGGAGTCCTCATTCAGCAAGCTGATCTTCTGAGTCTAAATGGGACCAAAAGTGCAGAAAATGATTGTACCATTGTACAATGTGAGGTCACGCTGCGTGAGGTGAGCAGATACATGATGGAGGATGTATTCTCACTGGAATTTGTGACAGCTGCACACACTTTTCATTATCCAAAAGGAGTGTTCACAGAAGACCACTCTAGTGATTGGACTTGAGTTTTTGAATAACTTTTGGTTGATACATATTTTTTAAATGTTCTCTTTTTTTTTTTATATATATACACACACACACAGTATATATTAAAACAAAGCGTATATATATATATATATATATATATATAGTAACAGGTTTTTCTCGGCAGCAGGTGTGTGTGACCCCCTGGGTGAGTTCACACCCAAAAAAAACAGGCACTGCAAAACAGCAGTGTAGGTGAAAAACAAAAAGGTGCAGTTTATTTACACTAATTTACAAGACAAACATCAAACCAAAAAGAAACATGAAATTAAATCCTTGCCAACTTGGCCACTTACTATACAATAGTTTCCCTAGCTACCCACTAGGTACAGCCTGATGCTACACCCAGTCCCTATCAGTTGGCAGCTAGCCACACAGACAGGTATGCTGCTCCCCAGTCTACTCAGGCACAGATCTGGCTTCAGGATGGAGCAACTCCCTAAGCAGGATGGGAAGTTTTATAGAGGTCCTAATGAGCCCACTGCCTTCAGCTGGGCTCATTACCTCAGTGCTGAAGGCTCAGCAGTTCCCCCTAGTGGAGCAAATCCACGTAGAGCCTAAATCTCGGACAGATATACTGTATATGCCGCCCTGGACGTAACCCGATGATTTTACCTGCCTACTGTCACAATATATATATCGTTTTTTAATTTTTCACTTTGCTTTTGATATATAGTAATTGTGCAATTTTTCATGTAGTGCAGACTTTTTTTTCACTTTATAATACTATTGTATAATTTGCCCCACTGAGACATGGGTTGTGTGCACTAGCGGCTACAGTATTTATACGTCATTGATTTAGGATGACTAGTAAGCGCTTGAGTTATTTAATTTATTTTTGGCTGCAGGCAGGGGGGCCCTTTTATGAGCACTGTCAAAGTGATTGGATGGCTGTAGAACCACTCGGATCACTTTTTCATGAAAGTCCATCTCCAAGTGAGAAATCCATACAGGATTATGGCTGCAGCTGCAGCCATGATCCTGGATAATCACTTCCAGCCAAGGACGTACAAGTACTGTGTGTCCTAAGAGCTGGAATAGGTAAAATATCACTTTCTGTCACTCTGATGCTTTATTTCCAATAGCCCCAATAAGGGAACTTACACAGATCATTTGTGATGGCAGATCTGGAGCAGCACATGCTCAGTAAACTCCATTCACGGGGACCAACAAAGGAAAAAGGTAAAAATGGGACTTTACTGCTGATGTTATGCTCAGGAAAAAACACACAAAAAGAACTGTATAAAACAAGCAATTATATTGCAAAACCTTTTTGATGAAAATTGTTATATAACCCACAAAGATAAATGAAAGTTGGATGAACCTTTGCAAGTGTAAATAAGTACCCCATGCACCCTCCCCTACATACAGCACATGTAAGGGAATTATGGTGAGATGGCTGGCTAATAGAAATGCGTGCAGCAATCACTGCAGAATGGTGACCAGATGTGCGCATGCACACACACATAGTAGTAAATATTGGTACCACATGTAATATTTAAAGGATGCTTCTGCCTGTACTTAGTGCTGACTGGTCTTCAACTGTTTCCGCTGTGTCCTGCTGTATTCTTGTATGATCCCTTTGTTCCTGACTTCGGATTCCACTCCTGACTTGTTGCTCGTTCCTGTTCCTGGCTCTGTTCCTGACTTTGGCTCTGCTCATGATTTGGTAGGTCTCTGCCTTCCTGTTGATGACTTTGGCTATTCCTGTGACCTCGCTCCTGTCTCCGATTCCAGCTTCCTGCCCTGCTCAAGTGCCCACCTGACTGCCTACTATACTAGCTCTGCACACCAGTGAGTGTTCCTGTTTCAAGTCTGCTGGGAGATCTGACACGCCACCTATCCTGAACATGTTGTGCCAGCAGAGTGCCCCTTTAACCCGGGTGGGATTCCGGAAAATCACTACCTTTCCTGTAACGACGGTTCGCCAGTCTCTTTGAGACTTCAATCTGCAAATTCTTCTGACAACATATGCTGGCACTCTTGTTCCTCTGGTCCCTGGTCCCTCGGTACCCTCTGTTCCATTCCAACGGGGTTTAGGGATAATGACATACAGTGAGGCTGACCTTGTCATTTCCTTCTACCTATCATGTATGTGACAGCACAGCAGACATGCTGCATAAATTCAGTGGTCTATAAATAGAGACACCAATGTGGGGAGGTGTAACATCCCAACACGTTTCACAGTAAAGCTTCTTCAGGGGTTCAATTGGTGTAGCTGATGGAAATTAATAACAGATATACAGTAAAATAAATAAATGGAAACACTCCATGATTTGAAGGTGTGAAAGTGATGACATGTTTCATGTTGAAAGCAGAAATGATGTAATATTCTTTGGTTTCCGCTGTGTGATGAGACACCTGGCTAACAGGTGGGAAACCTCACTTTCATCATTTATTGCTTGTGCTGCTAGTAATACGGAGTCATGTCAGAGCTTACCGAGCTTCAAAGATGGCAAATTGTTGTTGTTGCTTAGCTGGTGCCTCTGTGACTGAAGTTGTCAATTTATTTGTCACGTCGCGAGGTACAGGATCAAAGGTTATGACGGTGTATACAGTTTCCAGGAAAATGTTGTCTGATACGCATAAGGGTGGTCCACATCATCACCTGACTGAACGAGACAAAAGGACATTGAGAAGGATTGGGAAATGGAATAAGAAAACTACTGCTGCAAAAGTGACTGCAGAGCTCAATCTCAGTCCCTTGAGAACTGAGACTGAGCTCTGAGGGGGTGAGTAACTGAACTAAATAATGCTCTTTTATATCTGATCTGCTTAGATTACAGATTTTCAGTTTGTTTTTATGGTTGATTTATAACTTAAGTGCACATTCATTGTTATGAGCAATACAGATGAGTCATAATTAGTCCTGGTTTTAAATGCAGTATTAATAGCAGCTGGTTAGCTCATCATCTTTGGCTCTGATGCACTGTCTATAAAATTAAGATGTTCCAATAAATTATATAGTGCATTTAATTGATTGCACAATGATATAGACAGGCTCATAAAACTCAAACTGCAAAAGAAATGAACTATCAGTTGTCAGTAAAGAGCAATACCAGGAAGGAATGCCAGGGTGTTCAGTCCTTCCACTTTAGCCGTGGCCTCCTCATGTTCAGTATCCACAGGGGCCACATGTAAAGAGTCTGACTGACTATGGCACCTTCCACTATAATTAAAAAGTCACTTATCTTTTAAAATACATTTGATCTCTTAATGCCGCAGTAACAAGAGGCAATGTTCTAAATCAGCTAATCTCCAGCAGTTTGTGATCTGTGTCTTCAGTGATTACAAGAATGCACATCTAAAAATCCCCATTTATGGCTCCTGGCACTGAAAACTGGAATCAAACAGGCATTTGTGTTTAAGGTGTTTTAAAGTGTAGCACTGCCCCCTTAGGAGTTGCAGAGTTTTGGGTCCCCCTATAGTTCTACACAGTCAGGCAACATGCATTTTTCTCAGACTTGCATTCCAGAGACAGAAAACAGTCCTTAAGCTTGTTTTTTAGGGTTTTAATTAGGGGGATTGAACTTGGATGAGGTTGAGGGGTGTATGGGGTGCCCTAGGGAACTGTAACTGAGGACAACTCCTTAACAACTATGTACAAGTCCAGAGACAAACAGTCCCTCTTTGAAGCCCTTCTGGTGTACCTTCTCAGACCCCAGATGAATTCTCTGCTTCACTCAGGTGCCTGAAGGAATCCCTGAGCAAGGGGACCCAGAAACCGCTAAGGTAGTAAAGCACCCCAGGATGAGGAGCTACTTGGATTTTCCATCTGACTGCCCTCTTCCCTTATCTGGCCCAGGGGGTGTAGGATTACTCATTCAGTCCTCTCCTGAAAGCCTGTTGGGTTAATGGCTGGGCTCCTTCCCTGCTTCATTGACTTTGCTCTCTTAGGGGATGGTAAGACTGAGAGATCCTCCTTCCAAGATCCTGCCTGCAGGTGGGACCCTCCCTGGGCCACCTCCCAGCCTTCTCACATCATCTTCCACCCAACACTGACCACTTCCTGATCAGGCTTTCTCATACTTGAGGGCTGTTCTGACCTCATGCCAAGTCCCCTGCTTGGGGATTGGTCAGAGTCCATTGAGTATGCAGATAAGTCCCCGCCCCATGCACTGCCTTATAGCAAATTCTCAAGCTTCTAGAGCAGGAAGAGGTATCAGGAAACTGACTTGCAGAGCCCTCAGCCCTGACCCAGAGTAACCTGACTGACTCATCCCAGGCTGACTCATACCAGGCTGCTATCCAGCCTCTCACTGAAAAACCTTGCAAGTTCCCCCTGGCTAACTAGAGGGGTGCAACAAAAGCTATAGTTACTACTGCCATTAAGAAGATCATTATCTCCAGCCTACACTACAGTCTACACTCCCTCGGCCTCAGAGATTCTGCTCTCTCCTGGCTCTCATCCTACCTGTCACAACGCTCTTTCAGCGTTACCTATAATGCTACCACCTCCCCCTCACTCCCACTCTCTGTTGGGGTCCCTCAAGGCTCTGTCCTCGGGCCCCTTCTCTTCTCCATCTACACCTCCTCCCCTTGGCCAACTCATACACTCTCACGGCTTCAACTACCACCTCTATGCCGACGACACACAAATCTATCTCTCAACCCCCCACCTCACCCCCTCGGTCTCCGCCCGAATCACATACCTACTGAGCGACATATCAGAATGGATGTCGCTCCACTTCCTTAAACTGAATCTCTCCAAAACCGAGCTCCTTGTCTTCCCCCCAGCCCGAACCCCACCCCCCATTGACTTCTACATCACATCCAACAACGCCAATATCAAACCCGCTCTGCAGGCCAGAGTACTTGGTGTCATTCTGGACTCCAACCTATCCTTCCAGCCCCAAGTCCAATCTTTAACAAACTCGTGCAGACTCCACCTCCGCAACATCGCCAAAATCTGCACGTTCCTAACCCCAGAAACCACTAAACAGCTCATCCACTCCCTCATCATATCACGACTCGACTACTGCAACTCCCTCCTCACTGGCCTGCCTCACCGCTGGCTATCCCCACTTCAGTCGATCCTGAATACGGCTGCCAGACTCATTCACCTTTCCAAACGCTCCGTTTCCGCCACTCCCCTCTGCCAATCCCTCCACTGGCTTCCGATTGCGCAACGGATCAAATTTAAAATCCTAACACTGACGTACAAAGCTGTCCACCATACTGCCCCGAACTACATCACTGACCTAATATCCAAGTACCGCCCAGCACGCACACTCCGCTCCTCACAAGACCTCCTTCTCTCTAGCTCCCTGGTCTCCTCCTCCCATGCCCGCCTCCAGGACTTCTCCAGGGTGTCACCCATCCTCTGGAACTCCCTGCCCCAACCCATCAGATTATCACCTACTCTCCTCTCCTTTAGGCGCACCCTGAAAACCCATCTCTTCAGGGAAGCCTACCTCACCCCCTGCTAACTTGCTGACCTCCTCCACTCTTCCTACCACTCCATTCCCCACAGCTATCTCCTCCTGTACCACTATCCCATCCCTTCTAGATTGTAAGCTCGAAAGAGCAGGGCCCTCGATCCCCTCATGTTTTGCATTGTATTGGTATTGTTCTGTCACATGTTCTGTCCCCCTTTGTAATGTACAGCGCTGAGTGAACTATTGGCGCTTTATAAATACTGTATAATAATAATAATAATAATAATAAAGACTGCCATAAGCCCCCCTGTTGAAACAAGATTTTACTCTCTCTGTCTTCAAACAGCAGCCTGTCGATTAAGTCACCATGCCTCCTATCTGTCCAGAGCAGCACACAGACCAAACTTGTAGAATTACATGTCCCTGGGCTTCCAGGCAGAAACTGTAGAAAAAAGATTCTACAGTTTAATTATACATATATTGTGGATTAATACAACCCTTAGTACATAAAAAAAAAGGTTCAAAGAGAGACAATAGGATGGAGAAGTAAAACTGGAGAAGATCACGGCTAGGTGGGAAAAGAATAGATAATGTCAGAAAATCAAGCTTGACAATGGTGGAGATATAGGGGGAGCAGATTATGGCTGGGTGGGGAGAGAGAAGACATTGGGGGCAAATTATACCTGGAATTGGAAGAGAGGAGAGAGAAGGAACAGATCATTGATGGGTGGGTAGGAGAGGAGACAAGGGAAACAGATATTTGCTTCCTGGTGAGAAAGGAGATAGCATAAGCAGATAATAGCTGGGTGGGGAAAAAGGAAACCATGGTAGAAGATCATGGATGGGAGTTAAAAGATTAGACAGTGTGAGAAGATCATGGATATATGTTAAGAGAGAAGATAGTAGGACTAGATTGTGGCTGGGTAGAGAGAGAAAGGAAACAGGGGTTCAGATCATGGCAAAGTGGGGAGAATGAGGACAGTGGGAGCAGATTACACCTGGGATCGGAAGAGGGGAGACAGTGGGAGCAGATTATGCCTGGGATCAGAAGAGAGGAGACAGTGGGAGCAGATTACGCCTGGGATCGGAAGAGGGGAGACAGTGGGAGCTTATTATGTCTGGGATCGGAAGAGGGGAGACAGTGGGAGCAGATTATGCCTGGGATCGGAAGAGGGGAGACAGTGGGAGCAGATTATGCCTGGGATCGGAAGAGGGGAGACAGTGGGAGCAGATTATGCCTGGGATCGGAAGAGGGGAGACAGTGGGAGCTTATTATGTCTGGGATCGGAAGAGGGGAGACAGTGGGAGCAGATTATGCCTGGGATCGGAAGAGGGGAGACAGTGGGAGCTTATTATGTCTGGGATCGGAAGAGAGGAGACAGTGGGAGCAGATTATGTCTGGATCAGAAGAGAGGAGACAGTGGGAGCAGATTATGCCTGGGATCGGAAGAGAGGAGACAGTGGGAGCAGATTATTGATTAGATTAGCAGATAGAAGATGGTGGGAGTTAAACATTACTGGGTGTTAAGAGAAGAGCCAGGAGAGCAAAACATGTCTTTGTGGGGGGAGATGAGGTATCGGGTGCAGATTATGCCTGGGTGGGGAGAGAAGACTGTTGAACACAGATCTCTGATAAATGGTGAGATAAAAAGTACTGGAAGCATATCATGGCTGGAATAGGGAGTGTGGAGGTTGGGTTGAGAGTGTAGGTTGTGAAAGCAAATTGTGGCTGGGTGGGGGGGAAGGAGGCACAGATTTTGGCTGGGAAAATAAAAAAAAGGAGATATGGGAGCAGATCCCTGCTGACTGGGAAGAGAACAGGTAGTGGTTGAGTTATGAGAGAGGTGGTGGGGAGCATGTCTAGTGGGAGACAAAGGGTAGCAGAGGTAGTAAATCATGGCTGAATGGTGACAGATAATGGCTGGAGGTCATAGAAAAGGTAAGAGGAGCAAACAATAGCTTGGTGTTTGCAGAGCAAGCAGTGGAAGCTAATATTACTTGTGATGGGGAAAAAGATAATTTTTCCTTCTAAGCGGTGATTAACTATTCAAATATGCAAACACAAACATTTAATAAATAAATTAAAATAGGGTTGTATTATTCCCACCAGAAGATACCAGGAGCTAACCATGGAAGTCTACTCACCTTCATCATACATGCAAAGACAGACAATGTTATAATGTGAGATGACATGTTATCGTTAGGATCGCTTTGACATTGTTTGCTCAGACCTACCTTAAAATGTGCTACTGGAAGATGTCTGTTTCCCTAACACTTTGTAATATCTTTGAAAAGAATTAAAAAAAAAAAAAGTTTGGGCTTTAGATACACTTTAGAGTTCATTTACACTATTGTGTTCTGGCAACATTTGCATTCATTTGTAATGGCACCCCAACGCACTAGGACCGAGCACCTGCATTGCCTTCGAAAAAATAGGAAAATTCCAATTTTCTGAAGTTTCCACCAGTATATAAAGGGTCAATGGGGGTGGGGGAGAAAAGTCTCTATGAACAGAGCTGTATGCAAGATGAATAGATGAGCACAGCATTCAAGGCACATAGTATCACAGTATAGCAGATACATGTCAACAGGTGATTGGAATACATTATTCTATGTGGAGGAAACCTTGCACCATTTCAGCTTGTGATAGGTAAAATTGGGGTCTACACAGCATACTGATGTGAGCTGGACTAATGCATCTTACACTCTGATTTACTGAATGTCTTCAAAATGTTTGTAGCAGGCACCCACTTTTTCGGGTTGATATATTGTCATTGACCATACTTATTTCTTACTTTCAGATACATTTTTATGACTGTTGTTCTTTAAGGGATCTCTATAGCAAGCAGTATCTTCATCTGTTTCAGATTGGCTTGGTATCCAGCTTTGTTGTCCATCTAATAAGTGTCTCTTGGGCAATGTTGCTCATTTAAGGAGTATGTCAGTTCTGCTGATCTTAGGTTGAATTTTTATATTTTTTTAACATATATATAAAAATGCGAATTGAAGAAAATAACACTGCATGGTGTGTTCATCCCATGTGGAAAACATAATGGTTTGCAATACAAGCCTCATTTTCCTGTAAGGGTTCATTTACACATGCATTGCAATACGTGGTGGATCTCTTCACACAGAGCTGTACAGGTGTGGCGAGAGGCATTCTACAGATGATATTGGCGCACCTCCTGAATTCCGTTTTTTTTTTTTTTTTTTTTACAACCAAACAGACTATCTGAATGGGAATACCACACTGCTTTGCCTACAGTTGCAGACAGCCCCATTCAACTGAATATGTCACATTCAGCAGTTGTACTGTCGGCATTGGGGCCATGGCATGTGTACACCCCAATCTGGCTGCCTTCACATCTTAAGGTTTCTAGTGTACTCCTGAAAAAGCCGCTGGTAGTGCTTTCCTCCAAATGAATGTATTTACAGCCAGGCACACAGCATTTTATCCATCCCACTGGCTTAAACCGAAAAGTCTATTGGAGTCTTTTTTTTATGTTTTTATTGCAGAATAACTTGGGGTGAAGGGAGCAGGGGATACCTGAGAATTTGCTGAACTTCTTTGAGGACTCTTCTGTTCACATTGATCTGTAGAAAATGTCCCACTTAACTCTATTCTGTCTAAAAGGAGCTTATGACTTCTTGTAAGAAACTGAGAACTGCACACAGTCACTAAGGCACAGCACTTAAGACATTTACTCAGTTGCACAGGATAGCCGGCTGCCTCCTTCCGATATCCACCAGGTACTCTTCAGTGAGCTCTCCAGACCCAAAAGAAAATCCTTCCTGATCAAACCCTTTGAATAACGTCCCCCCCCCCCCCCCAAGCTTAAGCTCCAGCTGGGACCCCAATGACTCCTGAACGTCACTTCAAGTAGCCTGCTCCAAAGGCGAATCCCCTGCACAGGTGTCTCTTCTGGCAGGATGAGACCCAGGAACCTCTCACCACTGTCTCAGGCCTATGACAATTTATGGACTCTACAATCACCTACTGGACACACCTCTCCAGAGATTGGCTAGGTCTCCATAAATAGTCAAGCTTCCTCCCACTGTGATTCTAGAATGCAGGTGGTAGCAACCTGTGAGACACTGAGCAGACTAAAGCAATCAATCTCTGCTCCACTAACTAAATTTACCTAGTAACCTACAATAACTAGAAGGGTGCTAGAGTGGGTTGGTAAAAAGGGGGCTTAACCACCTAGTTATTGCCCCCAACCACAAGTGTGAGCCAAGTCTAACTGCACCAGATTTATTTCCAAAAATTGGTAAATGTTTTCCTAAATGCTCGTATTTAATGGCTATATCTATGTAAGGCCTTGCATTATTCAAGGTGGAATCACTCATTGACTAAGTCCTGGAATTAGGAACCGTGAACTGACCAAACTTTACAGAATTAACTTAGAAAGCAATATAAGCTATAAAGAGCAAAGCTCAGTGTTTGGACAAGGTCCTCTGGCACTCAAAGTGAAAATGGTGAAGGGTATCCCCAACTTGGGTCCAACTGAGTTGAATGGAGCTTGTACCTGTACAATAGTCAGGCCAAAGCAGGGTACACAAATGCAAACCACTGTCCTCCTATGGTTACAACTAGAGATGAACAGGCAGTTCGGTCCAAACGCCTAAACTTTTGCCCGTACGGCCCTTTGTTTGATCAGAACTGCCATTCATGAATATCAGTGGTATTTCTGCCACTTCTATATATGACAGATTCCAGATGTCCCTGCTTCTTAAGCAGGCAATTGCTGTTGCAACGCTAGGAACCACTGGACATTGCCTTACATGGCTGGGATTTTCCAGCATTGTAATCAAAAGGGAGGGGATAGCAGTGACACTGTTGCCCAAATAGAAGCACTACCCATATTTTGACAATAATGTCACCACTATCCCCATCCCTTCCCTTCATGTAGCTGATGATAGCTGTCATTCGGCTAGCGGTTTTCTAGGGAACAGACACGTACTCCAGGTAGCCTTTTTTTGTAATTGAGTACTCATTCATGTGGAGGGGAACTGTGTTTTGGGACCCCCTTATTAAAGGGCGGTTTCCAGATTTTGATAAGCCCCTATACTTGCATACCCCTCACAACCACCAGGACAGGGTTGTGGGGAAGAGTACCTTGTCCTCATCAACAAGGGAAAGAGGTGCCTTTCCATTTGTGCCCCCCACCGCCCCCCCCGTTCATGTTGAGGGCACGTGGTCTGTTATGGTTTAGGAGGATATGCAAAGTCAAAGCTAAATCTCTCCAGCCAGCAAAACTCTCACTTTCTGCTGATTGGAGAGACTAGTGGGTGTTTCTCTTCAGAAAGACTACTGCTTCCACAAGGAGAGCCAGTGACCCTCTTTTCAGCATGCTGACAGTGGACAGGCTTGTTTACTCATGTTGTGGCTGATTTACACACCACCTGTACAGGCAGCTTAAGCTCTCCAATCATCAAAGCTCACACTCCATGTTGATTGGAGAGAGTGTTGGACCTCTGTTGAGAGATAGCAGCTTTCACATAGAGGGCAAATGTCCATCTTTGCAGCATGCTTGCAGGGGACAGACATTTTACGTATGTGTTGTATCTGCTTTATACATCTTCTGTAGAGTCAGACCTAAAGCTCTCAAGAAAGCAATATATGTATATTTCCTAAAGTGTTCATGTTGTTTTGTCCCACCCGAGTGCACCACTCCATACAACATTGTAAAAGATTTATACTGGACTAAAATGCAAGGTGTAATAACCAGGGGCGGACTGACCATTTGGAAACTCGGGCACTGCCCACGGGGGCCCGGCATCAGTAGGGGGCCCCATGAGATGCCCCTGGTACCTTTTTCATAGGTTTTTTTGAGTTTGGGCAAGGACACAGGGGCCCCATGATCCCCTATTGCCCGGGGGCCCCAGGAGTTGTCAGTCCGCCCCTGGTAATAACCTACTATGAGTAGGTGTAAAATGTACCTGTAAAAAGAGTCGGGGTTTATACTTCCCTCACCCCAGTCTTCCACCCATGGCTCCTAGACAGAGATGATATCACACTGCATCTGACTAGACCCTGGAGAATACAGAACAGCTGAAACCTTGCAAGAAAAGGCTGTTGCAATGGACTGGATTGTCCTATTAGGTTTTGCCTGCTCTACATTCCCAGAAGTCTTTCCCGAAGGACGGTGTACTTGTGCCAAGCAATACAGAAGACTTCCAGAATTGCTAAACGACATTCAAGATGAAAAACTCCATTATTCCCAATAGGTCCATTCATACCTGAGCGCCTTGTTAAGCTTGGATATGTACGTGAGCTTCTTTGAACACTCACTATGTTGATAAGCCAGCGATATTGCTGTTGGTTCCGGGATTCCCATCCCGTGAGATCCTATCATGCCATATTGTTTGCGGCTGTACAACAGGTATTTCCACATGATGGGTGAAGTGGTGATATGACATGTGTGCCATTTTATCTTTTCACAAAAGAGAGAAACTCAAATCTCATCCTGATCTTGTGACAATGCGATTCTTGCATTAGTCACGGTATCTTCAGCCGATGTCCCCATATTCCCATTGTTTAATGTTTAATTATTCTTTGATCTGCCAATTAAAAAGCTCAACACAATGGAACAATTAAACCCGGCACGTAAATCATTCCATTAGAAAAGCTCACTGAAAATTTTCGGAATATACATAATAGATAATTACATAGGAGATGCGACCCATGTGCTCCATTGTTATACAGGAATGGGTGGTGTGCGCACGTGGGACGATGGGGCTGTTTGATGTATATATTGTGTATGTTTACTCAGATCTCTGCGGGTTATTACCTGCTGGAAGTCTGCGGGGCACATGTGTAAGAGATGAGAATGGAAGCTTATGTGCCGGTTGCTCCTTCCTCTCCTCCTGTGCCATGGTTGGAACTTGTTGTGTTTGTTGGGAGATTATTACAAAGATAAGAAAATATACAAGTTGACATTTTTCCATGTGAAATACAGCATCTGATTTACAGCACGGGCTTGCAAAAACAACACAAAGTATTTCAGAAGAGGAGAGTAGCAATGAACTGAACTACCCTGGGCTCAGCAAGCTTCAAAGAAGTTCAGATGTTGAACCTGAACTCACTGAAATCAATAGAAGCTGAATCCGTTAAATTGAAAAATGCCCATAGACCTCATAGGCAAGGTGGTGTCAAAAAATGAGATGGGACACTGCCCTGGGGAACATGCACATTCTGCAGCAGGAATTAAAAAAATAAATGTGTAGCTTCCCCCTAAAAATCCATAGCAGACTGTCAATTGGAGCATGCAGTTTGGCTGGTCAATAAATTGTGGGGGGGGGGGCTTCCTTTCTGAACCATACTAAGCCACATGACCTCAACATGGTGGATACCTTTCCAGGGGGGGTCAGACAAGGGCTTCTTCCTACAACCTTGGCCAGTGATTGAGGATCTGCAGGCAAGGACTTATTGGAACTTGGAATCCCCCTTTAACAACAAGGGGCCCCCAAATACTAATTCCCCAGTGTTAATGAGTATTAGGTCATTCATAAGGACAAGGTCAACAAAACAACCAAATGTTTGACAAGTCCATTATGAAAGTAAAAATACACAATAAAGTCTTCCTGTAAATCCGTTGTCAATCACAATGCCCACCAACTTGCTTAAAAAAAAACAAAAAAGCACACATGACCAATCCGGACAGTATTCATAGCTGAATGACCACTTATGAGCTGTCATCCGCTATATAGGAGAAGGGATGGGGATGGGTTACAATATTGATCTAACATGGCCATATTTGGTCAATGTCATTGGCCAGTAACCATGTCAGCACTGTCCCTGCATCTTGGGTTAGATGGCAGGGATTCCTGGTGATGTCAGCAGTTCCTAGGGATGCAATGGGTGCAAGCACCCACTGTCTCTTTAGCAACCACTGAGAAGTGAGAAGCTGCCATATATACAGGTACTGTAGATGCAGTAGAAATACTGCTTCAATACATGCGATTCAGCTCCTGCCAAATGAGCAAAAGTTTGGTCTGGACCTAGGTTTGGACTGAACCATTGTCTCTTCCTTGCAGTATTGTTAGGAGAGGAGAGTTAGGGGTATGATCTAAGCCCTCCAGCAGCACAGAATATTATATGAGAGGAGAGATAGTGGAAGGAGAAAAGTCCTCCAGCAGAACAGTGTGTTTCAGGAAAGGAGAGTTTTATATAGAGGAAGGAGAAGAGTCCTCCAGAAGCAGAGAGTATTTTAGGAGGGCAGAGTTGGAAGAATAGAGGAAAGACAGAGGTGTGCCAGACTAAGTGCAGTAAAATCATAACAGTTTATTGCACACAAGATATTAAAAACTCACAGGACGTGGGTAAATATCAGGTATAAGAAGGACGTCATCTGAGCTGCACATCACGGGCAGATGGCTGCAGTGCCAGGGTATTCACAATGGCTGGCGCTCTAGGCGGGTCCCAAAGGAAGGAGCGAGGATGGCAGGCACAGTTACCGGGAGTCGCGGTGCAAGGAGGAACCGTGCTCAGGGCGGGCGCTGCTGGTCTCTCACATCAGCGTGGGTGATGGGGCCAGCTTGAGGTGCATCCAAGATGGCGCCGAGCGGAAGTGACGTCAAGACGTTGCTGGGAGTCGTCCAAGGGTGCGGTGACACGTTTCAAGGCAACCAGCCTTTTCATCAGACCTGATTGGCCACTGGAGTGTGCCAATAAATAGGGGATGGCGGGGGGTGGGGTGACTAAGGTGGCGGGCTAGTAGATCGAAAAAAGATAATACATGCGGGCTAGTAGACATTAGTAGAAACCGTGATAAAACAGCTGCAACATGAGGAACATGTGGAAAAGGGGAGGAGGATGGGCTAAGGAGCGATGTCTGGGCAGGATAAATAGGCAGAATTAACATGTATGGATAGCAATGTGTGACTGGGTTTGGGCACATATAGAAACACAGCAGGGCAGGGAAAAATGATGAAAAAGAGGAAGGAAATACCAAATAATTGGCAATAAAAAATTATTTAAAAAAAAAATTAGATTAGAGGTGTGTTAAACTTGAATTAAAAATGTATAATATAGTAAAAAATTATTTAAAAAATTGTTTATTATATGAAAAGAGGGGATATGGGTAAATAGAAAATTATAACATGTGAGATTAATGGAGCACATATCTGTATCTATTCGGAGGGTATAGATATGTGGTGGGACGGGATTAAAAAATGTGCGTGTGTATATATGTGCCCATAGGATACATAACAAGGCATGTAGAGGATTAAACAAGTGATATTAAATTACACATGAGATGTTAATCTACACATGAGAAAACCATTGCTGTGATGTGTTGGACAATGATGACAAATGGTAATAATGATTATTAATAATGATAGTAAAAGGACCCGAGAACATGGGTTGCTGTACTGCAATATCTAAATATATAGTGGTGTGTGATGAGTGAGGGAAAGGAGTGATAGTGTGGGGTGGGTGGGTAGAGGAGGGGGGGGGGAAGGTGACAAGGTAGTGTAGGAGGTAAGTGTGTATGATGAAGGGTGGAGCAAGTATAAGGGGGGTAGGTTGTTAGATGATGGTATGTATCTCGATCTCTTCATTGAGGCCCCTAGGTGCAAGGGTATCTAAGGTGGAGATCCAATAGGTCTCCTGTCGGCATAATAATTTAAAGCGTTCGGCTAGGGAGAGGTGGTCTGGTATGGCCTCGATGACCCATACCTGCAGATGGGAAGAAGATTTTGAATGAAACTCTGAGAAGTGGCGAGGTACACTGTGTTTGGTGATGCCGTCATCAACTAGCCTACGGTGCTCACCAAATCTTTTTCGCAGTGTTCTAATGGTACGTCCCACATACAAAAAGTTGGAAGAAGAAGTAGAGTCCTCCAGTAGTGTAGAATATTTTATGAGAATAGAATAAAATAAGACCAATATAAGCACACCTGATATAGCTGGTGAGTGAGAAATGATTTTTGGATCTTTACATAGAGAACATTAAATGTAATATATGAGTGCCTTACATTAAGAGTTCCTGTATTTTAACCTGGCTAACTTTATTGCAATTGTTATTCAGTGTTTGAGAAAAGCAAATTGTCCCGCCATGGCTGTAATTCTCACATGCTGTAATCACAGCACAGACATGAAATACTAAGACAGCTCATCACATATTTTATGAGAGTAGCTGTGGAAACATGGAGATCCCTGACTGCCTTGGCAGATACCTCCTACTCCTTTTTCACAGACTACCTGTTTGAGTGGTTCAGACGAGTACTGGGCTGTATTTAGAATAAAGTGATCAGTTGAGGTAAGACTTTTTTCCTGAAAAGGGAGATTAGATGGATATTTATGACTGATTCCTCTCTTGTTCCCACTTGTGAATGTAGAGGTAAGGTATGGTTTATGGCAGGCATCAGCAACCTTGTACATACTAAATATCAATTTACAGTCATTAAACAACTGGTGTGCCTGTGAACAACAACGCATCGTAGTTGTATTGTGTATTTTTAATTTTTGCACTCATAGTTGTACTGCTAATGGCAAGTTTAATTGCACCTGTGAACTTCGGATGTGCCCCAATTCCCCAATGCACCTGTAGACCTTAGATGAGCCCCAATTCCTGCATCTGTAGACCTTATGCGCCAAATACTGTGCCTGTAGACCTCAGATGATCCCCAATTCCTGCACCTGTAGACCTCAGATGATCCCCAATTCCTGCACCTGTAGACCTTAGATGAGAGCCCCAAGTCCTGCACCTGTAGACCTTAGATGAGCCCCAAGTCCTGCACCTGTAGACCTTAGATGATGAGCCCCAAGTCCTGCACCTGTAGACCTCAGATGATCCCCAATTCCTGCACCTGTAGACCTCAGATGATCCCCAATTCCTGCACCTGTAGACCTCAGATGAGCCCCAAGTCCTGCACCTGTAGACCTTAGATGAGCCCCAAGTCCTGCACCTGTAGACCTTAGATGAGCCCCAAGTCCTGCACCTGTAGACCTTAGATGAGAGCCCCAAGTCCTGCACCTGTAGACCTTAGATGAGCCCCAAGTCCTGCACCTGTAGACCTTATATGAGCCTCAAGTGCTGTACCTGTAGACCTCAGATGAGCCAAAATTCCTATACCTGTAGATTTAAGATGAGCCACATTCCTGCACCTGCAGACTGCAGAATATTCATTGGTTACTGTGGACTATTCTATAACAAAAAGTGCAGAGCTGAAATCTATAAATTATAAATAATCTACTGTGATTACAAAGAAATATTAATGTGAAACAGCATAATTTTTCAATCAAGAAAATTCCCCCCAAAAATCCAAAATTCCACTCCCTCTAATGTTCATGGTGATGAAATGCGTGGGAGGACCAGAGGAAGTGAAGCAATCAGGCTGTTTGGAACTCAGAAATCGTTTACTGCTGATCATGGAAGGAGGTTTGATGCTCGGATAAGCCAATATGTAAAAGACTTCCCTGTGAATTGTATTGAAAAGGTGGTCAGACTAGCTGCTAAGGTGCATTGTATGCACGCACTGTGGTGTTTTTGGTGCCAGCTGATTCTCCCCTTCAGTGGAAGATTGCTTGTGGAGATCTTCATTTCTTAATTTTTCAGTTGTTATAATAATTTGGTTAATGGACATTTGGTGTTGGACTTTGCATTTTGTATTTTGTTGGGAATTTTCTTGATTGAAAAATGATGTGGTTTCACAATAATATTTCTTTCTTGTAATCACAATATACAGTATTATTTATAATGTGTATATACACTATATTGCCAAATGTATTGCGCTGCCTGCCTCTACACATCGAACGCACATGAAAGTTTAATGGTCCCCCAGTCTTAGTCCGTAGGGTTCAATATTGAGTTGGCTCCACCCTTTGCAGCTATAACAGCTTCAACTCTTCTGGGAAGGCCGTCCACAAGGTTTAGGAGGGTGTCTATGGGAAGGTTGGACCATTCTTCCAGAAGCACATTTGTCAGGTCAGGCACTGATGTCGGACGAAACACACAACAGACAATTCTAAGGACCAGAACATCAGCATAAAAAAAGGTAAAAAAGAGAAAAAAACTTGTGTGTTGCTTCCCCCCCTCCCCCCCCCTCCAATATTTACCTGAACTCAATCCAGCATTTGCACGGAGCTCTCCTGGGTCTCTCTCTCTTCATTGACTGAGACACAGCTGTGGGAGCCATTGGCTCCCATTGCTGTCAATCACAGCCGGTTAGGAGAGAATGAAGGGGGGGCTGAGCTATGCTCTGTGTCTTTTAGACACACAGAGCATGGCTCGGAAATGGAAGGAGTGCCGACGAGGGACCTGAGAAGGAAGAGGATCGGGGCTGCTCTGTGCAAAACTATTGCACAGAGCAGGTAAGTATGACATGTTTTATTAAAAAATGATCATTTTGTATCACTTTAATGACACTACGATGTTGATTTACTAAAGGAAAATAGGCAAGGGCATTTGCTTCAGCACTTAATGAGAGGAAGCTAACGTCCGTCATCCAATCATGTGCAAACACAAATGCTGTTTTTATTCTTTTTTTGTTTTCCTTGCATGTGATTGAGTTTTCTTTGCAAAATGAAGCTTCACCTCATTTACAAAGCTCTGGAACAAATGCCCTTGCAGAGTGCACAGTCTAGTTTAGTAAATCAACCACTACATATATTCATTAATATTTGGATTGTAAGCTTCTATGACCAGAGACCTCTCAATCCTCTTATGTCAAATATTGGAACTGGTCTGTCTCCTCCTATTTTGTAAAGCACTGTGCAAATCTCTGGTGCTATGCAATTAATGTATACTAATAATATTAAAATGTTTATTTTCTAGGTTTCTGTGCCTTACAAGAAAAAAGATTCATTATTTTTATCACTTATCATTCCTTGTGACTAATTCCTCCGAAGGAATATGGAACAATAGTGGGTGTCTCCATATTTATCAGTGGCTGAAATTTTCTACTCTTTCCATGTGACCTGTGCCAACCTATTGTTTGTAAATATATGCTTGTAGTAGATGGAAGATGGAGTAGAGAAAACATCCATCCCTTGGGGCTCAGGAACCTGTCAATCCTCATTCCCAGAATAAGAGGACGGTCCCACATCCCTGCTGGGTCAGTGTGTCAGCAGATTCTACAGCAAAAGTACTGCAACAGAGAAGCCTAAACCAGACGGAGCTTCAACTTCTCCATAGAGAGCTGACACCATCTTCATCTGACTCCTCACCATAAAGATCTGGCTCCATCCTCATCCAGCTCCTAGCCATAGAGGTTTGGCTCTATCCTCATCCATTTCCTAACCACACAGCTGGCACCATACTCGTCTGACTCTTCACCATAGAGAGCTGGCACTATCCTACTCCTTACCACAGAGTGCTGGAACCATACTCCTCTAACTGAGAACTATAGAGTGATATCTCATTCCCCATCCAACTGCTCACCATAGAGAGCTGACTCCATCCTCATCCAAATCCTCACCATAGAGAGCTGGCATCATCCCCATCCAATTCCTCACCATAGAGAGCTGGCACCATCCTCATCCAACTCCTCACCATAAAGATCTGGCTCCATCCTCATCCAGCTCCTAGCCATAGAGGTTTGGCTCTATCCTCATCCATTTCCTAACCACACAGCTGGCACCATACTCGTCTGACTCTTCACCATAGAGAGCTGGCACTATCCTTATCCAACCCTGACCACAGAGTGCTGGAACCATACTCCTCTAACTGCGAACTATAGAGTGATATCTCATTATCCATCCAACTCCTCACCATAGAGAGCTGGCTCTATCCTCATCCATTTCCTAACCATACAGCTGGCACCATACTCGTCTGACTCTTCACCATAGAGAGCTGGCACTATCCTACTCCTTACCACAGAGTACTGGAACCATACTCCTCTAACTGCGAACTATAGAGTGATATCTCATTCCCCATCTAAACTGCTCACCATAGAGAGCTGACTCCATCCTCATCCAAATCCTCACCATAGAGAGCTGGCATCATCCCCATCCAATTCCTCACCATAGAGAGCTGGCACCATCCTCATCCAACTCCTCACCATACAGAGCTGGCTCCATCCTTATCCAGCTACTAACCATAGTGATCTGGCTCCATCCTCCTCCAACTACAAAACCACAGACAGCTAGCAACATCCTCATCTGGCTCTACACCATAGAGAGCTGACAGCATCCTCATCCAACTCCTCACCATAGAGAGCTGACAGCATCCTCATCCAACTCCTCACCATAGAGAGCTGACAGCATCCTCATCCAACTCCTCAACGTAGAGTTCTGGCTACATCCTTATCCAGCTACTAACCACAGACAGCTGGCACCATGCTCATCTGACTCTGCACCGTAGAGATCTGGCACTATCCTCATCCAACTCCTCACCATAGAGAGCTGACATCATCCTCATCCAATCCCTTACAATAGAAAGCTGGCTTCATCGTCCTCCACTCCTAACTGTAGAATGCTTACTCCATCCTCATCCAGATCACCATAAAAAGAGCTCACTCCATCCCCTCACCTGACCCTTCACCATACACAGAGCTCTTCCCATCCTCATCCAGCTCCTCACCATACAGTTGGTCATTCTGCCCTTATCCATTTCCCCACCATATAGAGAGCTAGCTTAATTCTTCTCCATTTCCTCGCCACATAGAGATTCTTCTCACCATTTGGAGAGCTGATTTCATCCTCCATTGATGCCTCACCATATGAAGAACTCTCCTCCTCCTGTTTAGACTCCTCAAGAACCAAGAGCTCTCTTCATCCTCATCTGAATCTAAAAAGAGAGCTTGCCCCATCTTCTTCCAATCCTTCACTATATAGAGTTTTGGTTTCATCCTTTTCCTGCTTATAGAAATAATAATACTGAAGTTAAAGCCTAAATGAAGACCACCACCTACCTCCTACTTATGTCCGGTAAGTCCACAACCAGCTTCCATAAGCATCCGTTAGTCTGTAACCACCTGGCATTTCCAGGACCCATGACAAAGCGCACATAAAACCCACATTTTGCCAAGTGTTTTGGGAAATGTGTTGCAAACACGTCATGCTTGTGGTGCCATTAATTGGTAATGCCACCCCAAAGCGCAGGTAGCAGGCACACATTTGCCACTCGTTTTGTCTGGCGGCAAACACTACAAATTTGTCAAAATGTGCAGTAAAAAAAAATGTGCCAAGCTCCGTCCCAAAAAAGGTTTTGGAGTTTCTTTGGGACATTAGTTATACATAGTGCAGCCCATTCAAGTGAAAAGGCTGCCCTATGAGCGACAAGCAGAAACACTCCAAAATGCACAGAAAAAAGCAAGCGGGTAAAGGATTTCTATCTCCGCTCAGGTGTGAGCCCAGCCTAAACGGTCATCAGGAGTACAAGCCCCCACATCCCCAATGCCTTGATAACAAAGTGCATGCTCAGCCCATACCAGGATGATGTGGGGGTAATAGTGGGGCTCATGGGGACCCTACAAGGCAGTGTAACCACTCCAAAGATGGAAACAAAGAGAGACACTTAAAAAGCACAATGCAAAGAAGTGACAACATGCAGACAGAAAGCAAAATCCATACATTGTAAGTGCAGTATGCTGTAGTTATACACGGCACATGAAGGTCTCAGAACATTCCAAAGCATCCAGCTTTGCTTACAGCTGTGTTCTGTGTAAAAGAGCTTGCAATCCACAGAGATATCTTTCAGGTGCAGCATCCATGAGCTGAGCATGGCAAGTCTGTCTGGTTAGATGTATAGACGCCGTACATGAACCAACATGCTGGAAGTACATATATGTCAGATACACATTGCTCACAAGGAGGGAGGGACACGCTGCTCTACATGTACAGTTTATTATGTTGTTGTCTGGAACACCTGTACATCCCGTGCAGGAAAAGATGGCTCCATGCACAGGTGTGTGCTTAGCTATGTCCATGTGAATGAGAACAGAAAAGATTATCCACATCAAAAAGTGAATTCAAATCAATTGATTTGTTCTTAAATGTTGATAAGGCCGTGCTTCCTTTATACGTTTATTGTCACGAAATATTTTACCTTCTATATGAATTAAATGTACTACTGTGGTGAGATATTAGAGTGTAAGCTCCTCTGGTACAGAGACTGATGTGACTGTGGGGGAGGGACATTAGAGTGTAAGCTCCTCTGGTACAGAGACTGATGTGACTGTGGGGGAGGGGACATTAGAGTGTAAGCTCCTCTGGTACAGAGACTGATGTGACTGTGGGGGAGGGACATTAGAGTGTAAGCTCCTCTGGTACAGAGACTGATGGGACTGTGGGGGAGGGGACATTACAGTGTAAGCTCCTCTGGTACAGAGACTGATGGGACTGTGGGGGAGGGGACATTAGAGTGTAAGCTCCTCTGGTACAGAGACTGATGGGACTGTGGGGAGAGGGACATTAGAGTGTAAGCTCCTCTGGTACAGAGACTGATGGGACTGGCTCAGTGATCTCTGTACAGCACTGTGGAATATGTCAGAGCTACAGTTTGTGTCCAAAATTATTCAACCCCCAATGCTGTAAAGGGGTTTAGGGACTATAGTGTACATTTGGAATTGTATTCAGAATCAAATCCTACAAGGACGTTGTAACTACCCAAATGCAACTAAAAAAATGACATCAATTGTTTATGTAATACAGTAGTAAATGGTTCTTATGTGTTTCTTCATTGCCACAATTATTCAACCCCTTAAAGACTACCACTCTGAAGAACAAGAGGTTCATACAGTGCTTTCCATCAGGTATTGAAAACACCTGTGGATGTCACCGAGCAGCAATCAAGCAAATAATAAGCACCAATTAGGCAGCTTTAAAATGACTGTGATACTCAGCTCCTTCTAGACATTTACTGGTGTGGTTACAAACATGGTGAAGGCAAGAGAATGGTCCAGGAAGACAAGAGAAGAGGTGATTTCTCTTCACAGGAAGGGCAATGGCTTATAAGAAGATTGCAAAGATGTTAAACATACCAAGAGACACCTTAGGAAGCATCATTCGCAAATTCAAGGCAAAGGGCACTGTTGAAACGCTACCTGGTCGTGGCAGAAAGAAGATGCTGACTTCGACTGCTGTGCGCTACCTGAAGCGTAGAGTGGAGAGAAGTCCCCGTGTGACTGCTGAGGAACTGAGAAAAAAGATTTGTCAGATGTGGGTACAGAAGTTTCAGCCCAGACAATAAGACGCACACTGCGTAATGAAGGCCTCCGTGCCAGAACTCCCAGGCGTACCCCCTTGCTGTCTCCAAAGAATAAGAAGAGTCGACTGCAGTATGCCAAAAGCCATGTGGACAAACCACAAAAGTTGTGGGATAGTGTTCTGTGGACTGATGAAACAAAATTAGAACTGTTTGGGCCCATGGATCAACGCTATGTTTGGAGGAGGAAGAACAAGGCCTATGATGAAAAGAACACCTTGCCTACTGTGAAGCATGGTGGAGGGTCAATCATGCTTTGGGGCTGTTTTGCTTCTGCAGGTACAGGGAAGCTTCAGCGTGTGCAAGGTACCATGAATTCTCTTCAGTACCAGGAGATATTGGATGGAAACGTGATGCAGTCCGTCACACACCTGAGGCTTGGGAGACGTTGGACCTTTCAACAGGACAATGATCCCAAGCATACCTCCAAGTCCACTAGAGCATGGTTGCAGAGGAAAGGCTGGAACATTTTGGAGTGGCCATCGCAGTCACCAGACTTAAATCCGATTGAGAACCTCTGGTGGGACTTAAAGAAAGCAGTTGCAGTGCGCAAGCCTAAGAATGTGACTGAACTGGAGGCCTTTGCCCATGAAGAATGGGCGAAGATACCCGTAGATCGCTGCAAGACACTTGTGTCAAGCTATGCTTCACGTTTAAAAGCTGTTATAACTGTAAAAGGATGCTGTACTAAGTACTAAGATTGAATGTCACTTGGGGGTTGAATAAAACTGATAATGCTGTGAGCACAGAAAAGACATTTGTGGTTATTTCATTATAACTGTTATGTTATATTTGTCTGACCTACAAGTGCCTCTTTAATGTAAATGTAAGCAAGATGACTGAATGATCAAAAGCAATGTCAAACTGGCCAAAACACTCAATTTCAGTGGGGGTTGAATAATTTTGGACACAACTGTATATAAATGTTTAATAATAATAGTGTGTGACTGTGGTGTGTATGCATTTATTTATTATTTAATCATATTTTTTATTTCAGTTTTGCCATTTTCTGTCCTCCCCATTGAAACTGTACCAAACTCTTCAGTTTGCGGGTCTCCGTCGGTGTCCAATCGTATAGTAGGTGGTACAGATGCTGCGGAGGGAATGTGGCCTTGGCAGGTCAGCCTGCGGTATAATGGACGTGCTATTTGTGGAGGATCCCTCATCTCCAATCAGTGGGTGATGTCTGCTGCTCACTGCGTCCAGTTGTGAGTCTTCTCTTTTCCTTAGCATGCAGCGTGCACTTTCTATCTCTTCTTTTTTTTTTCTCTCATCTTTCTCTCTTTCTTGCGCGCTCTCTCTCTCCCTCCCTCTCTCCCCCCCTCATCTCTCTCTCTCTCCCTCCTCTCCCCCTCTCTCACTCTCTCCTCCTTCATCATTCGCATGCTCTCTCCTTCCTTCATTCCTCTCTCACTCCTCGCGCTCTCTCTCTCTCCTTCTCTTCTCCTCCTCTCTTCCCCCCTCACTCTCTTCCCCCCTCCTCTCCTCCCCCCCCTCTCCCCCCCTCTCCTCCTCCCCTCCCCCCCCCCACTCTCCTCCCCCCTCTCCTCTCCCTCCCCCCTCTCTCCCCCCTCCCCCCCCCCCCCCCCCCTCTCTCCCCCCCTCTCTCTCCCCCCCTCTCTCTCCTCCCCCCTCTCTCTCCCCCCCTCTCTCTCCCCCCTCTCTCTCCCCCCTCTCCTCTCCCCTCCTCTCTCCTCCCCCCTCTCTCCCCCCCTCTCTCCCCCCCCTCCTCCCCCCCCCCTCTCCTCCCCCCCTCTCTCTCCCCTCTCCTCCCCCTCTCTCTCTCTCTCCCCCCCCTCTCTCCTCCCCCCTCCTCTCTCCCCCCTCCCCCTCCTCCCCCCCCTCTCTCCCCCCCCCCCTCTCCTCTCCCCCCCTCTCCTCCCCCCCCTCTCTCCCCCCCTTCTCTCTCCTCCCCCCTCTCTCCTCTCCTCCCCCTCCTCTCCTCCCCCCTCTCTCTCTCCTCCCCCCCTCTCTCCTCTCCCCCTCCCCATCCCCCCCCTCTCTCTCCTCCCCCCCCTCTCTCTCTCCTCCCCCCCTCTCTCTCCTCCCCCCCTCTCTCCTCTCCCCCCCTCTCTCTCTCTCTCTCTCCTCCCCCTCTCTCTCTCTCCTCTCCCCCCCTCTCTCTCTCTCTCCTCTCCCCCCTCTCTCTCTCTCCTCCCCCCCTCTCTCTCTCCTCTCCCCCCCTCTCTCTCTCCTCTCCCCCCCCCTCTCTCTCCCCCCCCCTCTCTCTCTCCTCCCCTCCTCTCTCTCCTCTCCTTCCCCCTCTCTCTCTCTCTCCTCTCCTCCCTCTCTCTCCTCTCCTTCCCCCTCTCTCTCCTCTCCTTCCCCCTCTCTCTCCTCTCCTTCCCCCCTCTCTCCTCTCCTTCCCCTCTCTCTCCTCTCCTCCCCCTCTCTCCTCTCCTCCCCCCCTCTTCTCTCTCCTCTCCTCTCCTTCCTTCTCTCTCTCTCCTTCTCCTCTCACTTAATCCTCCCTCTTACATTGTAATCTCTAATGAGCAGGGCCCTCTGATTCCTCCTGTATTGAATTGTATTGTAACTGTACTGACTGCTCTCAGGTTGTGAAGTGCAGCACAAACTGTTGGGCTATATAAATCCTGTATAATAATAATATAGGTAATCTTGTTAGACTGAGTATACAGCTCAATGTAGCAAGCATGCCTTCTATGTCCAGATGATATAACATAAACAATGTTTGTCTTCATTTCAGTTCATCATTGCCCTCTCGTTACTCTGTATACCTTGGGGCATACAGACTGGACAGCCCAACTGCCAATGAAGTGGGGGTGAGAGTGATCAAGATCATTGTTAGTTCCAAGTTCAGTGGCATGGGAAGCAGTGGAGACATCGCTTTGCTGGGACTGGCAAATCCCATCACCTTCACCCAGTTCATTCAACCCATCTGTATCCCGCAGGCGTCTATGGTCTTCTCTCCGGGAACAAATTGTTGGGTCACCGGCTGGGGAGACACAAAGTATGGAGGTAAAAATAATTCTATGTTCTTGTACAATGCATCTAGCCAAGTCTGAGACAAGAAAGAATCCAAAACTGTGTTATACTTGACATGTCTTAAGCTGGCCATGGATAGAATTTTAAACAAAAATTCTTAAATGTTTTAGGAATATTTGTCCAAAATTCTCAGAATGATAAGGGATGAGGGATAAAACCCTGCAGTTGAGTCACAGTTTTACTGCCCCCAATCCCTACCCCTTTTAGCTGCTGAGGCAGCAGCCAAAGATGTACACATGCCGCAGCAGGAATTACCCCCCTGTTGCTTTTTGATGGGCACTATCGCCTGTCAATCGAGACCTATTCAAGTAAATGGGGCCATTCTGCAAAGTGCCCCGCAACGTCATGCTTCTGCGGGGTCCAAGGGGTTAGAGAATGAGATGAGAACACTGTCTACTTTAACACCTTGTTTGCTGCACTGCACAAGGTTGCAGGGCACTTGCAGAGTGGCCTCATTCACTTGAATGGGTCATACATAGCAGGGGCTACACACACCAACCATGACAGGGCGTAGGAGCCGGCACTACAGAGGAGACTTCGGCTTATGTTCCTCTTGCTCCCTACTACAGCTCCAACTTTACAAGTAGTCCCTCTGTATTGCACTCTGTTTGATGCTCTGGGATGGAGGGTCAGCCCTGACCATGATCTACCAGTCACCTGGCCGATATCTACTGGTAGATCACAATCTACTGGTTGCTGACCCCCGATCTAGAGTGTTCCCAGGCAGGTGGCACTTGTATGAAGACCTCCTTAGGTAATGCCTGATGAAAGCAATGGGCGGGCTGTTGGGAAGAGTTAAGTGAATACCAAAATCCCTTGATAAGTCTGGAAGAGTTCCTAGACAAGCTGTGTTTGCATGTAGTCCACCCCAGTTAATGCCCACGTGTGATGCTGAGCCTCCGTGATTGAAAGAGACAGTGAATGAAGGGATGGGTCAGGTCCAGGGGTGGACTGACCATTTGGAAACTTGGGCACTGCCCGAGGGCCCGGGGTCAGTAGGGGGCCCCATGAGATGCCCCTGGTACATTTTTCATAGGCTTTTTTGAGTTTGGGAAAGGACACAGGGCCCCATGATCCCCTATTGCCCGGGGGCCCCATGAGTTGTCAGTCCGCCCCTGGTCAGGTCAGAAACAGTCAGGTTGACGAGGGAAGGGCTAGATGATGTGTGAGAGGTCTTCTAGCTAGGAAAAAAGGTGGGATCTATCTGACTTGGCTCCAGTGAATGAACAGGTGTGCCAAGGACAGTCAGGCTGAGGTAGAAGGAGCTAGATGATGCTGAATGTTCTCCAGTCGTGAAGTGACTGATCTAGCTGACTTGCTGCAGCTTCTACTGCACATTGTGAGAAGCTCCCAGTGTGCAGTGAAATCAAGAGTAAGGCCCCTTTTAGACGGGGCAGATTAGTCAGCGTGATCCACCTGCTCAGCGGGGGATCTCTCCACTGGTCCCTGCTGAGCATCTGGATGACAGGTCTCTGTCCGCTCTGCTGCTGAAGAGCAGATACAGAAACTGCTCGCTGATTTCAATGGGACAGTCAGATGGAAATGGACCACCTGGTGGTTTCCACCTGATTGTCATCTGATCGGCCCGATCTGTTTTTGGCGTACAGGATCAGGTCAGATGTCGGTGGGTGTCAGTGGACTCTTGTCTGCTGTCACCCGCCAGTCCATAGAAGTCTATGGATCGATAAAAAACTGAGAGGGGGACCCCATCGGTCTGCTCGTGTGAAAGGGGCCAAAGTGATTTCAGTCCAGGAGAGGAGATGGTACAACTGTGCAAGACCAGAGGTCAGCTTTAAGCCCACATTTTATGAACTGCCCCTTTCTCTCAGGAAGGTTACTAGCCCTAATAATGTAGTTATTCCTGCCGCCTGTTCTAGTTTCTGGATGTGCTGATGCAGAGAACACTTCATTCACACCTCCCTTTGGAGCAATTAGCCTCAAAGATAATCTAAATAGTTCTGATGACTCCTACAATGTGACTGCCTGTTCGTCCAGGCTCACTTTCCAGTCCGGTGACTATTGCCATTGCTGCCATTCCAGTTACCTGTAAATGTATGTCATTGGGAACAAAACAATCTGTACATCCCTGCACCCTGTGCAAAGTCTCCCATTGATCTCTGTAAAAACACTGCTGAGAAATGCCAGAAATCCAGTGAGCTCCATACGTCCTGTTTTGAGCTGACAACATGGTATCATTGCTACACTGAAATCCCAACCTGTGTTGTCTCCCTCTCTGGCTCGTCCTTCTCCATACCACACCTACAATCATCACCTTACTGGCATTCTGTGCTCCCCTACATGACTTGATAGACCCCCCATCATCCTTCCTGAAGAAAGGGGGTGCTGTGACAACACTCAGTTGGTTAACTGGTATCGGCATAGAAGAGACCACATGTCACCAGCACACAATGGATGCAACATTTTGAGACTTGGTAGGACCTCTTCAATAAAGGGGTCCAGCATGGTGTCATAAATTACACATAATAAAAAGTGCATTTATAAATGAAATGCACAGCTATTTGTCCTGATAAGCTGCATATACATTTACTCTATGTGAATGCCAGCTAAATCAAATATTACTAGGCTATTTTCTCTCCAGGTCGAATGTCCCCCCTTCTTAACCATTTCAATACCGTGCAATTTTCCCCCTTCCTGCCCAGGCCATTTTTCACGTTTCAGCGCTCTCACACTTTGAATGACAATTGCGCGGTCATACAACATTGTACCCAAACTAAAATTTTAGCATTTTCTTCACACAACTAGAGCTTTCTTTTGGTGGTATTTAATCACCGCTGGGGTTTTTATTTTTTGCTAAATTAACAAAAAAATACCAAAAATTTTGAAAAAAAAACACGTTTTTCTTTGTTTCTGTTATAAAAAGTTTACAAATAAATAATTGTTCTTCATAAATTTAGGCCGAGATGTATTCTGCTACATGTCTTTGGTGAAAATAACCCAAATTAGGATGTATTATTTAGTTTGTGAGGAAAGTTATAGAGTTCACAAACTATGGTATAGATCTGATTATTGATCAATCCTGAAGTTTGACAGCCAATCTAATTTCTTGAGGTCCAAGAATGTCAGAACAGTACAGATATCCCCCAAATGTCAGAACAGTACAGATATCCCCCAAATGTCAGAATGGTACAGATATCCCCCAAATGTCAGGACAGTACAGATATCCCCCAAATGTCAGAACAGTACAGATATCCCCCAAATGTCAGGACAGTACAGATATCCCCCAAATGTCAGAACAGTACAGATATCCCCCAAATGTCAGGACAGTACAGATATCCCCCAAATGACCCCTTTTTGCAGAGTAGACAGTCCGACGTACTTCATAAGAGGCATGGCGAGTTTTTTGAAGTTGTATTTTTTTTGTCATCATTTTTCGGAAAATGAAAAAATTAAAAAAATTATTTTCACAATTTTTTTTTACATACTGTCACCAGTGCAGTACAGCGTCATCATCATATAACTGGCATGGCGGTGAACAGGGACACTGACTGGTGACAGTATGAAAAAAAAAAATATATACTGTAAAATATTTTTTTTAAAAAATTTTAAAACTTTTTTTTATATTTTTTTTAACTTTTTTTTTCATATTTTACTATGACCAAAGTAGTACAATGTTACCATAGTAACATTGTACTACTTTGGGGAAGTGATCAGTATTTTTTTTTTTTTTTTTTTTTACACAATTTGCTTATAGCAAAGAAATACTTTGCTATAAACAAGCATTTACCTGAATGAAATCGATTCATTCCGCTTTTTTTTTTTTTTTGCTGCTTAGCTGGGATTTGGTCACAGCTAATCACATGACATGTGCATGTGATTAGCTGTGACCATTCACAGCTAGGCACTAGTATACAATGGATGGCATCATGAATGAAGCCATCCATTGTATACAACTGTCATGTGACCTGCTGTGATTGGTCACAGCAGGTCACATGGTACCTGCAACGGGGGCCGGTACTCATATCTGTCATCGGCCGTGTCCGAGGTACACGGCCGGTGACAGATCGAGCCGCTGCGCCGCTCTGCATTAGCGCAAACGGCGCATGTGCGGGAGCACGCCAAATGGCATGCACCCGGAGTGCAGAAGCAGTTTTGAAGCCGCCAAACGGCCATTGGCCGGCGCGGCTAATGGTTAAGGATGGCGTGAATTGGAAAAAAATTCCCAATTATGGCCACTAGATGGAGCTGATGATGATGATAAAAATAAGTAAGTACCTATTTAATAAGATTGTCAGCTCCATCTACTGACCATAATGCAGAAAAAGAATTAAATGTCTTTAGGCTATTTTCTCTCCAGGTCAGATGTTCTTCTTCATAAGGATAGCGTGGATTGGAAAAATACCCAATTATGGCCACTAGATGGAGTTAATGATGATAGAAAATAAGTAACTAGTTAATATACTTGTCACCTTCATCTATTGACCATAATGCAGAAAATAATTTAAGGTTATTAGGCTATTTTCTCTCCAGGTCAGATGTTCTTCCTTCATAAGAATAGCATGAATTAGAGAAATTCCCAATTATGGCGACTAAATAGAGCTGATAATGATAGAAAATAAGTACCTAATTAATACGATCATCAGCTCCATCTAGTGACCACAATGCAGAAAATAATTAAATGTTGTCAGGCTATTTTCTCTCCAGGTCAGATGTTCTTCCTTCATAAGGATAGCATGATTTATATGCGGTGCATGGTACCGCTACCCATTCACACAAAAAAAAAAAAAGTTTAGTGTAAAAAAAAGACAGAAGACAATCTTTGACTTTTCCTTTTGTTAAAAATAAAAGTAAAAAAAAGTCCCCCAAAGTAGATCCAACGTCAATCACAATGCCCGCCGCTGCCGCTACCCAAAATATGAAAAAAAAACTGCTCCATCGCAACGCAGGCTAATGGCCATCTGACAGCTGCTCCCCCGATGACCGTTCTTAAATACTGTCATGATGTCACAAGGGGTCGGGTGTTAACCCCGCCCCCTTGTGACATCATTCTAGGCTGTGATTGGCCAAAGTATTGCACATGACCTGTAGTCAAGTGTATTGCTTTGACCAATCACAATGCATTATCAGGGCGCAGTGGATTGTGAGGCGCAGCAGTCAAATAGCCGGCGAATTCCCGTACCGTTCGTGTGTTCTCCAAACACATGAATGACCCATGTTCGAGTCGAACTTAGGCTTCACTCAAGCATGTAGCCCATCACTACACGCCACACTAACTCCGCCACACTATATATCACTGATCTCTGCCATTACCAGTATAGCATCTATATGCCCGCCGCTACCCGAAATATGAAAAAAAAACTGCTCCATCGAGACGCTGGCTCCTGGCCATCTGACAGCTGTGCCCCCGATGACAGTTCTTAAATACTGTCATGGTGTCACAAGGGGGCGGGATTTAACCCCGCCCCCTTGTGACATCATTCTATGATGAGATTGGCCAAAGTATTGCACCTGACCTGTAGTCAGGTGCATTGCTTTGACCAATCACAATGCACTGTCAGGGCTCAGTGCATTGTCAGGCGCAGAGGTCAAATAGGAGGCGAATGCCCGTACCGTTCGTGTGTTCTCCGAACTCACAAATGACCCATGTTCAAGTAGTATTTAGGTTCGACTCGAGCATTTAGCCCATCACTACCCACCACACTAACTCCGCCACACTGTATATCAGTGATCACTGCCATTACCAGTATAGCATCTATAGCTGAGTACCTTCCAGTATATGTACCATAGTTTGTAGATGCTATGATTTTCGCACAAACCAATCAATATACACTTATTGGCATTTTTTTAATACCAAATACATGTCACAGAATATATTTTGGTCTAAATTTATGCAAAAATGTGATTTTATTGGCTATTTTACATATATATTTTATAACCGAAAGTAGAAAATCTTTTTTTTTTTTCCCCCTAAATTTTCATTTTTTTTTTTTTTTGTTTATATAATAAAAAATAAAAAACCCAGTGGTGAACAAATACCACCATAAGAAAGTTCTATTTGTGTGGAAAAAAAAAGGACTACAAGTTCATTTGAGTACAGTGTTGCATGACCGAGCAATTGCCAGTTAAAGCAGCGCAGTGCTGAATAGCAAAAAAAAATGGCCTGGTCATGAAGGCGGTAAAACTTTCCGGAGGTTAAGTGGTTAAATGTTCTTGGGATAATTGGATATCTCGTGGTTTACTTTTCTATCCTAGAGAGAACCAGGATTTTCTGTTGCAGTTGTTGAATCCAAACATCTGTCAACGCCCCGACTACAAATAAAGGGATACTTGGCGCTTAATATGCTGTGTTTAATTAAGATACTTTTGAAATATTTAGCCGATCCATTTACTTTAATCACATTAATCCATTTTCACTCTATCCTAATCCTCTGATAAACCTGGTAGTCCAGATCTCTTAATCTTTTTTTTTTTTAATAAAACAGTCCCTGACTTTGGTGGTAATGGGTTTTGTTAATCATGTGGTTGGCGCCCATCCAGGGGAAGTGTTCCGGGCACGGTGCCACTTAGTAACTGAGCCAGTTCACAGAAACCTCATGTATGTACTCTTGTACATCGGTGTGTGCTTTGGCACAGGTACAGCGTTTGATCCCTGTGGTGAATTGCTGTGAACATGTTGTTTCCAAGATCCTGACAAGTCTCGGTGATTTATTTTATTGCCGGTGGTTTGTGTGACGGGTTTTGATCGATGACTTTAAAGGTTGGCTCCAATCAAAGCTGAACTCCAGGCAAACCATTCAGTGCATGGATGAAATATATACACTGCTCAAAAAAATGAAAGGAAGACTTTTTAATCAGACTCTAGCATCAAGTCAATGAAACTCCTGGGATATGGATCTGGTCAGTTAAGTAGCAGAGCGGGTTGTTCATCAGTTTCAGCTGCTTTGGTGCTGATGAAATTAACAGGTGCACTAGATGGGCAATAATGAGATGACCCCCAAAACAGGAATGGTTTTACAGGTCTAGGCCACTGACATTTTTTTCCCTACTCATCTTTTCTGACTGTTTTTCACTAGTTTGCATTTGTCTAGGGTCAGTGTCACTATTGGTAGCATGAGGCCATACCTGGATCCTACAAAGGTTGCACAGGCAGTCCAACTCCTCCAGGATGGCACATCAATACGTACCATTGCCAGAAGGTTTGCTGTGTCTCGCAGCACAGTCTCAAGAGCATGGAGGGGATTCCAGGAGACATAAAGTTCCTCTAGGAGAGTTGGACAGGGCTGTAGAAGGTCCTTAACCGGTATCTGTTCTTTTGTGCAAGGAGGAACAGGATGAGCACTGCCAGAGCCCTACAAAATGACCCCCAGCAGGCCACTGGTGGGAATGCCTCTGACCAAACAATCAGAAACAGACTTCATGAGGGTGGCCTGAGGGCCCATACATCCTCTAGTGGGCCCTGTGCTCACTGCCCAGCACCATAGAGCTCATGTGACAGACGTGAAAGGGTCTGGAGAAGCCGTTTAGAACATCATTCAACATGACCGTTTTGGTGGAGGGTCAGTGATGGTCTGGGGAGGCATATCCATGGAGGGACGCACAGACCTCTACAGTCTAGACAATGGCACCCTGACTGCCATTCGGTATCCGGATGAAATCCTTGGACCCATTGTCAGACCCTACACTGGTGCAGTGGGCCCTGGGTTCCTCCTGGTGCAGTGGGTCCTGGGATCCTCCTGGTGCAGTGGGTCCTGGGTTCCTCCTGGTGCAGACAATGCCCGGCCTCATGTGGTGAGAGTATGCAGGCAGTTCCTGGAGGATGAACAAATTGATTTCAATTGAATGGCCCCCCACGCTCGTGTGACCTAAATCTAATAGAACACCTCTGGGATATCATGTTTTGGTCCATCCTATGCCCAGCCAGGTTCACCTTTACATTGTTAGACATGCATTCAAGCACGTGGGGGCCATACACACTACTGAGTACCATTTTGAGTTGCTGCATTAAAATTTCAGCAAAATGGACTAGTCTGCTGAATCTTTTTTTTTTTTTTTTTCACTTTGATTTTCGGGGTGTCTTTGAATTCAGTCCTCTGTAGGTTGATAATTTTCATTTCCATCAAACAATGGGGCATCCTTATTTTCCTAACACATCACCCCATCCATGTCAGTATAGAGATCCAGCAGGAGATTCATTCCCTATTGAGATCTGATGGTTTTTCAAAGTATTCCTTTCATTTTTTTGAGCAGTGTATAACAAAGTCCCAGGACACAGTATCCCCACTAACAGTCGGCCTTAGGCCCACCCAGTAAATGGGTGGTCCCACTCACATACAGGAGTTGCCTGCCCAAACCCCATCTCTTAATTATTTGGAGACCTCTCCTATATTTCCATTAGGGATGATCTAGTTTCTGGTGTGAACTTGGTCCGAACCCAGTTCACCAGAAACTGTAAGAAGTTTACTGCCGACCCATTCAACTGCAGCCTGGGCATTCCCCACATACATAAAGGGGCAAAATTGTGCCTGATGATGTTGACTTAATATGGCCTCATGGTCAATGTCATCACCCTAACCCATTTCAGAAGAACCCATGGGAAGCCATCACATGATTACATTACCACCAACCCATAAAGCTGCAGCTGGGGCATTCCCTGCACCATAGCCACACATACATAAAGAGGCAAGTTTGCGCGGTGATGTCATTGACCTAACATGGCCATATGGTCAATGCAATGAAAAACACAGTTCATAAAGAACCCTTGGGAAGCTATCACATGATTGAATAATCTGTCCAAATCCCATCTCTAAATTATATGGAGACCTTTCCGTCATCTCCATTAGAGATGATCTGAGTTTGGTCTGAACTTGGTCTAAAACCAAGTTCAGCAGAACCTGTAGGAAGCTGTCACATGATGGTATTGCCACCGATCCATTCAGTTGCAGTGTTGGGCATTTCCTGAACCGCATTCATACATACATAAAGGGGGAAAGGTTGTGTGTGGATGTCATTGACCTAATATAGCCACCTGGTCAATGTCATTACCCTAACCCAGTTCAGAAGAACCCATGGGAAGCTATCACTTGATTGCATAGTCTGTCCAAATCCCATCTCTTAATTATATGGAGACCTCTCCTCATCTCCATTAGAGATGATCTGGGTTTAGTCTGAATCTACTTCAGCAGAACCCATGGAAAACTGTCACATGATGGCATTCTAGTTGTACAGGATCTCCTCCTGTACTGCATTTGCTTTACTCGGATTTTAAGCTACTCAAAATGTGCATTAAAAAGGTGGCAACAAGTCAGAGAGATCCTGCCTCATTTCCTGAATGGAGCATATCCAACAACTTCTAGCTCTTTCCTCTCCAACCTTGTTGTCCCTGGTCCAACCTTTTTATTTATTGGATTTCAGATCTTTAAATCATGGAGGGGTCAACATCACATGTGGGCATTACCTGGGGCAGTCTGCATGCAAATGCACCCTGCCTAGGAATGTCCATTCTTCCAAGCTGTCACCTGCCCTTCAAGGTGTTTTGATAATTGTATAATTCCTCCCACTGGAACCAAGAAGACAGAATATAAACAGATTAAACCTCAGCTTTAAAGGCTCCATTTTATTTATCTTATCATATCTCTACTCTCTCCAGTAAAACCTAGCTTATCCAAGGACCCTCCAGCAAGTCATGGTGCCGCTGATCAGCACCGGGAGTCATGTGACCAGATGTACCATATATCGACTCTACGTACAGTCCCTCCCAGACCATCATCAAATATGATCAGATCTGTGCTGGGTACCAGTCTGGGCAGCAGGACGCCTGCCTGGTGAGTGCAAAAATGAAGCCACTGAAAAAGTGCTTGCACCAACAGTGTTTTCACATCTAAATATCATGGTCCAGTCATTTATAAAACCTGGAGCCAAACAATTGTGTGGTTTTTGATTTTTATGAAGCTTTTTTTATATATATATACTGTAGAGTAAGGAATGGCTAACCAGGGGATTACTAAAACTGGAGCATGCAGAATCTGGTGCAGCTGTGCATGGTAACCAATCAGCTTCTAACTTCAGCTTGTTTAATTAACCTTTGACAATAAAAACCTGGAAGCTGATTGGTTTCTTTGCTGCACCAGATTTTTCACTCACAAGTTTTTTAGTAAATCAACCCTATGTGTCCCATTTTTGAGGAGACTGCTCAAGAAGTTGAAAGATGTATTACTTTCTGCTGGTCTGGTGACAAATGCAAAAGATTTGATGTTCCATCAGGACTTCCAGGACAAATAGAAGTGTGGATCACACCAGCTAAACAAAGGTAGCATTTAAACTTGACAGGGGTTCTAACGCTTTTTTACAGTCTATCCAAAACTTAGAGTCTAACTAAAGGCAAAACTTTTTTTTTATTTTGGATAGATAACCCCTGTCAGTTTTTTTTTTTTGCTGTTTTGTGTTCTATTAGGGAGATTTCCCTTCGCTTCCTGTACCATAGCCACAACAGGAAATGAGAGGTGATCCCTCCAAAGTGTGTCATCAGGGTCACCAAAACTAGTGTCTCCATTGAAGATTTCCCCTCCTATTGGTGTTCCGATCTCAACCCAAAATGTAGGATTTTCATTTACTTTCACTTTTGGTCATATTAGTAAACAGGACAAATCTAGAGGGTGAATCTTCTAATGGGGACACAGACAGCAGTTAAAACCTGAACAGGTGTTCTAATCCCTCTCCACTCTATCCAAAACTTAAAAAAAATTGTGTTTAGTAATTTTTTGAAGCCCCTTCTCTCCAGCTTATGGGAGAAGACTTGAAGTCTAATCCACTGATGTGCCCCAGTAGGTCACTTCCTGCCATGATCTCATTCCCCTAAAGCCCACACCAACCACTGTCCGTAGAACAAGAATTGAGGGCAAATTTCTTACAGAGCTCCAGAAAGCAATTTTAACCTAATTATCTTCTTCCAGGGAGACTCAGGAGGACCCCTTGTGTGTCAAGCGAATGGACTGTGGTATCAAGTTGGCATTGTGAGTTGGGGAGATGACTGCGCCCTTCCAAACAGGCCTGGCGTGTACACTCGGTTTCTTTTTTTATTTGTCTCTTCTTTTTTTTTTTGTCTGGAGTGGAGTTATTAAAGCTAGTGATGTCAACGGGTTAAAACCCCTAAGGTCTGGAACTACCTTAAACTTGATGGCTCTTCTGTAAACAAGAACCTAATCTGTACTCTAACTGGTGAGCCATAATTATATCGTTGGGTTCAGGATAGAACAAAAAAAAAGCCATAAAACTCGGCTCAGTTTACAACCATGTCAAATTCCAAAGTGCTGGGACTGAAGAATTATAATTATATTGTTCTTAAAAGAGCATGAAACTCTGCCTCAAATGTTTGCAACCAATGCCAAATGTAAAAAGCATTTAAAAATAAAGTAGAACTATAGGCAATTCCTTTTTTTCGATCTTAGATAGAGTAAAGGGAGGGTTGTAACCCTTGTCAGATTTGTTTTCTTGCTATCTGTGTCCCATTGGAGAGATTTCCCTCCAATTCCTGTCCCATAGCCAAAACAGAAAGTGAGAGGAAATCCCTGCAAATTAAGAGAATCTCTTGTGCCCCCCCCCCCCCCCCCAGGTCACTGGAGCTAGTTTCATCATTAGAAGATGTCCCCTCTATTACTGTTTTAGGAACAACTCAAAATGTGTGATTTCCTTTCATTTTTAATGACAATGGTAAACATGACAAATGCGGAGGGTGAATTTCCCTATTGAGTGGGTGCAAACAACAATTCTAGGGGTTCTAAAGCATCAACCAAAACTTAAAAAAAAAAAATGCTTTTAGTTATACTTGAAGACTAATATGCAGTATGTGAACTCACTTAAAGGATGACTGCTAATGACTCAATTGTCTTTAAAATCCCCCTCGTGTAACTGGGGCATTGGCAATTATGAAATCTATTGATGTCTATAGATGAAGACGTCCAAGGTTTGAGACTCGAGGTCTTGAATTTGATGACCCTTCTGTAAACCAGAACCTGATCTGTAAAGCACTGGTTGTCAATTTATGTGCAAAAGGGGGCCTCAAATGTGGCCCATGACAGCAACAAAGGGCTGCATATATTGTTCAATACACTTTGTATGTATTCTTGTGAGGATGGTCAGAAAATGCAGACCTAATAGAGGAAAAGAGGCTCAGAGAGTGCGGGCATGCTACATTTTTTTTTGGGGGTATGCTGCAGAAGACCATATGAAACTGGGAACATGTCACATGAGGTTAGTAGAGATCAACAATATTACCCTAATCAATGTTCCCCTACAAACTTCTGAGATCTGAAATCCACATCATATACTAAAGGTCCGCACACGGCCCTTAGGCCACAAGTTGGACAACAGGGCTGTAGAGTTATACAAATCTGGGACTTTAAAATCTGAATTTTGTTGTTGGCTTCAAGATGAATCACTGAAAGAAAGCTGTGAAACTGAGCTAAACATTCACAACCAATGCCATATGTAAAGAGTATTTCAAAATTAGGAAACATGCAGTATGTTAATTTTTAGATGATGGCTGCTAATGTCTTAAAAATCCCTCTGACCTTGTAATTGGGGTCTTGGTAATATATGAAACCGTATAATGTCTATAGATGAAGACATTCAAAGTATGGGACTACATTGAACTTGATGACCATTCTTTAAATCATAACCTCCTCTAAGAATGCTATGGTTCTGGGACTGAATGATCATAATAATATTGCCAGCTCCAGAATGGGGCACTCAAAGAAACCATGACACTGAGCCAACAGCAACACTAATGTCAAATGTATAGAGAATTTAAAAAAATAAGAAAAATATGCAATATGGGAACTTTTAGATAATGGCTGCTAATGGTCTTAAAATACCCTCTAAACGTATAACTAAGGCATTAAAAATGTATAAAAGCTTTAGATATCTATTGATGAAGACCTCTAAGGTCTGGGGCTTCTTTGAACATGAAGTAAAACACCTATAAACTTTGGTAAACAAGGGGGGGGGGGGGGGGGGGCAGCCCTGTGGAAGTAGAAAATGTTGTGTGTCAGTGGATGCTACCAATGCCCTGCCATAGGTATTAGTGGGAAGAATAGTGCTCCATCATTCTTATCGATGAGAGAAATAGGGCGCTGTAGTCTGTGGGAGGAAGGGTGCCAAATCACTGGTGTCAGTTTGAGGAATAATGCCTTGTTTTAGTAGAAGAAATCGTGCCCCATTATTGGTGTTTGTGGAAGCAGTAGTGCCCCATTGATGGGGACAGTGGGAGAAATAGGGTTCTACCATTGGTGTCAGTGGGAGGATTAGTGCTCCATCGTAGGCATCAGAGGAATAGTATCCTATCATTGGTGTCAGTGGGAGGAATAGTGCCACAAGGGCAGGATTAAGGGAAGCAAAAAAGCCACACTCAGGCCCTTATGCCACATTTTGGAGACCACTGAACTAAAGTCATGGAACTGGGCCAAATGTTCTCAACCATTGTTAAGTGTATATAGTATTTAAGAAATAAAAAAAATATGCAGTATGTACTGTAAACTTTTAAAGAATACCTACTAATGGCTTAGCGGTCTTCAAAATCCCTCAATCTTATCTGTATAATGCTACAGTTCTGGGAACGAAGAATCGAATTATATTGTCAGCTTCAGAATGGAACACTCAAAGAATACCTTTACACTGAGCCAGACATTGACAAGCCATGCCAAATGTAAAGTGTTTAAAAATGAAGAATAACATATAGTATGTAAACTTTTAGGTGATGCAAAATCTTGAAGGTCCTCAATACCCTACAAGATTGTTTCAATATGTGGCTTCCAGAAGCTCCATAGAGACTGAACAAATTCTATTTTTTCATTTTTTTTTCCTGTTTTAATATTTTATAATGTGCATTTTGTGGATATACAGTATGTTATGTGAAATGTGCAGCTGAGCTCTGAGAGCAGAATAGAGAAATAGTTTATTAATTGCACTTTGGTTAATCCTTATTTTGAATGTCATTTTCACCATTCTGTTAATAAAACACAACTTTTTGATTTATTTCTGTCCTTTTTTATTAACGTTTACTGTTCTCTTACCTTTTTTGTTTTTTAAGCAACTATTATTATTTTGAATGGGAATTACTGATGCATTGGACATTAGTTGTATTTTTTGGTGGTGTTCATTTATATATCTTTTTGCAAGACTTTTACATGTGGGCAAATTGTTTAGTTTAGTAATCTTGAATCACATTTTTGGCTTTGTGGTCTATATAGACATTTATAGGAATCGAAGGTAGTGGTGGCATTCCCCCCCAGCTTGCAAACGTGGGTGGGGAATGCCTCCGCCACTTAGGATTCACTGTCAGCTCTGATAGCATTCAGGCAGGATAGCTGAGGTATGTTCAGACTTGTGTCCGAACACACCTGAGCTAATATAAGGCCACCTCACCGAAGGGCCAGTAAGGCCCAATAGAGGTGACCTTTATCAAGGATCAAATGTTCAAGGTCTTATGCTTGAAATACCATGGATTCCTTGGAAGCCTGTACTCCTGTGGACAGGTGAATTCGATCCAATAGAACCAGGTAGTGTGAAAGCGTGTTAGCACACTAAAAGCTGCCCAGTTAAGGTTTAGATCTATTCTAAACTGGACAAAAGTGAGACCGTGAGAGCTTGAAATGTGCTCTGCCTCCATTGATAAATTCTGTAGAACCCAGCCAGCTAAAGACAGCCAATTGAACATGAAAACCATTTCACAATTAAATGTCACAGTCGCTCTTCTGTTATATCAGTTGCTTAGCAGGTAATTCTTCACCTGAACTGTGAATTATGCCTGGAGTCAGAGACCAACTTTTGTCCTACAGTTCTCAATGGAGTTGTCTGTTTCTATGTGGTATTGTTATGGTTATTATGCTCATGGAGGACTGTCCTTGGAACAAGTCTCTCAGGTTTTCAGTCTCCTTGTGCAAGCCTTTCGTTTGCTTAGTCCACAAGGTTTTCTTGGGGGATTCAGCACCATTCAGAAGGCAGGGATCTCCACCAGAATAAGTAGAAGTATCTCCACCAACTTCACCATGTCACTGGATAAAATCTGGGGCTTAGAGAGGAAGACTGAGTTTATGGTCAGACCCAGACAACACAAGGCCTCAAGACCTGAGACATCATGACCGCCGTGCAAGTTCTGCTGGTGTTGGTTGGTAAGTAGAAGACTCTCAACTATAATCCGATCTGTAAGCTACCATTACAGGCTAATTACAACAAACACTTCAAGGATCCATTGGATTTAATTAAAGTCATATTAAATCCTGACCATAACATTCTTTCTCTCTCTTTCTGTTGGATGTCATGCAAATAGTAGTAAGTATAAAGTTCTTTCCTTTATTTTGACCCAAAGTATTTTTTTATTGTTTTTGACGTTCCTTTTGCTGTGTTCCTCTCTGTAGTTTATTCCCAAACTTCCAGTCATGGAGTCCATGCTGTGTGGCTTCATGAGTTGGGACTTTGTGCCCCTTTAGGAGAATGCGCATGCAGCCATATCAAATAATGTGTTAAAAATTGTTTTAGGTATTATTTTGCTATAGTATAATTCACTAAATCCTTTTGTTTTAGAATGCACCTTGCTATCTATAAAGATTCCATAAAATTGGAGTCTCTTGTTTTCAAGACTCTTGTAGGAGGGTGACTTGGGATTCAGGTCTTCTTTGCAACCTGACCACAATAATTTTTTTTTTTTAATTGATAATTTTGTTTAGCCACTTGCCTACCGGCCACTTTAACCTCCTTCCTGCCCAGACCAATTTTCAGCTTTCATTGCTGTTACACTTTGAATGATAATTGCGCAGTCATGCAACACTGTACCCAAACAAAATTTTTATAATTAATTTTTCTTATGGTGATATTTAGTCACTACTGGGGTTTCTATTTTTTGCTAAACAAATTAAAATAAACCAAAAAGTTTGAAAAAAAGTTTCTTAGTTTCTGTTATAAAGTTTTCTAAATAAGTGAAATTTTCTCCTTCATTGATGTGCATTGATGAGGCTGCACTGATAGGTGGCACTGATGGGTGCTGATAGATGGCACTGATAGCAACTGAAGGGCACTGATAGCACAGCACTGATGGGCTCTATTAGCCAGCATTGGTGGGCACTATTGGCCAGAACTGATGGGCACTATTGGCCAGCACTAATGGGACTGATGGGTTACACTGATAATCAGGGCAGGGTCTATCAGTGCCCTGACGATTCGCGTAGATGTCCCCTCTGAGGAATACCACTTACCAGCTGTCCTCCTCTCGCTGTTAGCATGAGGAGAGGACTGCTAATAACCAGCATTTCCTGTTTACACTGTGATTGGACACAGCTGATCACATGGTAAAAGGACGCTCTGATTGGCCCTTTTACCTCATTCCAAGATCAGATGTATCCAAAGGATCATGCAGGTGCGAGCCCCAGGGGGCACGCGGGGGATGTGGTTCTGGGAGGATGTCCATGTATGCCCTTCAGAACTAGCCAACCACGCTGTAGCTGTCTTTTGGCTATAGCTCAATTGGGAACTGGTTAATTATTTAAATCAGCAGGCCTAAAATAAATTGACTAGAATACAATTTACCATTTTGTAGATTTTTACTTTTGTCTACACCTACAGTATGAAGGTTTTTTTTTATTTTTTCAGGTATCTTTAAGGCTGGCCATAGATGGATCTTCTTTTTTTTATTCAGCAAGTAGGCTGAAAAAAAAATGTGGATTCCTCTATCCACTCAACAGAGGTAGATTGAGAAATTCTCCCCGTTGAGATATTGTATTCTGACCACAGAGACTCCCGCTATCAGAATACGCTGACCCAGGGGCAGACTGACCATTTGGAAACTCTGGCACTGCCAGAGGGCCCGGGGTCAGTAGGGGGCCTCATGAGATGACTCTGGTACCTTTTTCATAGGCTTTTTTGAGTTTGGGCAAGGACACAGGGGCCCCATGATCCCCTATTGCCGGGGGACCCCATGAGTTGTCAGTCCGCCCCTGTGCTGATCATTGACTGCAGCCACTGTTCAGGAAAAACTTTTCCAAGAAGCCTGTTTGACAGAAGTTGACTGTTAGATCGAACTTCTCTCAAAATGTGAATGGTCACACATGTCCAGCATGGACTGGCCTAACTTGGATCCATGTGCAGCTACTCTCGCGTGACAGAAGTCCATCTAATGATCATGGCTATAGCGGGGCCTGGTGCTGAACTACTTTGCACCCTAGGCAAGACCAGCTACTTGCCCCCCCCCCCCCCCAAAAAAAAAACTTTTTTAAAAAAGCGTAGAAAATATTACATCAACAAAACGTGAAACTGCTAAATTGCTTTTAATGTTCAAACACAAGCACCATAAGATACCACCAGCACCAATATTAAAGACAAAATCAGTGTCCCGGACGGACTGTATCTGTGGCTGGTAGTGGCAGGGTGACAGTTGCAGTGAGTGGAGGATGATGGACCCACATTCTGACAGATCCCAGCCAGGCAATGGGGGGGAGGTAAAATGCTGTGACCGCAGGCAGCCCAGCCCCCACACACACAGAGAACACCTGAACTGAGTGATTCCACCCAGTGACAGATCCAACACAACACACCACCAACACTGACACAGATCAGCAGGTCCAGCAGGCACTAGAAGATCAGGCTGTGGGATCGGGATGATGTTATCACTCACTGACACATTGCACATGTGATGGATGGATGGCTCACACCTCTCCTCTCTCTCACCTCCCCTCTCTCCCTCTCCCCTCTCTCTCCTCCTCTCTCTCCCCCCTCTCCCTCTCCCTCTCCCCTCCTCCCCTCCCCCCTCTCTCTCTCCTCCCCTTCCTCTCTCTCTTTATACTCCCTCCCCCCCCCTCTCTCTCCCCCTCTCCCTATCTCCCTCTACATCCCTCTCTCTGTCCCCCCCCACTCTCCCCTCTCCCTCCCCCTCTCTCCCTCTCCCTCCCCACTCCCCCCTCCCTCTCCCCCCCCTCCCCCCCTCCCCCTCTCTCTCCCCCCTCCCTCTCCTCCCCCCCTCTCTCCTCTCTTCCCCTCTCTCCCTCTCCCCTCCCTCTCCCTCTCCCCTCTCTCCCTCTCTCTTTTCCTCCTCCTCTCTCTCTCCCCTCTCTCTCCTCCCTCTCTCTCTCTCTCTCCCCTCCTCTCTTTCTCCCCCCTCTCTCTTCTCCCCCCCTCTCTCTTTCTCCCCCCTCTCTCTTCTCCCCCCTCTCTCTCTCCCTCTCCCCCCCTCTCTCTCCCCATCTCTTTCCCCCATCTCTCTCTCTCCCCCCCTCTCTCTCCCTCTCTCCCTCTCGTCCTCTCACAGAAAAAATACCTTGATCAGTGCCAGGGTTAGGGTCAAAGGCTAAGGTTAGGATCAGTATAATTTTTGGCAGGATGTTTTTTTTTTCAGTAGTATCAGTGTCAGTTGGTCTGTGTCTTTTTAGATAGGACAAAAAAATAGCAAAATGTGCAGTATTGTTTTGGGGCCCTACGGGTATAAACAACTAATAACATACACATATGTGGCATCCGTGCAATCATCAGGAGCAAGAGAATTTATTTTGGATTGTTCTTTGGTGGTAGGTTTTGGTAGTAATAGGAAATATATATTTGAGAAAAAAAATTTATTTTTTTTTACTATTTTTGGCAGTTTTCCTCTGATAAAAAAATAAAAAAAAATCAGGAGATGATATCCATTACTATTCACCACCAGCTGAAAGCCCAATTTGTCTTGAAAAAAAACGCAATGTAATCCACATGGATGTACAAAGTAGTTGTGATGTAATGTATGCTTTTTTTCTAGCACATGTCAAAGTTGCAAAATTGTGCTTAGGCATTAGGATTTGTTTTACCCTTGAGCGGGAAGGGGTTAAACATTGTGTGTTTAGTATCACATTAAGAGGCCAATCAATGCACAATCTCTCCAACTAAGCAAAACCAAATTCATATTTAATTTTTAGCAGAAAAGCTGTTTCAGCATTTTTATTTTACCCAATGGAAAGGAGAGGGAGAGACCAGTTTATATAGGCTCAAAAATGCCCATTGAGGTCTTTAAGGCCAAAAATAACCAAATCTGCCTCAGAAGTAGCTTGCTTTTGGATCTTCAGGTCTTAAGCTACAGGCATCTGAGCGCTCATTGGTCAACAGTCCCCAGTGAAATACATGGGATCAGGGCTTTTTTTCAGTGGGAAAGCAGGGGAATGCAGTTCCGGCACCTCCAGCACTGACTGTATGTAATAGCAAGAGGTGCTGGAGGGTCTATTGACCCTAGGGGATCTATTGTTGTTGGGTGGGGGGATCTCTTGTGTGACGTGGAAGGGGCAGTTCCTGCACCTGTTCTCGGAGGGAAAAAAAGCCCTATATGGGGGGCAGCACAGTGGCCATATATATATATATTAAAATATACTAATTTACTAATTGTTATATAGTTATATTGTTCTAAATGATACGTTTAGAATTAGATAAATATATAAATTATAATTTATCCCTTAAATATTATATATAATTTATCATTTCCATAACTATTATCCTATTTTATTCTGAATGAGAAAAAGGTAATCAATATTAACACGTTATAAGATAATTTCCAGTTTATTAGTAAAATCAAACTTTGTGTTAGTTATATAAATTATAATTTATTCTTTTAAAGGATATATCATTTATCATTTCCATAGCTATTATCATGAATTCTCTGAATGAGAAAAAGTTAATAAATAATAACATATTTATAAGATAAATTTCCAGTTTATTTGTAAAATCAAACTTCGTAATAATTATATAAATTATATTTTTTTCCTTAAAAATGATATATGTAATTTTTTCATTTCCATAGCTTTTATCATATTTTATTCTGAATGTGAAAAAGGTAATCAATAATAACATGTTATAAGATAATTTCCAGTTTATTAGTAAAATCAAACTTTGTGTTAGTTATATAAATTATAATTTATGCTTTTAAAGGATATATCATTTATCATTTCCATAGCTATTATCATATTTTATTCTGAATGAGAAAAAGTTAATAAATAATATATTTATAAGATAATTTCCAGTTTATTTGTAAAATCAAACTTCGTAATAATTATATAAATTTTTTTCCTTAAAAATGATATATGTAATTTTTTCATTTCCATAGCTTTTATCATATTTTATTCTGAATGAGAAAAAGGTATTAAATAATAACATGTTATAAGATCATGTATTATACATTTTTATTATTATTAATTTATTTGTAAAATCAAACTTCGTATTCGCATGGTGTGAAGTGATCACCATTATGATTTCCTCCAGCAGTTCTGCAACAATTATACAGCTCAGCCGGGCTTTCCTCGACCTGCGGATCTCCATCGGTCTCGGCTCGAATTGTTGGTGGTTCAGAGGCGGTGGAAGGGGCGTGGCCGTGGCAAGTCAGTCTGCGATACCTGGGCAGCCATGTCTGTGGAGGGTCCCTGATCAGTCGCACGTCAGTTCTCACTGCTGCTCACTGCTTTCAGTAGTAAGTTCTGGTTTTACACCATAGATACAGTGGATGGGCTCAGGACGCATTTAGTGCAAAATCTGCGCATTTTGGAATTCAAGGGGATTTTTTTTTTTTTTTTTACAAGAGGTTCGCAGTACATTACTGTGAACATAGTAAGGAGTAGATGAGTAGAGGGGGGAGGCTTACCACTTCTGCCAGGGTTTTAATATTAAAGAATAAGGGAAGAAACACCCAACATGTTTCAGGCTCACCATCCTCTTCATCAGGGCTTGTGTTGTAGGTTGAGCCTGAAAAAATACATGATATTCAAAATAATGTATCAGCATACTTTTTTTTACTTTTTTGGACCAGCATGCTTAGTGAATTCACTGATGCACTATTCCAGACTGAGGTCAGGCCTTACGTACTGAAGGATAGACGTGTTAGTAGAGCACTGGAACCCAAACAGGAGGGAAAAAACTGTAAAACCAGATTTTAGAGGAAACTCTCTGTCAGCTGAGTATTCAAAGGGGCTCCCGAAGTGATCGAAAGAATGTGAGAAAGATGAGAGTGCCAAGAAAAGCCAACACGTTTGGGCGCTTAGTGGCCCCCTTTCATCAGAGACCAGAAACTTGGGTGAGTTCAGGCATGTTTGGACATGAGTCTGAACCCACCTGAGCTATCCAGCCAGGAAGCTGTCACTGCGAATAGCCAATCATAAGCAGTGGAGTTATCCCCTTCCCGCAGCCGGAGCATGGATAAGTTTGCAATTGTGGGACAGGGAATGTCTCTGCCACTTGTGATTGGCTGTCTCCAGTGACAGCTTCCTGTGGGTTCAGACTCGTGTACAAACACACCTGAGCTCATCCATGTTTCAGATCGGATGTAATTATTCTGATCACAGGCTGTATGCTGGAGCTCCCTCCCCTGTCACCATTTTTCTCTTGGTGTCAGGAAAACATGTCAAAAGTGACTCATGCAGGCAGCAGACAGAAATGACATTTAGTGATCTGGATTGAGACAAGTACACACTATAGAGGGATGTCCTTTGTTTATATTTCGTGTCTGAGGTTTACAACCACTTAAAGACCTTTGAGAGGGCCAATGGGAAGGGACGGGAGGGTGTAAAAGTGTATGCAAACCATGAAAGTTACTCTTTTGCTCCCTTTTTGGTCTGTTACATTGGAATTGGAAAAAGCCTAAGTCTAACTGTTCCTAAAAGTGTTCCCACCTCTTACCTATCCCGCCTAACCTGTATAAGAACAATCTGTGTACTTACCTATGTTTAACCCACTGTGGTCCAGTCATGTGTTCCTGCCCCTCTGGCTCAGGGAGCACTCGAAAATAGCTGGCATTTCTGGGAGCCGTGAAGTCACCTGTAGGATTCCGTGGCCCAGCTGCTGTTGAGGCTTCCTCTTCTCCCCTGCAGCAGCCTCTCACTGACACAAGGAACCTGAAGCAGTGGAATGACTTGATTGGCCAGGGTAAGCACACAGATCTTTTTTTATAACGGTAAGGCAGAATAGGTGGGGGAAGGGGGAGGGAATATTCCATTTTAAATTAAAGGATAAATTCATCTTTAGGAACATGTTACACATCCCCCCCATTTTTAGGATGGATGTAACATGTTCCACTCCTGCAGCTGCTCCCCAATTCCCCCCCCCCCCCTTCCTGTGACAGAAGGCCAGGGATCTTCTCCTCCTACATGGCCAACTCATTAATTCATGGAGTTCTGTGAATGAATGAACTACAAGTACCAGCAGCCTTTGCGGTTGTCGTCTTGTAGTTTTCAATGAACTACCACGGCGCTGTGGAGCACTCTAGGTAGTTCATTGATTCTTCCTGTTGGTGTGTAACTGCCTTCCTGTACGAGGCACGAGCAGACAGCTTACACTGACAGTCTGCAGGAGCCTGAGATTGCACCACTTATCTGCTAATCGCAGGTGCAATACTTTCCAGACCCCTACAAATAAAAAATTGTAAATGCACATTTTTTTACCTGCAAAGAATGTGCACTTATTTATTAATTTTGTTAAAGCGAACTTATCCTTCAAAAACAAATTTGCTATTTCTGTTGATAAAAGTAAAAAAAATAGCTGCTGAACCTGCCAGAAATTCAGTGCTGTCCTGGGTCCTATACCCTGTGCATTGCTATTAGCCCTGCTCAGTTCTGTATCTGAACTACATAACACCTCCCCTATGCTATGGAGATGAACAGAGGGAAAATCCTATTCTAAGTGACAATGCAGCTCTTCCGTAGGTACAGTCCAGTGAGAGTTGTCACCCTAAGGCAGGAAATGTGTTACTGACAGGATCACCAGGTGAACATAAACTGAAAAATTGTCTGAAAAAATGAAAACAAATGCAGCTACCATGTCTAAGGATGAGTTAAGCTGCACATATCTTGTAAGTTCCTGGGTTTAGATACACTTTAATATTTGCCAGAACAATTCATGCTTCTGTAGCAGCTGAAAGACGATCCGTTATCTACTTCTGTGTATCATCATGATTTCTTCTTCCAGCTCGATGACTCCCGCTGACTACCAAGTGGCTCTCGGCTCCTATAAACTGTCTCTGCATAACGCAAATGTAGTTGTCTCCAAGGTGCAAAGGATCCTTATTAATTCCACATACCAATCTTCTTCTTCCGGGGGTGACATCGCTCTGCTGAGACTCTCCAACCCCATCACCTTCACTAACTTTATCCAACCCATCTGCCTGCCCTCAGCCTCCATCACCTTCTACTCCAACATGGAATGCTGGGTAACCGGATGGGGCAATATCGCCTCTGGAGGTGAGTCTGAGAGCCCAGCTAATGGTTGCAAATATAGATGTAAAGGGGAAGGTGTGTTAGATGTTGGCCAATCCTCCTCTCTTTCACTCTGGTAGCTAATTTGCCTCTTCCTTTTTTGTGGTTTTGTATAGCCATTTAAGATGTATGTATAGCCAAAACCTTTTTTTTTTTTTGTATTGAATCAGGTAATGGAGGATTGGAATCTCTGTTAAATTATGGGAATCTTGGCCAAAGTGTATGGTGGAGCTTTCAGCTTCTGGTTGTGAGCTCTCTGGTTCAAATCTGGAACACCCCTGAAGAGCATTAGCATTGAATGTGCCTGAAAGGTAGAGACATGACCCTTGATTTTTGTCTGACAGCCTGCTAATGTCTGAACAAGAAAGATTGTCTTCAAAGATAATGATTAGAGATGAGCGAATTATTCAAAAATTTGATTCGGCTGATTCGCCGAATTTGCGGAAGAAATTCGATTCGATGCAAATTTATTCGCCGCAAATTTAACTTATTTAAAGGGTTTCTAGGCTTCAGAGAGCCTTTATATTAGTGCAGAACACTGTACCTAATTAATTTAAATGCCCTTGGAGTCTGCTGGGGAAGAGAAATAATACTGTCAGTCAGTATGACATGCAGATGAGTGCCGTCGATCTTAGAATCACCGCACACTTCACTCATTTGGGCAGTCACGGGGCACGAAGAAGAAGAAGAAGAAGAATGAAAAGAAGAATGAAAAGAAGAATGAAAAGAAGAATGAAAAGAAGAAGAAGAAGAATGAAAAGAAGAAGAATGAAAAGAAGAATGAAAAGAAGAAGAAGAAGAATGAAAAGAAGAAAAAGAAGAAAAGAAAAGAAGAATGAAAAGAATGAAAAGAAGAAGAATGAAAAGAAGAAGAAAAGAAGAAGAATGAAAAGAAGAAGAAGAAGAATGAAAAGAAGAAAGAATGAAAAGAAGAAGAAGAATGAAAAGAAGAAGAAGAAGAATGAGAAGAAGAAGAATGAAAAGAAGAAGAAGAAGAATGAAAAGAAGAAGAAGAAGAATGAAAAGAATGAAAAGAAGAAAAGAATGAAAAGAAGAATGAAAAAGAAGAAGAATGAAAAGAAGAAGAAGAATGAAAAGAAGAAGAAGAAGAATGAAGAAGAAGAAGAATGAAAAGAAGAAGAAGAAGAAGAAGAAAAGAAGAATGAAGAGAAGAAGAAGAAGAATGAAAAGAAGAAGAATGAAAAGAAGAATGAAAAGAAGAAGAAGAAGAAGAAGAATGAAAAGAAGAATGAAAAGAAGAATGAAAAGAAGAATGAAAAGAAGAAGAAGAAGAATGAAAAGAAGAATGAAGAGAAGAAGATGAAGAAGAAGAATGAAAAGAAGAAGAATGAAAAGAAGAATGAAAAGAATAAGAATGAAAAGAAGAATGAAAAGAAGAATGAAAGAAGAAATGAGAAGAAGAATGAGAAAAGAAGAAGAAGAAGAATGAGAAGAAGAAGAATGAAAAGAAGAAGAATGAAAAGAAGAATGAAAAGAAGAAGAAGAAGAAGAAGAATGAAAAGAAGAATGAAAAGAAGAAGAAGAAGAATGAAAAGAAGAAGAAGAATGAAAAGAATAAGAATTAAAGAAGAAAAAGAATATCTGCAGAGAGAAAAGAATTTCTGACAGTTCTCTGACAGAACAATTACAGCGGAATGAAAGAATGAAAAGAAGAAGAATTTAGAATACAGAATGAGAAGAAGAAGAAGAATGAAAAGAAGAAGAACCGCTGAAAACCGAAGAATAAGAAGTCAGAAATAGAAGAAGAATTAAAGTACAGCAAAAAGTGTATCTGGAGATACTTCTTTTCCGCTATTTTTCTGACAGTTCTCTGACATTCCTTCACATTTACATTCGGTTTTTCATTGTATCTATTTATTTCCGAATAAAAACATTTCTTCTGTATCCTAAATGGAAACAAATAGATATAATGTTTCAACCGCTGTAAATGAACTGTCAGAACTGTCAGAAATAGCGGAGCTCTCTGCAGGACACTTTTGCCGGCTGATCGGGAAAAATTTGATTCGTGCACCCAAAGTTTGCTAAAATTCGGATTCGATGCGAATCAAATTTTTCCTGATATTCGAAACAAATTCCACTTCGCCAGGTCCGATTCGCTCATCTCTAATAATGATAGAAGAAAAGGTTTAATAGAAAATTGGGCAAAAAGTTGGGTATGGCTCAGTGGTAGATTATTTGACTGTAAGTTGAGAGGTTTATAGTTCAGTTTAGGGTGCCCTCTGTAAAACATTGGCCATGCATGGTTCAAAAATGATTAATTGCAACCTTTAATTTTTCAAACAGTGGCCAGCAGACATCTTTAAAGGAAGAGTTTTTTCAAAGAGAAAGATAGAAAAGGTGGAAAAAAATGGAATATAACTCAGAGACATCTCTCAACTACATGTCGAGAAGTCCCCAAATCAATCTAGGTGACCCCTGGAAGGCATTGTCCATGCATGTACTTGAAAAGAAAGAGTAAGATCTTTCATTTTCCAACAGCAGCACATCTATAAAATAAGAGTGTCATCAAAGAAAAAATAAATTAAAAGGATAATAAAAGTTGGGTCAAAAAATGTGGAGTATAGCTCAGTGGTGGATTATTTGACTATGGATCAAGAAGTATATAGTTCAGGGTCCAATAGTTCTTTGGTAAATGCATGGCCAATGTCTTTGAGGGGTGCCTTGAACTTTTGAATTATACCATTAGTTCAAAAGTTCCAGGTGCCCTTCGAAGGCATTGGTCATGCATGTACCAAAAAAGGTTCATCATGGCCTTGATGAACCTGGCACAACAAGAACAGATGGGGTATTGCTCAGAGAGAGAGAATTTTCAACTACAAATCGAGAGGTCCCCAACTCAATCCAGGTAACCCCCGGTAGGCATTGACCATGCATGTATTTGAAAGCAAAGGGCAAGATGTTTGATTTTCCAACAGCAGCCGTCTATAAAATAGGAGTGTCATCAAACAAAAAGGTTACAAAAAATGGGTCACATTTGGAGTATAGCTCAGTGATGAACTATTTGACTGTCAATTGAGAAGTCTGTAGTCCAGGGTCCAGTAGTTCAAGGTATCATTCAATAGTCCAAGGTGCCCCTTGAAGGCATTGACCACACATGTACCAAAAAGGATTTATGGATTGATGAACCCAACACTACGAAAATAGACCCAGCTGTATATCACATGGCGCATGCACCTTGCAGTGTATGCAGAAAATTAAAAAAAAAAGTCATTAGGATCCTTAGGAATGGTTTTTCTTTTTTTCAAAAGTCTACCTTCTTGTGATTTTTGTTTAGTTGACTTTTGAGTTACTGGCGTGTCAGAAGACAAGAAGGTGTCATCACAAACAAGGAAAGCAAAAAGTGTAAAAAAAAAATGGGTAAAAACATGGGGGTATAGCTCAGTGGCAGAGCAGTGGACTACAAATTGAGAGGTTCTGGTCCAAATCCATGTGCTCCCTGTAAGGCATTGATCTTGCATGAGACTGAAAAGATTAAAACAACTTTCTGGTGAAATTGCCAGAAGCCTCAGGGCTTGGTTCCCACCTACAGGTATAAGCAACACCGTACACGGTTCTGTGTTTTTCTGCGTGTTTTCAGTGCATTCCCATGCGTCACATGTAGGGCAGCCTATTCATTTCAATGAGCTGCCCAACATGCGATAAATGCAGAAAAGAAGTCACAGCCGCACATCTTCTAAAGGGCAGTGCGTTTCTCTGCATGTCAGGAAAGCATACAATTTTGCACATATTCCCAACACACACAGATGTGAACTAAGTCTCATGTAAAACTTAATAAATAAAAATGTGTAAACAGGCTGAATTCATAATGCAGAAGAGACATAATGGGGTTGTTTTACTAAAGGCAAATAGGCTGCTCAACTTGCAAGTGCTGTTGCACTTTGCAGGGGACATTTTCCCCAGAGCTTAGTGAATGTGGTAAAATTTCAATTCGCAAAGAATATCCAATTATATGCAAGGATAATAAAAGAAACCGCTTTTTTGATGCATGTGACAGTATGATGGAAGTTAGCAGAGCTTTACCTCATTCACTGAGCCTTGCAAAGTGAACAGTTTAATTACCTTTTAGTAAATCAACCCCACTATGTCTCTTCTGCATTGAAGTATTCTTGCCTGTCTGTTCACTTTGAGCTGAGCATGTGCAATTAACTTCTGCACCAGCGTGGGAGTGACATTGTCCTGGCTCAGCCAATCTAAATGGCCGAAAACCCAGAAGAAGACAAGTCAACGATGCTAGCGACTGGGGAGGGTATTCGTGTGTACACCCGTGGGGAGAATAAATTCATTTAATCCCTAAAGGGAGAATGGGAGCAGTTAAAGGGATTGCACTGACAATCTTCCTGTGATGTACTCATAATAATTTCCCTTTTTTATTTTCTGAAACACGCTTCATTTCTTACATTTTATCAAATTGCATTTCCTTATAGAGTGGAATATATATAACAAAAACTCTTTTATGCAGGTCAGGTCAGTGTCATATATGTCATGGAATTTGCAGGGACATTCCTGCATCTTGGCCCTTTGCCTCATCAATGTTGTGTCCCTGGCCATGCTTTGGGATTGAACTTTACTTGAGTTGTTGCACATACACAGTAACCCAAAAGGCAATAATGGTGGAGATCAAGGCCATGACTGAGAAGTCCTTGCACAGGTTTGCCAACCATCTGTATTTTCATGGACAGTCCAAAAGAATATTGCAGCTGGATGCCTAAGGTCGTCAATTGAAGATGTCTGTCACCCTCTATGCCCAGTACCACTTGCCCTTGCATGAAAAGGATGGAGGCTAAGTCCCTGATTTGAAGCAAAGGATGGCTTTTTTTAATGATTAAAGGTGGAGCATTATTAAAAAAATATATACTGTTAAAATGCAGCAGATTACTAAGAGGTCCACCTTAAGATTCTATGGAGAACTGCTGGCATATAATTCATTAAAACTGTAGTCTCTTATTGAAATAATTTAACCCCATTGGCTCCCAGATACATGGATATGGATTTGGTTTTGGGTGATCATGGCCTCTAAATGATGGAATTGTGTTTCTAGAGCTGCTCAGTGTCATGCTGGGTTAATTCTGAGAACTAGCAATGGCAATAATGTCTTTCTGATCTGTTCTGCAGTTGACCTACCAGCCCCAAAGACCCTCCAGCAAGTGATGACCCCGCTGATTAGCAGAAACATCTGTGACCAGTGGTACCGTGAATATACAGGATTCAGCTCCAGCAAGTCTATAATTGCATCTGATCAGATCTGTGCTGGGTATATCAATGGTCAGAAAGACTCATGCCAGGTGGGTGACAAATCCAAGTGGACATAAGCCCTATGTGAATGATCTCTACACTGTGTATCATACACTATTGTTTTTTATAATTATTATTAGTTCCAGGTTTTAAACTACTTCATGTTACACCCATAATCAGGGTGTAACATCAAGCATGGTCACACACATAATCCCCCAAACCTGCTTTTACCCAAGTGCTTCTTCTGGCAGACATTTTATGGATGCTTTATAGCTGTATAGTGTAGCACTACCCCCGGAGGGGCCGCTGTAGATTAGCAGGTCTTTCCCAAAGCAGTGCAGAGGCAGCCGGACATGCAACAACAGTCCACTTACTCTGGCACATTGATCAATCTAGGGATTGTCTTTTTTTAAAGTGTCTTACCTAGCAGAAACTTGTGAGGGAATTTAGGGTGATGTGGGATACTCCAAAACATCAGTCATTGTTAACAGAGGACACTTCTCAAGAATAGAAGTACAAGTACAGGTATGATTAAGCACGATCATGTGAAACGGGTTAACAAGTCCTCTATACATGTCTTGGTGTTTTATGTGTCTAATGGATCAATACATTTTCACTATACCCATTGGTCCTCCGGTGTGAAGCTAACCCTTCTTCCTACAGATAGACTGGAACAGTCTACAGGTTCACAGCTGAGGACCATGAAGTAGATTTAGCACAGGTAAAGGCATACTGGAATGGTCTATAGGTTCCCAGCTTTGGACCATGAAGTAGCATTGGCATGGGTATAGAACAGTCTATAGGTTCATGGGTGGGGAACATAAAGTAGCTTTATCACAGGTAAAGGCTTACTGGAACACTCCACAGGTTCACGGTTTTGGACCATGAAGTATCGTTGGCACAGCTTTAGCTAGACTGGAACAGTCTATAAGTTCATGGCTGGGGACCATGAAGTAGCTTTAGCACATATAGCACTAACCTCAAAAAGTCTGCTGGATTTGGTTTGGGTCTCCTTATGCACTACATGGCCAGGCAACATAAATTTTCCACACTTTGCTCACTGTAGACAGTAAACAGTTCTTGAGCTTGGTTTTGTTATTTTCTTGAGAGGTTAAACTTGGATAGACACTAGCGGTATATGGGATTCTCGAGGAACTGTAAAACTTGAGTACAACTCCTTAGCAACAGTCTTTCCTTGAAGAGCACTAAAGGCTTTCTAGTGTACCTCCTCAGACCCTGGATGATTCCTCCTCTTCATCCAGCTGCCTGAGGGTATCCCTGGGCAAGGGGGCCCAGAAGCTTTAATTGAACAGTCCCAGATGAGAAGCTAGTTGGGTCTTGTACCTGACCGCCCTCTCCCCTTATCTGGCCCAAGGGGTGTAAGAGTGCTCACACTGTCCTTTCCTGTCAGCTTGGTGGGTTGGTGGCTGCCTTCAGGCCTTATCGCTGGGCTGGCTCCTTCCCTGCTGCTCAGGATGTTTTCCCTAGGAGATGGTGGTGCAGCCTTCCTTACTCCATCTTCCACCCAACCCTGCACACCTCTCCCTAGGCTCTGCCACATTTAAGGCTTGTCCTGGCCACCATGCCAAGCTTTCTGCCAGGAGATTGGCCAAGATCCCTAAAACATGCATCCCCCCCCCCCCCCTTTCCACCTCTCTTCCAGAAAGTTCAGCCAGTTTCTGGAAGGGTGGGAGGGCTCCAGAAACTCTGACCTGCTAGAACCTCCCAGCCTGTTCTGAGGTAACCTCACTACCTCACTCCCAGGCTGACTCATCCCAAGGCTGCCATTCAACCTCTATCTAACAAAAACTAACAAACCTGGAGGTTGTTACACACAGGTAGAGGTAGACTGGAACAGTCCACAGGCTCACAGCTAGGGACTATAAAGTAGCTTTGATTTGCAGCACAGGAAGAAGGCTCTACTCACAGAATCTTGGAATAAGATCAGTCCATAGGTGAAACCTCTTGTATTCCAGAGTCCAGCCCAAAAGGCTTTAGAAGCAAGCCCCACCTCAGCTCACAGATCTGTCCCCTCAGAGAGAAAAAGACAGTCTCCTCAGGACTCCAGACTATTTATCAGCTTCCCAGCCACCATCTGAGAACCCCTCCCCAGGGATTAGTTGGGCCCTGCTCAGTATTCAAGCTGGTCATTTGAATTCTCCCTCCCTAAGCTCCAGAAGCTTCTTCTAGAGGCAGGGAGAAGCAATCAAACTCCCAGCCTGTGAAGCCTTGAACAGACCAGACCAGAAAGAGTCAAAAACTTAGTTTACCAGCAGTCTAACTAGGAGGTTCCTACAATAGAATGTATGGCCTTATATTGCTACATTGTTTACATGAAATAATTACAGAATGGTTTACATTTTATCATTTTTTTGTATTATTAATAGAGATGAGCGAATTGAACCAGGCGAAGTGGAATTCGTTTCGAATTTCAGGAAAAATTTGATTTGCGTAGAATCCGAATATTTGCATAATTCGGGTGAGCGAATCGGATTTTTCCCGATCAGCCGGCAAAAGTGTCCCTGCAGAGAGCTCCGCTATTTCTGACAGTTCTCTGACAGTTCCTTCACATGTACAGCGGTTGAAACATTGTATCTATTTGTTTCCATTTAGGATACAGATGTTTTTATTCGGAAATAAATAGATACAATGTTTCAACCGCTGTCAACCGCTGGAACTGTCAGAGAACTGTCAGAAATAGCGGAGCTCTCTGCAGATACACTTTTTGCTGTACTGGAATACTTCTTCTTTTCATTCTTCTTTTCATTCTTCTCATTCTTCTTTTCATTCTTCTTCTCATTCTTCTTTTTCATTCTTCTTTTCATTCTTCTCATTCTTCTTTTCTTCTTCATGAAAAGAAGAATGAAAAAGAATGAGAAGAAGAATGAAAAGAAGAATGAAAAGAAGAATGAAAGAAGAATGAAAAGAAGAATGAGAAGAATGAAAAGAAGAAGAAGAAGAAAGAAAAGAAAAGAAGAATGAAAAGAAGAATGAAAAGAAAGAATGAAGAAGAAGAAGAATTTTCATTCTTCTCATTCTTCTTTTCATTCTTCTTTTCAAAAGAAAAAGAAGAATTCATTCTTCTTCTTCTTTTCATTCTTCTTCATTCTTCTTTTTCATTCTTCTTCTTCTTCTTTTCATTTCTTCTTCTTCTTTTCATTCTTCTTCTTCTTCTTTTCATTCTTCTTTTTTCTTTTCTTTCTTTCTTCTTCTTTTCATTCTTCTTTTCTTCTTCTTCTTCTTTCATTCTTCTTTCTTCTTTTCATTCTTCTTCTTCTTCTTCTTTTCATTCTTCTTCTTCTTTTCATTCTTCTTTTCATTCTTCTTCTTCTTTTCATTTTCTTTTCATTCTTCTTCTTCTTTTCATTCTTCTTTTCATTCTTCTTTTCATTCTTCTTTTCATTCTTCTTTTCATCTTTTCATTCTTCTTTTCATTCTTCTTCTCATTCTTCTTTTCATTCTTCTTTTCATTCTTCTTTTCATTCTTCTTTTCTTCTTCATGAGAAAGAATGAAGAATGAAAAGAAGAAGAAAATGAAGAAGAAAAGAAGAATGAAAGAATGAAAAGAATGAAAAAGAAGAATCTTTTCATTCTTCTCAAAAAGAAGATTCTTCTTTTCTTCTTCTTCTTCTCTCTTTTCATTCTTCTTTTCATTCTTCTTCTTCTTCTTTTCATTCTTCTTCATTCTTCTTCTTCATTTCTTCTTCTTCTTTTTCATTCTTCTTTCATTCTTCTTTTCATCTTCTTTTCATTCTTCTTTTCAAAAGATATGATTCTTCTTTTCAATCTTCTTCTTTTCATTCTTCTTTTCATTCTTCTTTTCATTCTTCTTTTCATTCATTCTTCATTCTTTTCATTCTTCTTTCATTCTTCTTTTCATTCTTCTTCATTCTTCTTTTCTTCTTTTCATTCTTCTTTTCATTCTTCTTCTTCTTCTTCTTCATTCTTCTTTTCAAGAAGAAAAGAAAAGAAGAATGAGAAGAAGAAAAAGAAGAATGAAAAATGAAGAAGAAGAAGAAGAATGAAAAGAAGAAGAATGAAAAGAAATGAGAAGAATGAAAAGACGAAGAATGAAATGAATGAAGAAGAATGAAAAGAAGAAGAAGAAGAAGAATGAGAAGAAGAATGAAGAAGAATGAAAGAAGAAGAAAGAAGAATGAAGAAGAATGAAAAGAAGAATGAAAAGAAGAAGAAGAAGAATCTTTTCATTCTTCTCATTCTTCTTTTCATTCTTCTTCTTCTTCTTCTTCTTTTCATTCTTCTTCTTCTTTTCATTCTTCTTTTCATTCCTACTTCTTCTTCTTCTTCTTCATCCTCATCCTCATCCTCTTCTTCTTCTTCTTCTGAGGATGAAGAAGAAGAAAGAAGAAGAAGAAGTAGGATGAAAATAAGAAGAATTCCAAGCCGGCAAAAAGTGTATCTGCAGAGCTCCTCTATTCTGCAGATACACTTAGAGGAGCTCTGCAGATACACTTTTTGCCGGCTTGGAATTCTTCTTCTTTTCATTTTCATCCTACTTCTTCTTTCTTCTTCTTCTTCATCCTCATCCTCATCCTCAAGAAGAGAAGAGGAGAGGATGAGGAAGAAGAAGAAGAAGAAGAAGAAGAAGTAGGATGAAAATAAGAAGAATTCCAAGCCGGCAAAAAGTGTATCTGCAGAGCTCCTCTAAGTGTATCTGCAGAATAGAGGAGCTCTGCAGATACACTTTTTGCCGGCTTGGAATTCTTCTTATTTTCATCCTACTTCTTCTTCTTCTTCTTCATCCTCATCCTCATCCTCATCCTCAGAAGAAGAAGAAGATGAGGATGAGGATGAAGAAGAAGAAGAAGAAGAAGAAGTAGGATGAAAATAAGAATTCCAAGCCGGCAAAAAGTGTATCTGCCAGCGGTTTGAAACATTGTATCTATTTGTTTTCATGAAACTATTTTCTGACAGTTCTCTGAATGAAGAAGAATAGAAATATCCATATCAGCATTGAGGAGGCAGTGAATGTCAGAGAACTGTCAGAAATAGCCTATTTCTGACAGTTCTCTGATCATCTCAGTGACATTCACTCCATACAGCGGTTGAAACATTGTATCTATTTGTTTCCATTTATGGAAACAAATAGATACAATGTTTCAACCGCTGTATGGAGTGAATGTCAGAGAACTGTCAGAAATAGCGGAGCTCTGCAGATACACTTAGCGGAGCTCTGCAGATACACTTTTTGCCGGCTTGGAATTCTTCTTATTTTCATCCTACTTCTTCTTCTTCTTCTTCTTCTTCATCCTCATCCTCATCTTCTTCTTCTGAGGATGAGGATGAAGAAAGAAGAAGAAGAAGAAGAGGATGAAAAAATAAGAAGAATTCCAAGCCGGCAAAAAGAGTATCTGCAGAGCTCCGCTAAAAAGTGATCTGCAGAGCTCCGCTAAGTGTATCTGCAGAGCTCCGCTAAGAAATAGCGGAGCTCTGCAGATACACTTTTTGCCGGCTTGGAATTCTCCTTCTTCTCATCCTTCTTCTTCTTCTCATCCTTCTTCTTCTTCTCATCCTTCTCCTTCTTCTCATCCTTCTTCTTCTTCTCATCCTTCTTCTTCTTCTTCTCATCTTTCTTCTTCTTCTCATCCTTCTTCTTCTTCTCATCCTTCTCCTTCTTCTCATCTTCTCCTTCTTCTCTTCTCATCTTCTTCTTCTTCTCATCCTTCTTCTTCTACTCATCCTTCTTCTTCTTCTCATCCTTCTCCTTCTTCTCATCCTTCTTCTTCTTCTCATCCTTCTTCTTCTTCTCATCCTTCTCCTTCTTCTCATCCTTCTCCTTCTTCTCATCCTTCTCCTTCTTCTCATCCTTCTCCTTCTTCTCATCCTTCTTCTCATCCTTCTTCTCATCCTTCTCCTTCTTCTCATCCTTCTCCTTCTTCTCATCCTTCTCCTTCTTCTCATCCTTCTCCTTCTTCTCATCCTTCTCCTTCTCCTTCTTCTCATCCTTCTCCTTCTCCTTCTTCTCATCCTTCTCTTCTCCTTCTTCTCATCCTTCTCCTTCTCCTTCTTCTCATCCTTCTTCTCCTTCTCCTTCTTCTCTTCTTCTCATCCTCTCTTCTCATCCTTCTCCTTCTTCCTCATCCTTCTTCTCATCCTTCTCCTTCATCCTTCTTCTCATCCTTCTCCTTCTTCTCATCCTTCTTCTCATCCTTCTCCTTCTTCTCTCCTTCTCCTTCCTCTCTCCAAGGGCATTTAAATTAAAGGTACAGTGTTCTGCACTAATATAAAAGGCTCTCTGAAGCCTAGAAACCCTTTTTATAAGTTAAATTCGTAGCGAATAAATTCGCATTGAATCAAATTTCTTCCTCAAATTCGGCGAATCAGCCGAATCGAATTTTTGAATAATTCGCTCATCTCTAATTATCAACCCTGAAGAAGGGGGGTGTCTTTTCCCCTCTGAAACGCAGTGGCTGTATTTGTTTCTCTTAACCATTAAATGTATCAAAAATTTCTCTGCGTGAAATTACCTTTTCTACTATTCTCTGCTTTGTACATATCGGAGAGTTTTCCATCTGGCAAACGCTTCATTAGTCGCTGTCAGCAAGATAGCAATCTAGGATTAGAACTAGGTCAACCCATACTTTTTTCCTCTGCTTACGGTATATCCACCAGAACCAATATTTACTTCTATCAGTCCAGTGCTATCATATACACATCAGTAACTTTCATACCTGACAGTCAATATTACATGAATTATTGTATATTAATCTGTATCCTGCAGGGTGACTCTGGAGGACCTCTGGTGTGTAAAATTTCTGGGACCTGGTACCAGGCGGGAATTGTCAGCTGGGGCAGCGGATGTGCGCAGTCATACCGACCAGGTGTCTACACATATGTGCCTCTCTATAGGGCTTGGATTGTGGAGAATGGAGTGCCAGCTCTTCTACCCAGCATCTACTTATTTATTCTCACTGTGATAATACTGCTAAGCTAATTCCACAATGTGACAACTGTTTCCTGGAGGCAATTAATGAAAGTGATATTAAGGCAAAACTTTTTTTCACTTTTGCATAAACTATGGCTGGGTTATAACCCCTGTCAAATTTTTTTGCCATCTGTTTCCTATTGGGGATATTTCCCTTCACTTCCTGTCCTATATCCAAAACAGGAAGTGAGATGAAATCCCTACAAAGTGAAAGGATGCCTGGTTGTCACCAGAACTAGTGTCTTCATTGGAAGGTTTCCCGTCTTTAGCTTTTTGGTGACAACCCAAAAATTTCTTTAACTTTTTCTTTCAGTGCTAATGACCATAAGAACAAATAAAGAAGGTGGATTTCCCTAACAGAGGCACAGACAGCAGTAAAACCTGACAGGGGATCTAATCCCTTTCTACTCTATACAAATGTATAAAAAATAGGTTTTGCCTTTAGTTATACTTTAATGAAGAATTGCAGGTAGGGCATTTTAAACATAGTCCAGCTTGGTCCAATCATACTATGCATATACCATACCTGTGGGATCTAGAACAGGGGTCTCCAAGCTTTCTAAGCAAAGGACTGACTCACTGTCCTTCAGACTTTAGGGGGGGCAACATGAATAGGAAATGCCTGGCATCAATGGAAGTAGCCACTGCCCCATTATCAGTATTAATGGGAGGAATAGTGCCCCATCATTGGAGTCAGAGGGAGGAGAAGTACCCTGTCATTGGTGTCAGATGGAGGAATAGTGACCCATCATTGGTATTAGTTGGAGGAATAGTTCCCCATAATTGTTTTCAGTAGGAGGAATAGTACCCCATCATTGGTATCAGTGGGAGGAATAGTGCCCCATCATTGGTATCAGTGGGAGGAATAGTGCCCCATCATTGGTGTCAGTGGGAGGAATAGTAGTGCCCCATCATTGGTATCCGTGGGAGAAATAGTGCCCCATCATTGGTATCAGTGGGAGGCCAATCATTGGTATCAGTGGGAGGAATAGTGTCCCATCTTTAGTATCAGTGGGAGGAGTGTCCCATCATTAGTATCAGTGGGAGGAATAGTGCCCCATCATTGGTATCAGTGGGGAGGAATAGTGCCCCATCATTGGTGTCAGTGGGAGGAATAGTGCCCCATCATTGGTGTCAGTGGGAGGAATAGTGCCCCATCATTGGTGTCAGTGGGAGGAATAGTGCCCCATCATTGGTGTCAGTGGGGGGAATAGTGCCCCATCATTGGTGTCAGTGGGAGGAATAGTGCCCCATCATTGGTGTCAGTGGGAGGAATAGTGCCCCATCATTGGTGTCAGTGGGAGGAATAGTGCCGCATCATTGGTATCAGTGGGAGGAATAGTGCCCCATCATTGGTATCTGTGTCGGAACTAATGTCCCATCATCGGTATCAGTGGGAAGAATAGTGCCCCATCATTGGTGTCATTGGGAACTATGGTGCCCCATTGTTGTTATCAGTGGCAGGAATCATGCACTACTGTTGGTGTCGGTAGGAGGATTAGTGCAATAGGTAACCAAAGGGTTGCATCTGCCTTGCAGCATTCTGAACACAGGAGGTTGGCCACTCAGCAAGGGTTTCATTCAGAGGCCATTTTGCATTTTTCCAACAAATGCAAAGCAATTGGATGAGCTGGAGAAGAGGTACATTGAAATCATGCTCTCCGCCTTGTCCAAGCAGAGAAATCTGCATTCATTAAGAAAACACAAAAGATTCTTTAAATGATAACCATGCCAAGTGGCCAACCTCCTGTGTTCAGAATGCAACAGGGCAGCCACTGAGCACGGGACCCTGAAGCAATTGGAGATCAGTGTAGTAGCAGTGTCTAAACAGTGATTTTCATTTTCTAGCTGGATCCCACAGGTATGTTATATACAGAGTTACATTGGTCCAAGCTGGACTATGCATAAAATATCCGTATCTGGAATTCTTTAAACTCACTGTTAGAAAAATAAAACAATATTAATATTTCAAGGAGTCCTCCAGCATTTTTTTTCTTAATAAAATATTATTTTTTTATGAACTTGCTAAATAAAACATTTTATTGTAAAATAAAGTTGTTGGGTCAAGTAAAACATTACCATCCTTTACCCGGAGAATTGAAAGAAGACACAGAAACTGGAAAAAGGTTTTTTTTTCTTTTTAAATATGTTTTCAATATTTTTTTTCATTAATACAAAGTAAGTGAGTACATTTATATAATATATACATTCTATGATACACAAAAAATCCTAATATCCAAAGAGAGAGATGGAGAGTGTACAGTGGTATAATGGCCTTGATAATCCACATACCTGAAGTATAACTCATCCCAAGGCCAAGAATATAATATATTGCAACTTACCAGTATTGAGATGTGTTGGCTGCATAAGTGTTTTTTTTTTTTTTTTTTAAGCAAATACAGAAAATACCTGTAGATCCTGCCAGTGTCTTTGTGACTTCATGTGAGCTAAACTAAATGTAATACAATGTTATCTTCCTTCTGTAAACTACTAGTCCCATAGAAGGATGTGAGCCCTGATGGTAATAGCATCAACCTCTTTACAGGGAGGATGTGAGCCCTGTTAGTGGCAGCATGGAACTCATTGCAGGAGGAATGTAAGCCCTGTTAGTGGCAGTACTGAACTCATTGCAGGAGGGATGTGAGCCCTGTTAGTGGCATCACTAAACTCATTGCAGGAGGGATGTGAGCCCTGTTAGTGGCAGCACTGAGCTCATTGCAGGGGGATGTGAGCCCTGTTAGTGGCAGCACTGAATTCATTGCAGAGGGGATGTGAACCCTGTTAGTGGAAGCACTGAACTCATTGCAGGGGGATGTGAGTCCTGTTAGTGGAAGCACTGAACTCATTGCAGGAGGGATGTGAGACCTGTTAGTGGCAGCACTGAACTCATTGCAGTTGGGATGTGAGAACTGTTAGTGGCAGCACTGAACGCATTGCAGGAGGGATGTGAGCCCTGTTAGTGGCAGCACTGAACTCATTGCAGGGGGATGTGAGCCCTGTTAGTGGCAGCACTGAACTCATTGCAGGGGGATGTGAGAACTGTTAGTGGCAGCACTGAACTCATTGCAGGAGGGATGTGAGCCCTGTTAGTGGCAGCACTGAACTCATTGCATGAGGGATGTGAGCCCTGTTAGTGGCAGCACTGAACTCATTGCAGGGGGATGTGAGCCCTGTTAGTGGCAGCACTGAACTCATTGCAGGAGAGATGGGAGCCCTTTTATTGGCAGCACTAAACTCATTTCAGGAGGGATGTGAGCCCTGTTAGTGGCAGCACTGAACTCATTGCAGGGGGGATGTGAGCCCTGTAATGGCAGCACTGAACTCATTGCAGAAGGCATGTGAGCCCTGTTAGTGGCAGCATGGAACTCATTGCAGGGGGGATGTGAGCCCTGTTATTGGGAGCATTAAACTCCTTGCAGGGGGGATGTGAGGCCTGTTAGTGGCAGCACTGAACTCATTGCAGGAGGGATGTGAGCCCTGTTAGTGGCAGCACTGAACTCATTGCAGGAGGGATGTGAGCCCTGTTAGTGGCAGCACTGAGCTCATTGCAGGAGGGATGTGAGCCCTGTTAGTGGCAACACTGAATTCATTGCAGGAGGGATGTGAGCCCTGTTAGTGGCAGCACTGAATTCATTGCAGGAGGGATGTGAGCCCTGTAATGAGTTAATGAAAGGACTTAACTCATTAAAGGCAGGATGTAAGTCCTTTTAGTGGAAGCACTGAACTCATTGCAGGAAAGGTGTGTGAGCTTTGTTAGTAGGAGCATTGAAATCACTGAAGGAGAGATGTGATCTCTGTTAGTGGTAGACCTTAACCCACTGGAGGAAGGATGTGAACCTGTTAGTGAGAGCACTGAACTCTCAGAACACTGAATTGCAGGAGGGATGGAGACATGACAGTAAGAAGGTAAGCCATACTGGAGAAAGGATAGAACTCATTTGGAAGAAGATGTGAACTTTGGCAGGAAACATGGTGAGCATGAAAGGAAAGAAATGAGTGCTACTGGTGGAGGCAGGTGACTCACTGAAGAACCCCTTTGAAGACGGTAGAAAGTGAAGGTTAAACTCTATTTGTGGGACAAAACACACATTGAAGAAAAGGGAGCAGTCAGGTTGTGGACCCAACAAGTGGATTGAAATAAAAACTCTTGCACTACAGTGTATATCTAAGGAAGATGACATGAAACATCAATTGAAGATGGCAGTCCCTCAGATGGAAATGCTGAGTTAGGTTTCAAAATACTACCAGACACAAGAGGATAAACAAAAGATTTCCTATAGACTAGACATAAGTTTTGGGGGCCCTGTCCATCGGTCAGTTGATTGAAGTTATCTTCAAGTCTCAACTACTCCAAAGGTGCCTTCTTTTGTTGACGATTTTATTTAGACGTAATTGGGTCCCTCCTTCACTGAACCTAATGGTTGGGATGTATTGCTGGATCCAGGACTTGTAATACTGAACCCTCGTGTAGACTCCCGGATGATTGGGCTCTGCACAGCCAAAACCCCAACTGATAATACCAAACTGCATCTTTACCCCATTTACACCGCACACCAGTGGGCCACCCGAGTCTCCCTAGAAAAATGGAATGAAAGGAGCAATGTTATACATACTTGGAAACGTTATTGATTGACCCTCCTACAAATCATTTTCCACATAAGACATGCTTTCTAATTTGTCTTGGATGAGTTTTGGCCTTACACAGCCTCCTGATCACGTTATGTGCAAACTATATTTATAGATCCCTTTCATAATGCGAATCTGTGATAAGGTTAGCCAACTAACATTTTCAAAAGAAGGTCAGCATGGCCCATATATGCCTACTTTTTGAGGCTCTGACCCAAATTTCTATAGATACTTGTTACCAACAGAGCTGCAATCACAAATTTGCACTGGTTGGCACATACCTGGCATGCGTCTTTATTGCCCTGTTTTAATCCGGCACACATCATGTCATCCTCGATCAGTTTCATTCCAGAGGGCATGCCAATGCTGTACATGGTTTCACAGTGTTGGTTGTCAATCAGAGGCAGCTGAACCTCTTGTAGGGTCTTTGGAATGGGGAGGGGATCTACAGAGGATTTGGAGAATACTTTTTTAATTTATTCAATGATGATATAATGATATTGATGTTCTATTCATGCTAAAGGTTTCATTTTTAACCTAGTTGACCCTCACCATTTTCAGTAATGCTGCCCCAGCCGGTTGCCCAACAGGGGGTCCCCTCTGGCAGATTGATATTTGGAGATGGAAGGTACACAGGGAGGATAAAAATGGTATAGTTGACAGGTTGATTCAGTTCCATCAGTGCAATGTCTGAGCCGGATCCCAGGGAAGAGTATTTGGGGTGCATAAGGATTTGCTTTATTCCTCTGGACACTACGTTGGGGTCCTGAAGGTCTGTGAGCTGGTACACTCCAAGGTAGATGGTGAAATCTGAGGGGTTCACAGGCCTGGGGGACAAGCAAAAGTCAGAAATTGTTATGGCAGTCCTAACACAAATTTGTCACAGTGTTATGGGGTGAAGAGATAAAACTTTTTTGGATTAAGGTGTCCGTTTATGGACCAGCGGTAATAGATCGCTGCTCAGTTCTCCGGCATTCTCGGAGAACACAGTTCTCCTGTGAATGCAGTTTATGAAGCAGTTCTCCAAACGAAAGGAGAACGGTCTCCAAACGCTGGAGAACGGTCTACAAACTCTGGAAAACGGCTCATTTTACTATAATCTCTCGAGATTATAGTAAAAGATCAGTTTACTAAACAGAGGTAAATTATCTCTGCTTAGTTTTCGGTCCCTCTGATTCTCCAGCTCTGGGCTGGAGAATCTGGAGGGAGAACACAGATCTCCAGAGAAGGGCTGACATGATCTCCTGAGTGTCATAAACTGTGAATGACCAGAGAATAGCTGAGATCTGTTGAATCGCAGCTATTCTGTGTGTCATAAACGGACACCTATGGCTCCATGCACACTGTTTGTTTGCCCCGCTCTCCTCAACGCCTTTCTCCAGGCAGGAGAAAAGCTGTATCAAAAACACGCCAAAATCCACATTTTTGCAAACATTTAGATGCATTTAATTGCATCAAGCACATAGGTGTTCATTCATTTCACTGGCCGGAATATTATTTCTAGTCATTGAAATGAATCTTAAAGCATTTATCAAACCTACCGATAATGAACATTTGGACACATTGGATATTTTTCTTGCAGCAAAACTCTCCTTTCCTCCGCCTCTAGGTGCCTGTAAATGCTTATGTGTGCTTGGACACATACACTAATATAGGGGGCATTTAGAGGCAGAAAAAAAAGTCAAACACCCTTAAAAGTGGAGTTTTTGAAGTCCATTGTGCACAGGCCTAAGACTGAATACACATAAGTCTAATAAAAGTAATGTTCTGAAAGTCTCCAGGTGTGTTTTGTTCAATTTGACCAAAAATTGAACTGCTGCTTCCTGTTCATTATCTTGTAATAGACCGGCTAATAAATGTCATCTTCATTATGGGAAAGAGATTAATACTAACAGCTAATACTAACCCTTTTCCTTCTATATCTGAAGTCATATCTCATTTAATAAAGTTTTCCAATATTGAATGGATAGATTTGTGCAACAATCTTCTTTATGGATTGCTGGAAATCCTTCCTAAATTCTCTACCTCTTCTAAAGGCTAATACGCTACTGGACATTGCCAGAAAGCATTCCCTTTGGATCTAGTATGGTTTTTTAAGAGGGACTCCACACCAAACAATTATAAAAATTGGGAACATTGAGCCCCATGCTAGCAGACCCCCCACTACTGGGCCAGGGTTGCGGGGAAGAGATCCTTGTCTTCTCATTAACATGGGGACAAATTGTCTCCCCCTCCCCGGGCTCAGATAAGGGCCTGGTATGGATTTTGGGGGGCTTGATTTAAAGTATAACTAAAGTTGAAATCTTTTTGTTGGTTTCTAATAGAGTGGAGAGGGATTAGAACCACTGACAGGTTTTTATTACTGTGCCCCCATTTGGGAAATTTGCCCTCTCTATTTGTCCTGGTTACTGCTATCACTGAAAGAGAAAGAAAATTCCCAATTTTGGGTTGTCCCAAAAAATCATCCAATGGGGACATTACTTCTGGTGGTCCTGGGGACACCCTGGGATTCTCATGTTGGATGGATTTCCTCTCACTTCCTGTTTTGGCCAAAGGACAGGAAGCTAAAGGAAATATCCTAAAAACCAAAACTGGCAAATGGTATAATCCTCCATTAATGATGAAATGAAAAAAGGTTTGCCTTTTAGTTCCACTTTAAACGTTATATATTTTCTATATGCTTCTATTTTGTTGGCTTCCATGACTCTATTTTCTGGAGTTCTTTCTATTTTTCCTATTATTTTTATAATGATTGACAAAGTGTTTTTATTCACATTTTATGTAGACAAGTATTACACTCTTTGTATATTGTTCCATTCTTTTTGCTCCTACAGGGCTCCTTGCTTATTATGTCTGTTCTATAGCATTCTTCTAACTTTGATTCTGTATTTATTTTAAAGCTGTTTCAGCCATAAGATATTGTTATGATCCACATTCAGATTGCATTGAAGAGGCATTTGACTGGCAGTCACCTCCTGACCATCTGTTCAAACTCTGTAAATGCTGCACTGCCGCACATTGCACACGGTTGCAGTGTGTGTGGCCTGAATGGGTTGCATTTGGTGGTACGTGGTACCGCCTGTTGAATGAATCAGGGGAGTCATTTTTACCATGGCCATGAAGCAAAACACTGTAGCCAAGGCATGTGAACATCCCTAATTCTTTGCAGCTTAAGTGGGGGGCATTTAGGGGGCAGGCAGTAAAAACACAGACCAATTGTGTGTTTTACCCCCCAAATGCAAGCCCTAAAGTTATGTTTTAGTTAAAATATATATTATTTTGTATTATATTGGCATGGTTTTGAAGCAACTTTTTTTTTTTTTTTTTTTTAAGTCCGCAAACGTGCAACTATAACGTAAAAACCCGTAAGTGTCCGCAAAAAAGTGCAAGTGCAAGAACACACACACGAAAAACGTGCACTTAGGGGTGTGTTTGTCCTACCCCCGAAAGGGTTGGACCGTTCACCCGATCCCCCGGGGCACGAAGCTCCTGACAGGGACAAGGTTCCCATTTGGTCCTCCTGGCCAAAAGGCCTGGTGGACCACCGTTCCTTATGCCCAGCCGAAGCCGGACATCCAGTACTAGGCAAGGGGGTTCTCCCGAAGAGAAAACCCCCTAGGGATCAGGGGAGGAAGGAACCGTATGGCCACACATCCTCCCCTAGACTTCAGGTAAGGCCCGAGGACCCACACCCTCCATCCGTGAAAAACACACACATAAGAAAGCAAAAAGTGACAAAACGTGGGAGTGGTTTAAATAAATAGAATAAAATAAAAAAGTGGTACCGTGCCTAATAGTGCACAGACCAGGCCCTGAGGCCTGTAGCAAAAATTGCCCTGGACTTAGCCAAAAGACCTGGTCCTTAGGGCGCTGTGCAAAAAGATGTGAAAAACAGTGGCCATGTGTCATCTTCACACCGTGGGGTCCCACACCCAAGTGTTACTAGTGACACCCCTGAGAGCGTCTTCCCCAGGGGGCACTGAGTTTGCGGACTTTTTGCGTCCCCAGCCCCAGGCCAGACCAAGGTAGCACGTTCAGATCAGGAGGTACTGGGTCTTTCCGGTCTCCCCAGAGGAATTACTCCCAAGGCCCCAGAACGAATCATGGCGCTCCCTGGTTTCTGTCCCTCCGGTACTAGCTTCCGGACCCCCATCATACCAGTGAGGGGCTACTATACAACAACCATCCCCGTAAACTAGAATGGTCGGGAGCACCCCCACTGGACACTGATAAGAACAGATACTACACTTGATCTTAGCCAAAAGGCCGAGAAGCGATGGTTTTGAAGCAACTGTCCAGCTGTCCTCTGATCCTGGCTGTTCTTCTAGCTAGCTAGATTTCTAAAAAAAAGAGAAGTATCATGCTCACCTCTCTGGTAGCTCATGCCTCTTACCTCCCCTCTATAAGATTCTTTAGCATTTATCATATTTGGAAATGTCAGATGCCTGTATCCCCTGTCCCATGCTGTGGTTCACTCTTCTTACCTCTACCTCACTGCTGAGTCTTGTAGTGATGTAGGGGGTCGGGGGATGAAACCACGGCATGCGTCAGGAGTGATACAGGCATCTAGGGTTAGCCATGCAATCTTAGATTTTTCTAAACAGACAGTATGGGTGGAGAAATTTCTCCTGTTGGCTCTTGTCATTGACAGCCAGCACTAGTGGCTTTTAGAATACCTGAAAAATGTCAACAGCTGATTGGCCAACAATTTTTCATTTCTGATTTTCAGATTGAAGGGTTTTTGGGTGAAGTGGTAACAACAGGCCACCATCTTCTCAAATTTCAGCCAGTTTCTAGGCCAGCTTAATACTCATGTAATGCCCTCCAGGTTAGCTAGATAGGCTGTTTTTTTTTTTTTTTTTTCTTTTTAGACAGAAGCTGAGTAAGAATCAGGCTGTGGCTGAGGCAGGAGCTCACCTCAGGACAGGCTGGAAGGCTCTAACAGGTCAGGGCATCTGGAGCCTTCCCACCCTTCCAGCAACTTAGACAACTTTCTAGAAGAGGGTGAGGAGGCAAGGAGGTCTAGATCTGCATGTTTGAGGGACCTTGGCCAATCCCCTGGCAGAAGGCTGGGCATTGTGACCAAGGCAATCCTTAAAAGTGGCAGAGCCTGAGCAGCAGGGGAGTGTTGGGTGGAAGATGGATTGAGGAAACCTGAAGTGTGGAGCCTGGGAGGGGGGGCCTACTTACAGCCACTGCTGGAAAAGAGGACCTCCACTGCACCACAGTCTCCTAAGGAAGACATCCTGAGCAGCAGGGAAGGAGCATCCCAGCATAAGGCCTGAAGGCAGCCATACTGATCCAAGCTGACAGGGAAGCACAGTGTGAATACTACTATACTGTCTGGGCCAGATAAAGGGAGAAGGCAGCGAGATGGAAAACACAACTAGCTTCTCATATCCGGGACTGCTGCTTTAAATTGGCAGCTTCTGGGCCCGCTTACCCAGGGGTAACCTCAAGGCAGCTGGGTGAAGAGGAGGAATCATTCAGGGTCTGAGGAGGTACATTGAAGGGGCTTTAGCATCCCTTAAAGAGAGACTGTTGGTGTCCACATTTTTTTGTACATAGTCACTAAGCAGTTTGTCCTCAGTTTCCGCAGTTCCTCAGGCATCCCATATACCCCTAGACCCCATTCAAGTTCACTTTAAATAAGACGAAATTACATAAAGCTGCTTATTGTTACTTTAGCTGTATTTGTAAATTTCCACTTGAACCTCTGAACTTACTTCTCAAAGCAGTGAGCCGCGGTCAGCACCCAAGAGTCAGCAATCAGGGACCCCCCGCATATTGGAAAGCCATTCTTCTGTAAGATGACCTGCCAGGGCCACTGCCCCTTCATGGCATCTTCACCTCCGACAATGCGCAATGGCTGCCCAGAGCCTGTAAATGACAGAAAATAGGCGGGACATATTGGTTTTATAAACCTAATGCACACTGAATTCTTCCTATCGCTTAAATGATTGATGTGAGAACAAGACATATTAGACATACATGTATATATAGATATATATATGAAACTCCTGAGGCCTAAAAATGTTCTGGTTTACACAACCCAAAGACTATAACTGTACAGTATGCATACAGAATCACAAACAAGTATCCAAAAGTGGTCAGTGAACAATATGATAAAAGTTAGATGCATGTAGAACCAAAATGGAGTGGTGAGAGGTTACTTTGTCGTAACAGTCTGTTTCCCTGGTGGGGAGCTTCACCCTTTCCTTTTGACCATCTCTGGTGACCAGTGTCACAGAAAGTGATGGGAAATCCATAATGTTGCACTCTAATGAGTGCGCCACACAAAGTGTCTAGGCATCCAAAGTCTTAATATTGGTATTAAAGCCTAACTCCAATAAATACTTTGACCTTAAAGTGGACCTTCAGCCTCCCAAAGATGAGCCCACATCTCTGTCCCCTCCACCCATCCTCTGCTGTATAAGTTTTTTTTTTTCTTTTGTTTACCTTTATTTGTATAAATGAGGTCTTCCCCCACCTCCCATGCATGTTATTCACCTAAGCTGCCCACTGTGCCTCCTGGGATATGCAAATCACATATCCCAAAAGGCATAAGCTTTCATTAAGGAAAGGAGGGAGAGGGGAGGGGCCTGACTGCATCATCGGATGGTGGCAGGCTGGACCCGAACAGCCAGCAGCCTAGCGATAACATCATGTAGAAACATGGCAGTGCTGGAGGGAGCGCTGCTAGAAGAGAAGAGGTCCTCAGCTGGACAGTGCTGGATCTGTTGGGTGGGTGAGTATCAAAGGTTAGCAGAACTCACATCCAGGAAGGTAAAACTCAAAAACAAAAACGGGGGGGGGGGGGGGATGTGGAGTTTAAAGTTCCACTTTAATTAGTTTATTTGGACCAAAGCTGGCCCAAACAAACTGTTTCCCTTTTCTTTTTCTAACAGATGTGCCCTCCCACCTGGGGCCCTGTATAAACTGTATGTAGCTTAGAGTCTATAATACTGGCTAGGGTGCGGTGACTTCTTAGAACAAAGTCAAGTCAGGCTGAGTGGTGCTCAGCCATTTACAGGAAGCCTTCTATTTGTATCAGTGAATACAAGGTTTCCTCTGATTGGCTGGAGAGGTGGAGGTGAGGTGAGGTGGAGAGGTGGAGAGGTAGTGGACGATGTAACTTTCTACCTCAACCAATCAGAGGAAGCCTTGTATTAATTTATAAAAAGGATTTGAATGTCTGAGCAGTGATCAGCCCGACTCCATTTTCCAGGAATGGGACGGGAAGACTGTGCTGCTGCCGGAACACCGCGCGGTACGCTACGTACAGTTTATACAGCGCTGACAGCCGATGCGTTGCTTAGTAAAGGAAATTGTTTGGGCCAGCTTGGTTCATATGGACTATTTAAAGTCATAATAATCAGAATACCCTTCCGTGCTATGGTACTATAGTCTCAAATACTCAGATAAAAAAAGCGTAAGGGTTGTATTGCCAACTGAAGCTGCAAAAAAAAAAAAAAAAAAAACTCAAACAAACGTTACAAAATAAATAAATAAATACAGCGCTGAAGATCAGTGCTTCTGCAAATGTTAAATGTATTTTTTATGTTATTTAAAGTCATGGGAGAGATTTACTAAAACTGGAGCACTTAGAATCTGGCGCAGCTGTGCATGGCAGCCAATCAGCTTCTAACCTCAGCTTGTTCAATTAAGGATTGGCTATAAAACCTGGAAGCTGGTTGGTTTCTATGTAGAAGTACACGAGATTTCGCACTCTCCAATTTTTGCAAATAACCCCCATAGTATTCCTGGCGTTAAGCTTTAATTCATAACAGGGAAATTTGATACACTCAATACATTTCAGGGACTCCAAGATCTCCTCCCTTCATCAGGGCTATAAAATTAATATTAAAATGGTTTGCAAACACATGACTTCCATATGTTCATTCATATCAAAGTGTATCAATTCACATAGAAAATAAAAAAAATGTTAAAAATAAAATATTTATAAAAATATACATCACCAGTAATAATAATAGAGACCTATGGGTTGCACAAAAAGAGCAGATCTCATAAAAATGTAATAGTTTTAAAAATAAAATGCACTGGAGATAGATAAAAATGAAAAAAGGGACTGGAAATGCAGACTGGATCCATAATAATATTAAATCTTTGTAAGAATCCAATCAGCAGCAAAGCAAAAATCTCCTAAAAAAAGCCTAGAAAAATCCAACCTACAGAGTGAAAAACAAACCATTGGATGATGAACCGACAGTCAATAGATAATGAACACTGATTAGTAATACAGAATAAATATTAATTTAATAAATGTTTAATAATTAAATTGATAAATATTCATTTATAATACTTACATTTTCATATTGTAAGTCATAAATAATAAATAAAATATAATATGTTACATAATGTTTTTGTTTGAATTATAAGATAACTGAAGACCCAACTATGCAACTACGTGTAATATAAATCATAATATAAAATAATTAATTTATGTATAAAAGTAACATTATACCCATAGGTTATCATGTATTACTGACACTGTGATTATATCAGTGCACATTATGTGACATTACAAAAAAAATGTTATCTATTTTTTTCTAACACCATTTATTGCACAGCAGATACAATGACAGAATTGCAGTTATATATAAAAAAAAAAAATATTGAAAGCAGAAATTGTACATTCTCAAGTATCAAAAACAACATATTTTGTTCAGTATTTTTAAGGTGTTGATAGTGTGGTTTGGTCATCAGGATAGGAAAGAAAGGGGATTTAAGTGACTTTGAACGTGGAATGGTTGTTGGTGCCAGACGGGGAGGTCTGAGTATTTCAAAAACTGCTGATCTACTGGGATTTCCCCCCACAGCCATCTCTAGGTTTACAGAGAATGGTCCAAAAAAGAGAAAATATCCAGTGAGAGGCAGTTGTGTGGAGGAAAATGCCTTGTTGGTCAGAGGAGAATGGGCAGACTGGTTCCAGATGATAAAAGGCAACAGTAACTCAAACAACCACTCATGCAGAAATACCATCTCTGAATTCACAACATGCCCAACCTGAGCAGTACAGTGGCTAAATGGTTAGCCCTTCAGCCAGGCAGTACTAGTGTCGTTGGTTTGAATCCCAGCCACAGCACCACCTGCCTGGAGGTTTGCATGTTCTCCTTCTGCCTGTGTGAGTTTCCTCCGGTACTCCAGTTTCTTCCCCCACTCCAAAGACATGTTGGTAGGTGAATCCTGTCTAAATTGTCCCTAGTATGTGTATGTATGAATGTATGTTAGGGACCTTAGATTGTACGCCCCTTGAGGGTTAGGGACTGATGTGAATGTACAATATATATGTAAAGCTCTGTGTAAATTGACAGCCATACAAGTACCTGAAATAAATATATAAAACTTTGAAGCAAATGGGCTACAGCAGCAGAAGACTACTCCGGGTAGCAAGATGTACCTAATAAAGTGGCCTGTGAGTGTATATTGTATGAATATAAATAAAGCCAATTTACAGTATATATACATCCATATACATATGGTGACTGGTTTGTGGGTGATTTTGTAGACATGAGAGGTAATTACAAATTTGCAAGACTTGTATTTTTTAAAATATGTAAAAAAAATGTAAAAACATATATATATTTGTGTGTGTATTAAAGGCACCTATGACAAAACGTAGATCCAGGTAATGTGTATCTTTCTTTTTTAAAGGGTTTGTAGAGCCAACACTTTTTTGGGGTATATAGAAGGGAAAGATTTAAACCCATCCATGTCTCTTTATCTGGCTGGTAACCTGTTACAGGTAATTTCCCTTTACTTGCAGTCTGGGGACACAACAGGAATTTGAAAAAAAAAAAAAAGTGAGGGGAAATCCCCTTTTAGTTACCACCAGATCCAATGTCCCCATTAGGATATTTCACTTTTATTCCTGTTTTGTGACAACTGCAACATTTGACTTCTGTGTTTTGAAATACTTTTCCTTAAAGGAAAAGTGTTTTTAAATGAAACCAGTTGTTGGTTATTTTGTACTTACTGAAGTGAAACATCATCGTAAGCAGTAAGATCTTCTGCATGATGCTTCTGTGGTTGTTATGGTCCTCTGTCCTCCTCCTTGCTCTCCGTCCTCCTCCTTCTGTCCTCCTCCTTGCTCCCGTCCTCCTCTGTCTCCTGTCCTCCTCCTTGCCTCTGTCCTCCTCTGTCTTCTGTCCTCCTCCTTGCCCTCTGTCCTCCTCTGTCTTCTGTCCTCCTCCTTGTCCTCCGACCTCCTCTGTCTTCTGTCCTCCTCCTTGCCCTCCGTCCTCCTCTGTCTTCTGTCCTCCTCCTTGCCCTCCGTCCTCCTCTGTCTTCTGTCCTCCTCCTTGTCCTCCGTCCTCCTCTGCCTTCTGTCCTCCTCCTTGCCCTCCGTCCTCCTCTGCTTCTGTCCTCCTCCTTGCCCTCCGTCCTCCTCTGTCTTCCTATCCTGATGTGACACAGGACATTAGGTCCCCTTATATACTGTTCCAAAAGCTGTCCAACTGGTTCTTGGTCAGTACCATTTAATGAAAGCAGTGCTACGTCTGCAGGGACATGGGTTGTTCCATAGTTTTCGTTTTAACTGCAAAAACTGGACATTAACATTTATTCTAATGACAAATTGTACAAATTTCACTGAAATATCTTAATTCTTCACTAATTAATTAAAGCCCAACTGGCAGTGGCTAAATATTTGCAGTGGTCTCTTCTTTCCCTTTTCTTCTGCATCTAGCTCTCAATGGGTATGCACACTAATACTTACCTTACCTTTTGGTCCTGCGACAGCTGGTGGTCCTTATCTCTCCAGGGCTGAAATGCTGGCGGCCATCATATTCCCTATGATGGTGTGACTGCCTGTCCTGCATTGTACATGATGACTTCGGGAAGAGGGAGAGTGGACAGGGACAGACCAAAAAGAAGAGGGGCTTCTTGGGTCATCAGACCCAGGGTTTACGGGGACCATAGGAAAAGGTGAGTTCTATTGTGTGTTACCTATCCACAACCACTAGATTCTTCTTTAGGGTGGTGGGGGTTGTTTTAAATATTTCCTATCTGTCCTAAATCAGACCTAAAGTGTTACTGAATCCTGGACCCCGCCCTTTCACTATATCCGCTCTCCCCGGACCCTGCATTCACTATATCCGCTCTCCCCCGAACCCTGCATTCACTATATCCGCTCTCCCCTCCCCAGACCCCGCATTCACTATATCTGGTCTCCCTGGACCCCGCATTCACTATATCCGCTCTCCCCGGACCCCTCATTCACTATATCTGGTCTCCCCGGACCCTGTATTCACTATATTCGATCTCCCAGGACCCCGCATTCACTATATCTGCTCTCCTCGGACCCTGCATTCACTATATCCGCTCTCCCCGGACCCCGCATTCACTATATCCTCTCTCCCCGGACCCTGCATTCACTATATCCGTTCTCCCCGGACCCCGCATTCACTATATCCGCTCTCCCCGGACCCCTCATTCACTATATCCGCTCTCCCCGGACCCTGCATTCACTATATCCGCTCTCCCCGGACCCTGCATTCACTATATCTGCTCTCCCCGGACCCTGCATTCACTATATCCACTCTCCCCGGACCCTGCATTCACTATATCCGTTCTCCCTGGACCACACATTTACTATATCCGTTCTCCCCGGACCCCGCATTCACTATATTCACTCTCCCTGGACCCTGCATTCACTATATCCGCTCTCCCTGGACCCCACATTCACTATATTAACTCTCCCCAGACCCCACATTCACTATATTGATCTCCCCAGGACCCTGCATTCACTATATCTGCTCTCCCCGGACCCTGCATTCACTATATCCACTCTCCCCGGACCCTGCATTCACTATATCCCCCGGACCCTGCATTCTCCCCTGGACCCCACATTTACTATATCCGTTCTCCCCGGACCCCGCATTCACTATATTCACTCTCCCTGGACCCTGCATTCACTATATCCGCTCTCCCTGGACCCCGCATTCACTATATCCACTCTCCCTGGACCCCATATTCACTATATTAACTCTCCCCAGACCCTGCATTCACTATATCTGATCTCCCCGGACCCCTCATTCACTATATCCGCTCTCCCCGGACCCTGCATTCACTATTTCCGCTCTCCCCAGACCCCGCATTCACTATATCCGCTCTCCCCGGACCCTGCATTCACTATATCCACTCTCCCCAGACCCTGCATTCACTATATCCACTCTCCCTGGACCCTGCATTCACTATATACGCTCTCCCTGGACCCTGCATTCACTATATTCCCAGACCCTGCATTCACTATATCTAGTCTCCCTGGACCCTGCATTCACAATATCCGCTCTCCCTGGACCCTGCATTCACTATATCCGCTCTCCCCGGACCCCGCATTCACTATATCCGCTCTCCCCGGACCCTGCATTCACTATATCCGCTCTCCCCGGACCCTGCATTCACTATATCCACTCTCCCCAGACCCTGCATTCACTATATCCGCTCTCCCCGGACCCTGCATTCACTATATCCGCTCTCCATGGACCCCGCATTCACTATATCTGCTCTCCCCTGACCCTGCATTCACTATACCCACCCTCCCCGGACCCCCCATTCACTATATCTGGTCTCCCGCAGTATACAGAACATTGAAATGCAATTATTTGAGTAAATATAACTGCTAAATAACTTTTCTCATGAGTAGTCTTGTGACTTCTATCAGTGTCCAGCAGAGCACTGGTTAAAGCTTGAAGGAGGATTTTTCATTCTCCCCTATGAGGCTGTTGGACCCCTGACCTCTGTCTGGACAGTACTGATTGGCCCTATGCTGATCACATGCACTCTCCCAAGAAAAAAAAACAACCGCTCTAGCAATACACAAGGCTCTGTTCTATTAGTAGATGGATTGGAGACTGTGGAAGAAGGGGAGGATCAGAGAAGTCAGGATCAAACATTCTTTTTACACAGCGCAGAGGATTTACCCCTTAGGTTCCACAGTGAGTATAACAAGCATGATTTACTGCATCTTCAGACTGATTGTACTGTTATGGGTTTAGTAACACTTTAGAAAAAGAAACATAGCTGTACATTGGGTTTTGCTGCCCCCTTTTCATTGGTAAATGATAGTTGTACTTTCAAAAAAAGTGAATTTATTATTTTTGCCCCCTGACCAACCTCCTCTGCAATGGTGGTGCCTGTAATGTAAATCCATAGAGATCTATGGGAGCGGCTCTGGCCATATTCAAGTCTTTGGGGATCATCACAAACCATCACAAATTCAAACAAAGTAACAATTCATGTAAGGAACAATCACAGCAAACAAGAAATAACCAACAAATGTATCCATTAAAGTGTAATCAAAGGCAAAATATATTTTTTTTAATTTAGTATTTTTAAAAAAGTTTGCAATTTTCAGTTTTTTTTCCCATAAAATGCAAATGTTTTTAAAGAGTCACTAAAGACAATTTTTGTTTTTTAGTTTTGGATAGCGTGGAGAGGGATTAGGACACCTGTCAGTTTTTACTGCTGAATGCCCCCCTTTCTATTTGTTGTATTTATTGTTATCATTAAAAGTGAAATTAAAAGAAAATCTTGAATTTGGGGTTGGAACACTAACAGAGGGGAAACCTTCCAATTGGGACACTAGTTTTGGTAACACATCGGGATTCCCTCTCTTTGGGTGAATTTCCTCTCACTTCCTGTTTTGGATATGGAACAGGAAGTGTAGGGAAATCCCCTCCAATGGGAAACAGATGCGAAAAAAAATGACAGGGGCTATAACTCTCACTTTATCCAAAATGTTTTTAAAAAGTTTTCTCTTTAGTTACACTTTAAAGGCTTACATGCTAGAGATGGTATCTATGCCCCCTGTGCTGTGCCACCCCATGTTTTCTCTGCCTTTTATGTGTTCTTTTTATCTGGAAAGACAAAATATGAACATAGCACCAAAATCCAGAAAGCAGAACTTTTTTTTTCTCTAATTCATTACAATGTAGCTTAAAGCAGAACTACACTGTATCTGAGCAAAACAAATCAAAAACGCTGTTTAATCCATTTTTAATATTCAAAGCAAGCTCCCCCATCCGTCCATGTCTCCATGATTTATTTTACTGGGAAATTATTTTGAAAAACACCCCCTAGCATTTCTGGCCATCTTGAGTAAAGACAGATGATTCATGTAGAATTTACTGTACTTCCTGGAATTCATCTGCCTTTAGCTCAGGCATGCAGGCAGAAGGGTGTGCTAAGCTAAGAAAACCCCTCCTCCCCTCTATACAACTCCTGAGATGTATGACATTATTTGCCTAGGCCAGAAACCAGGAAGTAACTGAAGAAATGTAAAAAAAATTTTTTAAAACAGGTAAATATAAAATACTTTTCTATCTATTTACTAATTCTAGCAGCATAAGGACTACAAATAGTAAATGTTGATGAAGAGAGTGAAGTTCCATTTTAAAGAGTATGACCGTGCACCTGCTGTGAACGCTGTAATAGGATAATGGGCCGTGTATGCGTAGACAGAAGATTATCACATGGCCAAAATGGGGGTAAACTGGACTGACCAGTTACTTCTATAGCACAATTCTACGCTTCTAATTGTGTAATTATTATCTCCTAGGATGGCCTTCTTGTTACGCAAGTCCCACATCAAGAGAGGGCAAAAAACATATATGTATACACTATATTGCCAAAAGTATTGGTCGGCCGGCCTTTCCACGCACATGAACTTTAATGGCCCCCCAGTCTTAGTCCATAGGGTTCAATATTGAGTTGGCCCCACCCCTTTCCACGCACATGACCTTTAATGGCCTCCAAGTCTTATTCCGTAGGGTTCAATATTGAGTTGGCCCCACCCCTTTCCACGCACATGAACTTTAATGGCCTCCCAGTCTTAGTCCATAGGGTTCAATATTGAGTTGGCCCCGCCCTTTGCAGCTATAACAGCTTCAACTCTTCTGGGAAGGCCGTCCACAAGGTTTAGGAGGGTGTCTATGGGAAGGTTGGACCATTCTTCCAGAAGCACATTTGTTAGGTCAGGCACTGATGTCGGGGGAGGAGGCCTGGCTCGCAGTCTCCGCTCTAATTCATCCCAAAGGTGTTCTATGGGGTTGAGGTCAGGATTCTGTGCAGGACAGTCAAATTCCTCCACCCCAAACTGGCTCCTCCATGTCTTTATGGACCTTGCTTTGTGCACTGGTGCGCAGTCATGTTGGAACAGGAAGGGGCCATCCCCAAACTCTTCCCACAAAGTTGGGAGCATGAAATCATCCAAAATGTCTTGGTATGCTGATACCTTAAGAGTTCCCTTCACTGGAACTAGGGGGCCAAGCCCAACCCCTGAAAAACAACCCCACATCATAATCCCCCCTCCACCAAACTTTACACTTGGCACAGTGCAGTCAGGCAAGCACCATTCTCTTGGCCACTGCCAAACCCAGACACATCCATCAGATTGTCAGACATAGAAGCGTGATTGGTCACTCCAGAGAACACGTCTCCATTGCTCTAGAGTCCAGTGACGGCGTGCTTTACACCACGGCATCCGACGCTTTGCATTGCACTTGGTGATGTAAGGCTTGGATGCAGCTGCTCGGCCATGGAAACCCATTCCATGAAGCTCTCTACGCACTGTTGTTGGGCTCATCTGAAGGCCACACCAAGTTTGGAGGTCTTTAGCTATTGACTCTGCAGACAGTTGGTGACTTCTGCGCACTGTGCGCTTCAGCATGCGCTGACCCCGCCCTGTCATGTGACGTGGCCTACCACTTGGTGGCTGAGTGGCTGTTGTTCCCAGTTGCTTCCACTTTGTTATAATCCCACTAACAGTTGACCGTGGAATATTTAGTAGCCAGGAAATGTCACGGATGGACTTATTGCCCAGGTGGCCACCTATCACGGGACCACGCTTGGAGTCACTGAGCTCCTGAGAGCGACCCATTCTTTCACCAATGTTTGTAGAAGCAGTCTGCATGCCTAGGGGCTTGATTGTATACACCTGTGTCCATGGAGGGGATTGGAACACCCAAATCACATGATTGGGAGGGCTGGCCCAATACTTCTGGCAATATAGTGTACATACATACATGCCTGTGTTCTGTCAAGTGGTTGTTTCAGCAAACATTAGGCTTGCATAGTCCACTGTTGTCACAATCAGAAAACCCTGAGAATTGCCATGTAGCCATTGTTGGAGTGCATGATAGATATGAAGTGACTGTAAGGAGGTAGCAGGAAATCAGCATCACTGAAATGTAGCAAAGAATGACAAAAAAATGTGAAAACAATGAGCACAAAATGTCAATTGTTGTGGAATACAGTGCACTGAGCAAACTAAGCACCATTAATTTGGGGTTTCATTTTACTTTAAAGTATAGCTAAAGGCTTCCTCCTCTTTATTTGTCCTGTTCACCTTTATCATGAAAACAAAAAAAAAAAACAAAAATTTTAGGGTAGTCCCCAGAACAGGAATAAATAGGAAATCTTTTAATGGGGACACGAGCTCTGGTGACAACCAGGGTTTCCCTCACTTTGGAAATCTTCCAATGGGGACACTAGCTCTGGTGACAACCAGGGTTTCCCTCACTTTGGAAATCTTCTAAATGGGGACACTAGTTCTGTGACAGCAATGGATTCCACTGGTGGCTGAGTTGCTGATGTTCCCATTCTTTCACCAATGTTTGTAGAAGCCGTCTGCATGCCTAGGTGATGATTTTATACACCTGTGTCCATGGAGGGGATTGGAACACCTGAATTGAATGATTTGGAGGGGGGCCCAATACGTTTGGCAATATAGTGTACATACACACGTCTGTGTTGTCACCCTGTCAAGTGGTTGTTTCAGCACACATTAGGTAGGCATGGTCCACTGTTGTCACAATCAAGAATTCTTTCACTTTGGAAATCTTCCACTAGGGACACTAGTTCTGGTGACAACCAGGGTTTCCCTCACTTTGGAAATCTTCCAATAGGGACACTAGTTCTGGTGACAACAAGGGATTCTCTCACTTTGGAAATCTTTCAATAGGGACGCTAGTTCTGGTGACAACAAGGGATTCTCTCACTTTGGAAATCTTTCAATTGGGGACACTAGTTCTGGTGACAACCAGGGTTTCCGTCACTTTGGAAATCTTCCAATAGGGACACTAGTCCTGGTGACAACAAGGGATTCTCTCACTTTGGAAATCTTTCAATAGGGACGCTAGTTCTGGTGACACATTGGGATTCCCACACTTTGGAGGAATTTCCTCTTCTTGTTTTGACTATGGGACAGGAAGTGAAGGGAAATCTCTAGGGTTGCCACCTCATTCCTTTAAAACCGAACACATAGTAATTACACAGGTTCTGGGGCTAATCTATTGCAGATAAGACATTGAGTGTAATTACCACCTTAATCAGCCAGAGAACTTGTATAATTAATATGTGTTCGGTTTTAAAGGGAAGAGGTGGCAACCCTAGAAATCTCCCCCATGGGACACAGAGGGTAAAAAAAATCTGGCAGGGGTTATAAGCCTCCCTACTTTATCCAAAATGAAAAAAAAAGGTTCTGCCTTGAGTTCTATTTTGGGTTCAGGAAAAAGTCAATATATTGTACAACATGTAATTTTGGTAAAATTAGACATCATAAGCCTTTTTCATGTAGATTTGTGTTCGGGACTGAAATGTTCCCAATAGGACTGCCATAATGAAGACATACCATGTAAGAAGACACATGAGAACAGTCCTGTGAGTCTTTCAATAGAGAAAAATCTAAGAGTGAAGGTTGATGATCTACAGACGTGACCACCATTACACGGGTTCCACCCCGTTTTACGCACCTACAACCATGAAACCTTTTAATTAACCACGAAGACAAACCCACACAACAGACGTAATTCTTCTTCTTGGATGGTCGTTTAGAATTAGTTTCGTACAACTGGATTGCTTTCACGTTAACCTGTTAGATGCTGCCTGTCCTACAGCAACACAAACCGATCCATTTGCTGAGCAAATACATAACAGGTTATTTGATGTTCTGTTGTTTCCATCCATACTTTCCATCATATGAATATGGCACCACAGGGGTGGACTGACCATTTTGAAACTCGGGCACTGCCTGAGGGCTGGGTCAGTGGAGGCCCCATGAGATGCCCCTGGTACCTTTTTCATAGGCTTTTTTGAGTTTGGGCAAGGACACAGGGGCCCCATGATCCCCTATTGCCCAGGGGCCCCATGAGTTGTCAGTCCGCCCCTGTGGCACCACCCAAATTGTTTGTATGGTGAGCACAGTGTTGGTGAACATCGGGTCAACTTTCCTCTTCTGCTCTGTATCCCTTAACACAATAAAATGATCTCTCTTCTCATACCTTCTTTTCCTACTTTAGCCTTCCTTTGTTCTTTTGGTTTTCTTCCCGTGTATCCTCCTCTAGTTCATAATTCCTCTTCTTTTGTCTCCATCTTTAATTCTATGTCTTTTTCTTTATGTTTTTGGTGGACATCGGCCGACATCTCTATGCACCCTGCATATTCAGAAACAGGTCCCACACCATACATTTTGTAGCTTTCACTCACTTCATCATTCTTTGTTTCGAACTTTTAGATCTTTTTTTTTTTTCACTCACCTTTTATCACAACACCCCTTAGTTAACGGTCTACATCTGCTCTGGTTTGGGGATTGTCTGGTCGAATGCACCTTACTGTTCTCATACAATGTTCTTTTTTGTAGAATGTGATTGGAGATTTCTACATCTCTATATTGACATGATATCCCTTATATGTCGCCTGTTTGTTCGCTACAATCGATGTCTCAAAAACCCAATAAATATTCTTTTAAAAAAAAACATGATAAAATGAGAACCCATTGGGTGGTCTGATCAGCTTGGTCTTGGTTTGTACAAGCATTTATGTGCGTTTACAGGCGTAGGACATTTAGAAGTTTTATTCCTCTAAATACAGATCTAAATGTCTCATGTGCATTGCCCCATAGGCTGACAATGAACTGAGTTTAAAGGCATAAACAAATATGCTGGATCCCTGTAAAAGCAGCACTTCTTCCTTCTGTGTGCACGAGACCTGCGATTCTGCCTGTGATTCCAAATCATAGATACACAATGCATTTCTGAGTGCCATTACTCTTAATGGCACCCCAAACGCAATGCGATTCTGCTTCGATTATCACAGCAAAATCGTTGTTTAAACATCACACAAAGGAGGAGGAGTTATGGGAGACACACATTCATAGGGCGTCCCATTGTCATATGTGAACAGGCCCTTAGGCTGGTCAGTGGGGAGCCAACAGCCTAACACAAACAATCGCCAGCCCCCTATTGGTTACACCTGCCCTTTCAGGTCTTTTAAGGATTTTAAGTGTGACACCAAGCAAAAATAAAAATAAAAAAAAGTGTGCCTCCCCCAAAATCCATACTTGACCCTGATCCAAGCATGACAAGCAAGGAAGGGGACAAGAGTGTGCCCCCTCCCCCAAACCATACATGTCCTAATCATGGAGGGGTACCTAACGATGAAGGAAAAGGGCATCTTTCCCTCAACCCTGGTCTGGTGAAAGTTGTGGTGGTCTGTGGATGGAGGGGGGGCTCATTGGAATCTGGAAGCCCCCTTTAACAATATGGGAGTCCAGATACCTCCCTTCTCTTTGTGAATGAGTAGGGCACATAGTACCCCAGGGCTGGATCTAGGGGGGTGCTGAGGTGGGCTGTGTCCCCAACCCAGATTTTGGTCTTGCCCCCCACTGGCCTCAGCAGGGCGGACCCCATAATGAGGCACTGAAGCCCAGCCCAACCATTACGGTGCACATAGCCACAAGGATAAAATGGAATTGTTTGCACCCCCAGATCAGACAAGCTAGATCCGGCCCTGGTACCCATACTGAACAAAAAAAATGTAAATAGTAAATAAACACAATGATACTTTTTGACATTTAACAAAAAAAAGTCCCACAATGTAAATGCATTGTCAACCACGTTGTTCACACGGGTGTATTTGCCGCAAGGCTGCCTCAGGTGGCATTTTTCAGGGGGGGTGGTGGTGCTGCCCCCCAGAAGCAAATACGCTGGTTGTTCTGTGCTGGTTCTTGTATGTTAATGTTGCACCAGTGACTGAGAGTGGGTGACACTGTGCATGAGGAGGCTCCAAGGGGCACCAAGAGTGGGTGACACTGTGCATGAGGAGGCTCCAAGGGGCACCGAGAGTGGGTGACACTGTGCATGAGGAGGCTCCAAGGGGCACCGAGAGTGGGTGACACTGTGCATGAGGAGGCTCCAAGGGGCACCGAGAGTGGGTGACACTGTGCATGAGGAGGCTCCAAGGGGCACCGAGAGTGGGTGACACTGTGCATGAGGAGGCTCCAAGGGGCACCGAGAGTGGGTGACACTGTGCATGAGGAGGCTCCAAGGGGCACCGAGAGTGGGTGACACTGTGCATGAGGAGGCTCCAAGGGGCACCAAGAGTGGGTGACACTGTGCATGAGGAGGCTCCAAGGGGCACCAAGAGTGGGTGACACTGTGCATGAGGAGGCTCCAAGGGGCACCAAGAGTGGGTGACACTGTGCATGAGGAGGCTCCAAGGGGCACCAAGAGTGGGTGACACTGTGCATGAGGAGGCTCCAAGGGGCACCAAGAGTGGGTGACACTGTGCATGAGGAGGCTCCAAGGGGCACCGAGAGTGGGTGACACTGTGCATGAGGAGGCTCCAAAGGGCACCAGGGGCTGGGCTGCAGGTGGAAGAATGGAGTGAGGTGAGGGGTGCTCCCACCGGGGTGTCACTGAGAGCCCCAGGTCTTGTTCTAATGATTGTGACCCAGGACTGCTGTGATAGCTTCTGATTGGCAGTCACTGTGAAATCCGCCCCCCTTGGTTTTTTTTATGTTGTGTTGTTTCTGAATGGAGGAGAGAGATACACTGTATCTCTCTCTCTCTCTCTCTCTCTCTCTCTCTCTCTCTCTCTCTCTCTCTCTCTCTCTCTCTCTCTCTCTCTCTCTCTCTCTCTCTCTCTCTCTCCTTGCAGAGAGAGAAAAATAAAACAATTTGTAGAAAATAAATAAATACATAATAAATAAATATTAATAACATAAAAGAATAAATACCCAGATCAAGGTTTGATCTAGTTCAGTGTAAGGGTTACTGTTTGGGTCAAGGTCAGAGTCAAAGGTCAAGGTCAGGATCAAAGGTTGGGATTTAAAAAAAAAAATTACAATTGGTATCAGTCTCAGTTAGTGTCAGTATCAGTGTGTTTTAGGTAAAAAAAAGACAAAAAGAAAATGTACACTATTGTTTCTGGGCTGTACTATGTGTACAAACAACAAGTAACATACACATATATGGTATCGCTGCGATCGTCAACAGCTGCAGAATTTATTTTGGGTTGTTCTTTGTTGGTAGGTTATGGTAGTAACAAGAAACACACAGCTACATTAAAAAAAATATATATTTTTTTTTTTTACTCTTTTGGCCCAGTTTTCCTTTGATAATAAAATAAAAATCAGGAGATATCCATTTCCATGTACCACCAAATGAAAGCCCAATTTGTCCTGAAAAAAACGCGGTATAATTCACCTGGATGTACAAAGAAGATGTGATGACATGTGCGGTTTTACTAACACATCAAAGTTGAAAAATTTTACTTAGGCTTTAAGATTCATTTTACCCTTAGGCGTGAAGTTGTTAATATATTGAAGGGCGGAGCACATTACCTAGGGACATGATATGCTATGGCTTTGTCTTTATCTTTGGCCTGGACATTATTGTTTCCCAGGTTGCACATTGTTACAATGTAGCAGCTTTACTAAGTTGTGTAGAGATTGTCATTTGTCTAGTTTTGTGTAATTTGTTTTCTTTGCTGTATCCAACTAGAGCTAGTTTAGCCATTTTGTGATTGTTTTCAGTTTCTATTGTTTTGTACAGTTTTGTATATACCTGTATAATGTTTTGTACTTTGCCTCATTCCAGCATAGCTTTGAATGTGGTTGTGCTATCCCTTTTCATCTAGTTGTGCTACAAGTGTGTGGTTCCCTGCCAGGGGGAGGAATGGGGTGGTTCCTCTGTTGACACTGGGTGCTGCCCCTTTGTCCGCCCTCCTGAATCCGGCTTAGCCACTCAGTGGGCTGTTCCCACCCATACTGTCTCTGGCACCATTTTCCGGCACTGTGCATGCGTGGTCTTGGTCAACACATTTGCAATTTCAAGAGGGCAATCTTCTCTTCTTCCCCACTCCTAAAAAGCTTGGCTGAAAGCACTGGGGCTATTGGCTCCTACCACTGTCAGTCAAAACCAGTGAGGAGGAATTGGGGGGGGGGGGGTGGGCAGGACCGACCTATGCTGTGTGTGTCTATGGACACACACACAGCCTGGCTTGGTAGCGACCGTACATGTGCCCCCATTGGAATCAGCTTCTTATGACGGTACAGGAAAAGGCGGTGGAGTAGAGCACATCGGTGGGTAACCCCAGAAGAAGAGGTTCCCCCTGGAATAGGTGCACACTGTGGACACATATGAGTCTTCTCACCTATGACTGAATTTTAATCCATGAAATCAAGTCAATCCATGTCTTTGCATCTTTGTTTTTCTTTTTCAAACTTGAATTTATCTGATATGTATTATTGTCACTATTCATCTTTTTATTATTTATTTAGAATGATTTCTTGGTGCCGCTATCCCCCTGAAGAAGTGATATCACCCTCGAAACATGACAAGGAACCTTTGGATTCCCTCCATAGCTATTTCATACAGGATTCCCCCATCTCAATGTAGGAAATATAACAGGATGTGGGAAATCCCATTACAACCCGGATCTATGGTGGTGCCTCCCCCCGGGGGGGGCTTTGAGGTTACCTCTGTCATTGGGTGTGCTGGTATCTATGACTATGGTCAGTTGATTTGTGATGGACTTGTTCACTGGTGTAATTTCAACATATTCTCCTGTGATTTATGGAACTCTTTGGTTTTCTTTATATTGTTTCTCATTGATGGGAATGTAGAGGTTGCAAGAGGGCTAAAGGCATTTACTATATTTTTCTCCTTTTCTCCTTTTTTCTTTTTTGTTTCCTTGTATGGCCTCCAGATTTGAGGTGAAACATGTGACCCTTGAGTAAATCTACTGTACCATCAGATCTGGTCTGATAACCATGATGTTTTATATTTTTGTGAAATGATCAAGATAATATAAAATAAAATATAATAAAAATATTTTTTGGTGTTTTTATTACGGCAAGAATTTTTTTTGCCAACCTTATCAAATATGATAAATCAACAAAAATTACTGGCTATAAATGATCAAATACAATGTGCTGACTGAAGTATATAATAATAATAATAATTATTATTATTATTATAATAGTAGTAGTAGTAGTAGTAGTAGTAGTAGTAGTAGTAGTAGTAGTAATTATCATAATAATAGTATAAAGACACTGGCTAGGAAGCTGTAGAAAGTACCGTCTTTCAATGCCTATTGAAGTATGTAGGTTGCACATAATTCTTTCATGCTGGTGCCCCCTCTCCTGGGTACTGGAGGTATTTTTTTTTACTTGCATTGGATAAATTGGATCATATAAAAAGGATGAAAAAAAAAATAAAGCATCAACACTTGAAAAATATTTTCATATGAAATGCTTCAGTAATTGATCTCAGGTGATTCAAGTCCAAAATGTTAAGAAAAAGGAAAATGCCTTTATAAATATTTTTTAGCATGCAAATGTTACTTCAGATTTCATTTTAATTTTCTAGCTTTCATGAAAATTTTTCTTAGTGATCCTGCCATGGAGGTCTTTGTTAGGCACACTGTTATAGCGTGACAACACTGTCCCTGCCTCCCAATTGTGGCCTTTAAACCTTTATTTTAGAATTAGAATGCCTAAAAAAAAATAATTTATTTGTAACCTTTAAACCAGATTGTTGCTAAAATAAGTACAACTGAATCTAGAAAACATTTCTGTGCAAAGACCAAGATATTACAAAAGAAAAAAACTATTCACCTTTTTATTATAGCTAGAGTGTGTTTTTTTTTTCTTTTTTAAATCAAACTTTAATATGACAAATCCTTAAAAAAAATATTGTTTTTTAATGATCAAATTCAACATGCTGATTGAAGATAAGTGTATTGTAAAGTATTATTATTATTATTATTTTACTACTACTACTAATAATAACAATAATAATAATAATAATGATAATAACAACAATAATAATTATTATTATTATTCTACTAATCATAATGATGATAATAATAATTATTATTGTTATTATTATTATTATTATTGTCACTATGAAGCAGGGGAGAAGGTAACAATGTCATTCCAATGCCTACTATTGGAGTAGGTGGGTTGCTCATAAGCCCTATGTACTGGTGCCCCCTCCTGGTCACTGGGGGTAATTAAATGCCTATTGAAGTAGCTGGGTTGCACATAACCCCTCTATGCTAGTGACCCATTCTGGGCACTGGAGGTATATCAAATATTTTATTTTCATATGATAAAAAGAATTATGTGAAATTGATGAATTCTAAAAGAAAAACTTTTAAAAAGTATAAAAAAGCAATATCGCTTGAAAAAAAGTATCTTTACAATATATGCTGGCATTATTGATTATAAAATAAAAGTGCAGCGCTAGGAATTAAATGTGACACAATAAAAAGTGATCATAAAAAGTCTCAATTGTGGTGACCTAGGGTAACAATGCACACTAACCAGAAGTGCACATAAATAGTGCAGTGTAGGAAGAATGGAGTTCATAAAGTAGTCATCAGCATGGGGAGGGTAGATGTATTCCCTTGATCAATGAAGGTCCACACGATGATACAGAGCTAGGCAGAAGAAATCCACTAGATGGCAGAAAATTATCACGGCTCCACCAAAGAAAACACTGCTCCTCCACTGTACACCAACGATATCTGAGAGAAAAGATGCTCCCATTGATTTAGTAGTGGAAATAGGTCGTTTGGTTCCAGATCTGTGCCTGAGCTGACTGGGAAGCAAACATCTTATCTGTGTGCAGGGAGACAAAAGCCTGTGTGGCCGGCCTCCAACCACTAGCAACTAGGTATAGCATCAGGCTGTACCTAGTGGGTAGCTAGGGAAAGCTGTTGGTACAGATGTACAGGTGTTGGAGATGAACTGGTCAAATGACCTATTTCCACTACTAAATCAATGGGAGCATCTTTTCTCTCAGATATCGTTGGTGTACAGTGGAGGAGCAGTGTTTTCTTTGGTGGAGCCGTGATAATTTTCTGCCATCTAGTGGATTTCTTCTGCCTAGCTCTGTATCATCGTGTGGACCTTCATTGATCAAGGGAATACATCTACCCTCTCCATGCTGATGACTACTTTATGAACTCCATTCTTCCTACACTGCACTATTTATGTGCACTTCTGGTTAGTGTGCATTGTTACCCTAGGTCACCACAATTGGGACTTTTTATGATCACTTTTTATTGTGTCTCATTTAATTCCTAGCGCTGCACTTTTATTTTATTTTCATGTGAGGATTTTTTGGTTATCCTGTGTACCCTCAGTTGCTTGTTTATTGAAAGCGCTCACTTTTTTGCTCTCTGGCATTATTGATTCAATGTGCTTCATGCCCAAAGTGTTAAATCCAGGAGAAACTCATTTTCAAGTTATTTTAATATCAATTTTCAATCTGCAGCTTTCCTTAATATAATCTCAGGTGATCCTGCCACGGATGTCTTTGTTCAGCTACTTTCTGTTATAGGATGACAAAGCTCTGCCCCATCTCCCAGCTGTGAGTTTCAAACCTTTATTTCTGAATTGGAATGCCTACAAAAATAGATTGTTTTTGACCTTTAAACCTATCAAATTGTTACTGAAATAAATACAACTGAGGGTATACAAAACATTTTTATTTATTTTTATATATAAGCATTTTGAACATTATTTAAATAAATAACAATATAATAAGAACAATTGTTGCTGAAATAAATAATAAGTCCATATTATTATATTATATATTATTTAAGTGTTTTGAACATAAATATAAAATAACAATATAGTAAGAAAATAAATATTTTTCTTCAATAAACACACATAACTTACACGCACAAGTAAAGACACTCCAAAGAGGTTAAACAATGCTAAAAATTTAGCTATTTAAAAAAAAATGAAAATAAATAAAGTCAACAATGTTTTTAAAGTGTCCATCTTTGTACCCAACACAGAGTACGTCTATCACACAGATAGGTTGGCTGCAGCTAACAAATCCGATACGTAGTTTCACATTGATTGTTTTTAGGTAAAGCCACTTCCACGATTTAAAAGGTTTTATATATAGGGAGACATGGAAGCAAACGTGTGATGGGATTTATCATGAAAAGAACATAAACCAGAGGGGGATGAAGATGGTGACCATGTACAAGGCATAAATGTGAGATGGAGCACCAGACGGCAATGCTCCCATGCTGGCATACCCTTTATACAAAGTTTCATTTCTCAGCTCTGAGGAGGATGTTAATGTGTTCCCAATTCTGTCATACATGAGAGATGGCACGTTGGTCATGAGCCAGGACATGTAATACTGGACATTTGTGTAGACTCCGGGCTGGTTTGGCTTGGCGCAGCCAAATCCCCAGCTGATAATCCCAACTTGAACCCAGGTGCCATTGACGTTGTGAACCAGAGGGCCGCCGGAGTCACCCTGCAATAATAAGGGGAGAAAGTGGCAGAGTTTTCATTAAATATATTAAGAACCCATATGGAAGAAAAATATATTTGAAATATTTTTTCCCAAATATATTGACATATATTTGAAATACTACAATTTTGGCCGTATTATATATATATACAGTATATATATATATATATATATATATATATACTTCATGTTGAAATGTGTTTTTATTACCAAATACATGAAAAATATAAAAAACATAAAAATATAAATATTTTTAAAAATACATTTCAAATATACTGTATGTCTTTAAAAATACAAATCTACATTTTTGGAATGCCTATACAATTTTTTGTAAAAATATATGTTAAAATGACTTTTTCATATGTTAAAATAAATCTAAAGAATATATTTAAAAAAATATATATATTTAGTGATAAGAACGCATTTCAATCTTCTATATTTATATATATATATATATATATATATATATATCTTAGATTGTAAGCTCCCAGAATCAGACCCTCCTAGCCCTCTTGTATTGAACTGAATTGTCTCCCGTTATATTGTAAAGCGCTGAGCAAACTGTTGGAGCTATATAAATCCTATATAATAATAATATTCAAATATATTTTGAAATATATTGAATATGGTCACAATTGTAGCATTTCAAATATGTGGCAATATATTTGGGAGGAATATTTTTAAAATATATTTCAAATATATTTTTCTTCCACGTGGGTAGTTTTTAATAAAGACTTATTCTTGAGATGGGACCAAATAAAATAAAAAAAAATTGCCAGTAAATTTGTTACTATACATAATTCAACTCTACAGCAATCCCACATAAAATGAATTGGAAATGATTGCAGCGCTGCGCACACAATTACTAATTCGTATTCGCAAAAATACCAAAGTAAATATCCAATTCATAAATTCATGCGAGGAAAGAAGAGTCCCCATCCCTCGTGAACTTGTTAATTGCAATTTTCAATAAAACCTTTTCCATTTTTTGCTGAGTCCCAGTGCTTCTCTATGCAAATGCAAGCAGATCATGGCTGGTGGGAGGGGCCAGCAAGGTGCTGTAGGTGTTTATTGTCTGTTAGCAGGTCATCATGTTAGTATCATACCAGTATGTTGACCTACCTTGCAAGCGTCTTTTTGTCCTCCCTTGTACCCGGCACACATCATGTCTGCATGGATCAGATTCATACTAGGCCTGTACCTAAACACGGAGCGATACATGGCCTCGCAGTTCTGGTTGCTGATCACAGCCACCTGCACCTCCTGTAGGGTTGTGGGGGATGGGAGCGGAGCTGGGAAAAACAAAGAACAAAGCATTACTATTAAAGCTTCTCTATGGCGCCACCTGCTGGCCATCAGCCTGAATAAAAAAAGGTTTTGGGAAAAATACGGAACTATAACATCTCAAACTCATGCAACGGATTGCTAAAATAACGGCACAAAATGAATGTTCTGGAGATGCAAAAAGAACCCCCTTGAGAAAAAATTAATGACAACTAAGGCTACTTTCACACTGATCCGCCGCAAAAACGCATAGGCGTTTTTACATCACTTTTGCCGCGCTTTCCGAGCATTTTTTAAAGGACACGTGACTTCTCAGAGGCATTTTTGAAGCACTTTTCAGGCGTTTTCCATTGATTTCAATGGGAATAGGCATTTTTGAGGCACTTTTTAGGCGCTTTTCAGATGTTTTTCAGGCATTTTCTATTGATTTCAATGGGAAGAGGCATATTTGAGGCTCTTTTCAGGTGCTTTTCAGATGTTTTTCAGGCATTTTTCAGGCGTTTTCCATTGATTTCAATGGGAAGAGGCGTATTTACCACAAGGCAAACAAGGCATTCTCCTAGGGCGGTATTTTTCAGGGGAGCAGCGTCGCCCCCTGGAATAAGGGATGGAAGAGGGGATACACGTAGCATGGGGACCAGGTGGGATCTGAGAGAGGCTGTAGGCTGCTTGATGGTGTATGTGGAGCCCGTCTCTCATTCCCGGGGATGTTCGGAGCTGTGAAGGTGAGTGTCTACTCTCTCTCGCTAGGGTGTGTGTGTAGGGGGGGTGGCCAGTGTATCAGGGGTGGTGGTAGTGGAAGGCTCTCTTGGGTAGGGGGGGGGGGTGTTGGTCGGTGTCAGGGTCTCTGGGGAGGCAATTTTTGTGTTGCCTAGGGCAGCATGAAACCTAAATACACCACTGTCTACAGGTCAAATTCAGGGTTAATTTTACAGAAAGGTATAACTACAAATAAAATCAACTCGGGAAGCTTCAATAATTGTTGTACTTTCTGGGTAGGACGCAGGGTGGGTGGAGAGGTGCGGAATTGTATGTTTCATGTGACTAACGTTCCACTTAGCTCACGATATTAACGTGTCTTTTGACATTTTGTTACAAAGCTTACCTTTTTCTTGAATGTTCCCCCAGCCAGTTGCCCAGCATTGGGTCCCTTCTGGAAGTTGAAGAGTCGGAGATGGTAGGCAGATGGGAAGGATGTAGGGTGTGAATACCACAGGTTCATCTAGTACAATCAGGGCGATGTCCCCACCAGATCCATCTACGGTGTAATTCGGGTTTATGATGACATTTTGGACTTCTCTGGCCACTATGCTGCTATCCTCCAGGCTGGTGAGCCGGTGCACCCCAAGGTAGACCGAGTAAATGGAGATGTTCAAAGGCCTGTGAGAGAGGAGTTAGTATATAAACATTTACAAGATGGGTCGAGGTAGATCGAATATGACATTTCAAAGTTTTATTAAGCATTCATGGATGAAAAATATTCATCCTATTTGTAACCCACCCTTGTGTCGTGCTATCTGGTCTATAATGCCTGGGGGGAGGGTGGCGGGAAGGTGTACCCAATCATGTGACCACTGTGATTGGCTATCATAGTGGTCACATGATTGGGAGCCTGGTCCCACCGACTCCTGATCATTAGCATAGATCAAGAGCTGTCTCTTGGCAGGGCCATCGTAATAGTATCATAGTCCCCTGGGCAAAGTAATGCATTGGGGCCCCTACCAGCCTGACACAATTTGCGCACCTACTCTCAAGAATGAAAGCAAAAATAGTTGTTAGAATTAAATATATATTTGTTAGTACTTTCAGTAAAATTGATTTTAAACAATAGAAGAAAATGCCATAAATCAAAGACTAATCAACACAAAGGGCACAGAATGAGGGGGGGGGGGGGTCAGGAGGACACAGTACAGAGGGATTCAGAAGGGCACAATACTGGGACCAGGAGGGCACAATACAGGGGGAGTCAGGAGGGAACAATACAGGGGGATCAGGAGGGCACAGTACAGGGGGGATCAGGAGGGCACAATACTGGGACCAGGAGGGCACAGTACAGGGGAGGTCAGGAGGGCACAGTACATGGGGAGTCAGGAGGGCACAGTACATGGGGAGTCAGGAGGACACAATACTGAGACCAGGAGGGCACAATACTGGGACCAGGAGGACACAGTACAGAGAGAGTCAGGAGGGCACAATACTGGGACCAGGAGGGCACAATACTGGGACCAGAAGGGCACAATACTGGGACCAGAAGGGCACAATATTGGGATCAGGAGGGCACAGTACAGAGAGAGTCAGGAGGGCACAATACTGGGACTAGGAGGGCAAAATATTGGGATCAGGAGGGCACAGTACAGAGAGAGTCAGGAGGGCACAATACTGGGACCAGGAGGACACAGTACAGGGGGAGTCAGGAGGGCACAATACTGGGACCAGGAGGGCACAGTACAGGGGAGTCAGAAGGGCACAATACAGGGGACCAGGAGGGCACAATACTGGGACCAGAAGGGCACAGTACAGGGGGAGTCAGGAGGGCACAATACTGGAACCAGGAGGGCACACTACAGGAGGAGTCAGGAGGGCACAGTACTGGAACCAGGAGGGCACAATACTGGGACCAGAAGGGCACAATACTGGGACCAGGAGGGCACAGTACAGGGGGAGTCAGGAGGGCACAATACTGGGACCAGGAGGGCATAATACTGGGACCAGGAGGGCACAGTACAGGGGGAGTCAGGAGGGCACAATACTGGAACCAGGAGGGCACAGTACAGGTTCTAGGATGCTGCCCGGGCCATCCCAGGACAGCTTAGAAAAAAGAGCGACTGTCCCGGCAAATCTGGGACAGTTGGCAAGTATGATGTAATGTAAGATTATCATGGGGCCCCCAATGTACCTGAGGCCCCTGGGCAGTGCCCATGCATTAACACAGCTCTGTCTTCCACAACTCGGCCTCAGTGCTGGATGTGCGCTATGAGCGTGCGTTCAGCTCGGAGACCTTTGTCTCCCATGTGGACATGAAAGCTCACCCACTTCTCTACCACACACATATGGATTACAGGCTAACAACGAAAAAATATATTTTTTCCACAGTGAGTATAACAAGCATGCTTCACTGCATATACAGACTGATTGTACTGTTGGGGGTTTAGTAACACTTTAAGCATTCACACAGGCACAGTCACCATACTGTTTGTAGTATCATTGTCTCCTATGATCATCAGCTCCATCTACTGGCCATAATATAGTATTTTTCTAAAATACCTCAATCATAAAAAATGCTTTATGACCACTAGATGGAGCTGACAATTATAGGAGATAATCATATTAAAAATAATATGGCGATAGTTCACTGTGCCTGTGCGAATGCTTAGGGCACGGTAACATTTTTATACATAGATTCCCATGTATCTCCTTAAAGGGTAAATTCACCTTTCCACAAAAAAATAATAAAAGCATATATTTTTTGCAGGTAAAAAATTTGCATTGCACCTGTAAAGCATTGCACCAGCGATCTTCTGATCCCTGATGCCATGCAGGTCTCCTGCACACTGTCAGTGTATCTGCTTTCCTGTACATCCCATGCAGGCAAGCTGATACTTGTTGACAGGAAGACTCAATGAACTATCACAGGGCTCACAGTGCCCATTGTAGTTCACTGAGGACTACAAGCCAAGAGCCACTAAGATTTGTAGTCCATTCATTCACAGGACACTGTGAATGAATAATGTGGCTCTGTGGGCGCAGCCCCGCATGGCCGCGCTGTTTTTGAAAACTGACAGCTAGTATGGGGAACTTTTCGGCGGCTGCAGGATGAGGAACATGCTACATGCTATACTCTAAAAATGGGTGGAACATGTAACGTGTTCCCAAAGGTGAACTTATCCTTTCATTTTTACTAACCTGCTGCCTTTAGAATGAATGAGTGAATGAATGAATGAATGAAGAAGTGCTGTAGATTCCCTCTACTGGTCAAAAATATAATTGCAGTAATTTGAAATTCACTATATACCAAAAGTGTGCGGCCACCCGATCATCACATGAGCTTGTTGGTCATTCTAAGACAATGGGCATTAATATGGAGTTGGGAAGTTGCCTCCTTTCCTCATTTCCCTCTGCTGGCTATACCAGTTCCCACTCTTCTGGGAGGGATGTTGCAAGATTTTGGAGGGTGTCTCTGGGCATTTGTGCTCAATTGTGAGGCCAAGTGCTGAAGGTTGAAGTGAAGACCTGATGTACAGTAAGTGTTCCAATCCCTCCCAAAGGTGTTCAGTAGGGCTCTGTAGGTTGAGGTCAGGGCTCTGTGCAGGACACTCGAGTTCCTCTACACCAAACTGGTCAAACTATGTCTTTATGGAACTGGCTTTGTACACAGGGTCATCGTCATGGTGGAAAATAAAAGGGTCTTCACCAAACTGTTACTGCAAGGGAGGAAGAGCACTATTGTCTACAATGTCTTTGTATGGTGTGGTACTAACAGGACCCCTCACTGGAGACATTAAATGCAATCATTTGGAGAGGGGGCACACATACTTTTGGCCATGTAGTTATTGTGATGGTTGGATGTCCACAAATGTTTGGCCATATAGTGTATGTTTTTGACCAGGTATTAACTGATTGATATCATGCCTAGCAAACAACGTATTACAGTTACTTTAGACATTTGCACATCTTACATGCAATGCCCAAAGTCAGTTTCTCTATTTCTGTTCAGTTTTGCCTTCCTTGTCTTGGCTGTGCCCCAGGCAGATGCCCCAATACTGCCTTCTCTTGTCCCCCCCCCCCTTCTTTCCTCGTGGGTATTCAGCACCAGTTTAACCTTGGATGGTCTGTTTCCTTACATCGCAAAGCAGTGTGCAGCAGTCAGAACTACAGACTTGGTGATGAGGGACCCGCCACATATCGACATTCCATTCATCCGTAGCTCAACCTGCCATGGCCAAGCACCCTTTCCGGCATCTCCCCCGCCGACAATGCGACCTTCCACCATTGGTCTCCCGCAGGCTGTTCAAACAGAGGAGAATAGGATTATTTTTCCATACCTGTCCTGTTGTCATATCAATAACTAGACTGAAGCTCAAATTTCTTCAAGGTGAAAGGAACTCTCCTCCAAAGCTAGCCATACATTAGTAAAATTTTGTGAAATTTTTCATTTTAGGAATCTTTGTTTGATTTTCCAAAAGTTAGTGAAGTCAAATTGATGTTCGTTTGTTTACTTCATTGATGAGAAAATTCCAAGGAACAGGACGGAATTTTTTTTTTTTGAAAACAAATTTCTAACAGAGTTTTCCCTCAGGAAAGTATATTCATTCCAAAATTGAATGTTGACAGCAAATACAATATTGTAGTACTTTTGGCTGACAGGTCATTTAATATTCGGAGAACTTTATGTTTGAACATTTAACAATCTACTAGTGTTGTCACCAGATCAGGTGTCCAAATTGGAAGATTTCTCCTCTGTTCCTGTTCTTGTGAGGACTGTAACATTTTGGTTTCTTATAACGTTTTATCTTAAGCAGGCCATAGATGGTTCAAATCTCAGCTGGTTCAGTTGGAACTGGCTGAGATTTGAACCATCTATGGGCAGGCTGATTGTGCCATCGATCAACTTGGGTACAACCAGCATGTTGGATTTTTACATGTAATTATTGCCAGCAGATATAGCCACTAGCAATAATCACTAATGGTGGCTCCATGCCACCACTCCTCTTCCCCCCAAACCAACCCTCACCAGGAGAACACAATAGTTTAGTGGGAGGGATTCCCCCATCAACAATTGCTGTGTTGACGGGGGAAATCAAATTATTTTCTTTCCTGCAACCCACGGTTGCAGGACAGAAAATCACATCATGTATGACTGGCTTTAGTCACAGTGGTCACCAGAACAAATGGAGAAGATAAGGATACCAACACCATTTAAAACTGAAGTGCGAGGGATAAAACCTCTTCCTTTTTCTGAACTACAGATATTAGTAAATGTCTGTTTAGTCTCTCCCAGGAGATTCTTTCCCAGAGAATATATGGCAAATTTTCTGGCAAATCATCATGCCACTTGAATGGCACGGTGGATATACGAGCGCTAGGGTAGCATAAAATAAATATAAAATAATAAAAGATCAGCCGCCAGCATAAAAAGGAAATACCTGAATCCTCTAATGTATTGTACAATAATTGAAAAAAATGCAGCGCTTCATATTGAAAAAATGACATAAATAAAAGAATGAATAAAAGTCTTTAAAAAGTGCAACGTGGCAAACGTGATTCCTTAGATGGTTGTTAAAATAACGTGACTTCCGTGGTTCATGCGGAGTGAGTATATAATGTACTAACCAGATAGCACATGGTTATGTGCGTTGGAGTAAATAAGACCTACTCCAAAGGTACTCTGGGAACCGGAACTCTGCAAACAGGTGAGGTCGTCAGGTGGGGTTGAGTCACCAGATGTCATCAGACCAAAGCAGATTCCGTTATTCCAGTGTAATGTGTGATCATCACATAGGGTACATCATGCAGTATGGATTTCAGCCACCGGGGGGATCATGTACATGGGTGTGCGTCTCCTACCATGGGACACCTTGATGGGGGGGGGGGGGGGGGGGTCTCACAGTTTCCAAAAAAAAAAGGGAGACCCCCCTGTACAAGGACTCATGACCTATACACTACCCCATCACTTCTGGATGTAAGTGTCAGTTGTTTTTTTCTACTCTTTATTTTTTGCTTGCAATTGTAACTCCTGTAGTTATAATAAATACTACACTATTGGAGTTTTCCTTTTTTTTTCTGGGCTCATTTTTTTTTTTTTTTTGGAAACTGTGAGCCCCCCCCCCCCCCCCCCCCAAGGTGTCCCATGGTAGGAGACGCACACCCATGTACATGATCCCCCCGGTGGCTGAAATCCATACTGCATGATGTACCCTATGTGATGATCACACATTACACTGGAATAACGGAATCTGCTTTGGTCTGATGACATCTGGTGACTCAACCCCACCTGACGACCTCACCTGTTTGCAGAGTTCCGGTTCCCAGAGTACCTTTGGAGTAGGTCTTATTTACTCCAACGCACATAACCATGTGCTATCTGGTTAGTACATTATATACTCACTCCGCATGAACCACGGAAGTCACGTTATTTTAAACACCATCTAAGGAATCACGTTTGCCACGTTGCACTTTTTAAAGACTTTTATTCATTCTTTTATTTATTCTTTTTATTTATGTCATTTTTTCAATATGAAGCGCTGCATTTTTTTCAATTATTGTACATCATGCCACTTAGTTCTCCATGTCATTGATATCGTACTATGAGCATTGTCCTCTAGGGGAAATCTGGGGGATGATATGTTGACATACGACTCTACATACACACTTAGCTTTACAATCCTCATCTACACAATATCTCATGCAGTCAGTTCAGGAATTCCCTTTCTTTCATCAGCACCAGCTGACAGATAAATCAGACCTGAACAGACCTTCTAATTACCGTCTAATTAAACCCGTACATTCTCCTACATTTCTCTGAGAGCTCTAACACTTCAATAGCCACATTTAATGTCTGTATATAAGTAATATTTATATTTACCTGATTGTGCCAAAATCCCCGGGGATCCTGAGAAAAGAAGAGGTGCAGAGGGGAGGGAGGAGAGGAGAGGAGAGGAGAAGGGAGGGGAGGAGAAAAGAGGGGAGAAAAGGAAAAGAGAGGAGAAAATGGAAGAGAGGAGAGGAAGAGAGAGGATTGAGAAAAGAGAGGAGGTGGGAAAAAGTGTGTCATGGAGAGAGAGCGAGAGAGGAAAAAAGTGAGAAGAGAGAACAATGAAAGAAAAGAAGAGAAGAGGCAGGGAGAAGAAATACAGACAGGAGAAAAATAGACATGAAAGATGGGACATACATGGGGGGTAGTAAGGGAAGAGAGAGAAAGAGAGAGAAAGAAAGAGAGAGATTGTTTAGACATACTATCAGTTCTGCAGAAAAGCTTTACTGGATACGATACAATAGATTTACTGAAAACAATACATTATGTGTAATATATAATTACATAGAAGAACCTTTCAGATATGTTTTATAGCTTTGACTGTACTGAACAGTAATGAATGGAGATATCTGGTTGCCCAAGGCAGCTATACTATGTTAGCATTGTGCTGCATGTATATCATCATCCTAATGTACAGATAATACACAGGAACTGCAATGATCAATGCAAAAAGTAATTGCAAAAAATGTTCCACCCCCAACACACTAAAGTGGTCAGGGCTTGTTTTTCCCCTGACCCCCAACATACGGAACATTTTTCCACTGGCTACCAAAGTAAGGAGCATTCTTCCCACTGACCACCAATGTAGGGAGCATGCTTCCCCCTGATCACCAATATAAGGGGCATTCTTCCTCCTGACTACCAATGTAAGGGACATTCTTCTCCCTCACTACTAATGTAAGGGACATTCTTACCAATTACCACATACATAGGGAGCATTCTTCCCATTGGCCACCAATGTAAGGGCCTTTCTTCCCCCTGACCACAACGTAAGGTGTATTCTTCCCACTGATCACCAGTGTAAGGGACATTCTTCCCACTGACCACCAATGTAAGGGACATTCTTACCACTGACCTCCAATGTAAGGGACATTCTTCCCACTGACCACCAATGTAATGAGAATTCTTCCCACTGGCCACCAATGTAAGGGACATTCTTCCCACTGACCCCCAATGTAAGGGACATTCCTCCCACTGATCACCAATGTAAGGGACATTCTTACCACTGACCTCCAATGTAATGAGAATTATTCCCACTGACCCCCAATGTAAGGAGCATTCTTACCACTGACCACCAATGTAAGGGACATTCCTCCCACTGATCACCAATGTAAGGGACATTCTTCCCACTGACCCCCAATGTAAGGGACATTCTTCCCACTGACCCCCAATGTAAGGGACATTCTTCCCACTGACCCCCAATGTAAGGGACATTCTTCCCACTGACCCCCAATGTAAGGGACATTCTTCCCACTGACCCCCCAATGTAAGGGACATTCTTCTCACTGACCACCAATGTAAGGGACATTCTTCCCACTGACCACCAATGTAAGGAACATTTTTCCCACCAGCCACCAATGTAAGGATAATTGTTTCCATTGTCCACCAGTAGAAACATTCATAGTTACATAATTAGTCTGGCTGAAAAAATACAAAAGTCCATCCAGTTCAGCAGAAAAAAAAAAGTTATAATCCTAAACCCACAGTTGATCCAGAAGAAGGCAAAAACCAGCAAAGCATGATACAAGTTGCTCCTGCAGGGAAAAAATTCCTTCCTGATCCCCCGAGAGGCAATCGGATATTCCCTGGATCAACTTTACCTATAAATGTTATATCCAGTTATATTCTGTGTATCCAAGAAAGAATGTATTATACATGGAGATCATATCCCCCTTATGTATTATACATGGTGATCATATCCCCCCCCTTATGTATTATACATGGAGATCATATCCCCTCTTATGTATTATACATGGAGATCATATCCCCCTTAAGTATTATACATGGAGATCACATCCCCCCTTATGTATTATACATGGAGATCATATCCCCCCTTATGTATTATACATGGAGATCATATCCCCCCTTATGTATTATACATGGAGATCATATCCCCTTATGTATTATACATGGAGATCATATCCCCCCTTATGTATTATACATGGTGATCATATCCCTCTTATGTATTATACATGGAGATCATATCCCCCCCCTTATGTATTATACATGGAGATCATATCCCCCCTTATGTATTATACATGGAGATCATATCCCCCCTTATGTATTATACATGGAGATCATATCCCCCCTTAATCTCTTTCCTCATAGCTGAGCTCTCTATGTCTCTTATCAGTTTGGTTGCCATTCTCTGTACTTTCTCCAGTTATTATGCCATTATTAAGCTTTTGATCTTCCAGAACCCCCAGATCCTTCTCCACCATTGACCCCCCAGTTGTACCCCCCCTAGTATGTATGGTGCATTCATATTCTTAGCCCCCAAGTGCAGAACCTTACATTTATCAACATTAAACCTCATTTGCCACATAGTTGCCCAATTACACCGTGCATTGAGGTCAGCTTGTAGTCCCATCCCTGTGACCATCACATTTATTTGTCATGATTTGTAGATACAATATATTATTATTAACAGTGATTCCTTAAGCCTTTCACAACCTTTAAAAAAAATGGTGAAGCCTTGAAATAATTTTCCGGTTTCAGCAAACCCCTGCTAACAATTTCCATATCTATGGCCAATCTAACATTAGCGGAGGGTCAGGGGGACACAAGCCCCTTACTTTTGTGGTCAGTAGGAAGAATGCCCCTTTCAGAGAGCTAAAAGATCATTAGAGTCAGTGATCTGAGAGGCAGATATTACTCATAGCTCATGAAACCCTTAGCAACTTCTGGAGGAACCTTGGATGAGGAAGACTGATGTATACATTGTAAAGTGATGTCATTATACTGAGCTGTATATCGATAAATACAGCAGTAAGAAGCATATTCTATAAGAAGATGGACAGAAGGTGTCCCTGGACTATGGTGGATGTGTTGCAGAGCTGGGATGGTTGACTGTTACTCACTTTTTTGGAAGAGCACCAGAAGAAGGGACAGAAGTCTCCACATGATAGTTCAGTGTAAAGCTGATAGCTCCTTGCTGTGGTTGGATTGCTGTGATGGTCTACTGTCACTCTGTAATACAGGGCTCTTTTATAGGACCACAAAAGCTGATTAACTGGTTTCTGGTCATTGAACACGAATTAAACCAATCCTGTTTCAAACCTCCCCCAAGGTGATGAAACACTCTAATTATCAGAAGTAACCGAGGCAATAATATATAATAACATATAAAGATAGAATGGATGACAATGGATGATGGATGACAAAGACCAAACGGTCCATTGAGTTTACCCATTTTTTAGTTTTATGATTTTTTTATGCTTTTGTAACATTTTTTGTCTTAGTATAGATTTGTTTCTTCCAAGCATTGTTCAAGAGCTACTGGAACAGTGAGAAGGTTTCTAATTTTAGATATAGCTCAAATCACATCTTATGCTGGCCATACATTGTTCAAAATTCAAAAAGTAAATGGAAAGTTGCCAAAGCGGCTACCCAATGAAAGAAGGTCAAAACAATTGAATAGTTCACTAGCTCACCAATTTTGTGGTGTGGATCAAGGTACCCCAAAAGGGTGCAGGCACATTTCAATCAGTGTGTGGGTCATCCAGGCTCAACAGAAGTCAATCATTTGATCGACTTCTCTCAAAGAAGCAATGTCCTTCAATCAACTGATGCAGCCAATTAGTGTCAGATGCTGCTGCCAGAACACTATGTCCACATTGGGACACCAGTGTATGCCCAGCTTCAGACAGGTCCCCATTGGAAGATTAACCCTCTATTCCTCTTCTGGTGCCAGCTGTCACCAAGACAACTAAGAGGTGGAATCTCCCCAACTGTAATGGAAGGGTCCTTGTTCAGGGACATCCTGTTTTTAGAATGACAGCGCTCTGTCCTGGTCCATCAATTGTGCTTCTGTGTTGCCACCCTGTGACCCATAAATGAAAAAAGGTTCTGGTCCAAAACCCCCCCAAACATGTACCTGGTGACTTCACTCTGGGGTGCCAGCTTCCAAAGGCTCACCTTGTCACATGGGGCTTCTGATGAAGACTACCCTCACTCTCAGAAACCCCCTCTGAGAAAATCTATGCAGCTATTAAACGTAGACAGGAAGTGGTTGAAAGAAGGCTGCAGGGGATCAGCAACACAGGATTTTATTGGAAATGGCAGTTGTTTGTGATAAAAATTGTTTAGAAATAGAGTCAATCCCTGGCTCAAGACTTTGGTTCAATCAAACACTTGGTGCATAGCTCTCATACAACCAAACTCTCAATGCATATCCCGTCACAAAAGAAATTAGATTCAGATTCAGTTCAGGGATGTTAAATGATACCAAATTTACATTGAAGTCTATAGGGGGGTGAATCTTAGTAATAAATTCTGTCCATTTTAAAGGCTAATAGGCAAGCTCTTGCCAAAAAAGGGTATGGGGATCTGGGCTCTGTACATTTTTTCTTAACTTTGTTTTTATCACATAGGGAACCAAAAGGAAGCAGTCAGGTGCTCCAAAAAATGAACTCTGATTCACCCAAGATGAAAGTTATTGTGCATGTCGGTTACAAAATTTGGTCTGGGGAATCCCTACACTAATTCAGCAGGACCACGAATTTCGAACTTGCAGGAACTACCTTGAACCCATGGTAGCAGTGATATAACAGACTTGCAATGCAGCTTAAAGCCAGACAGCATAGAGTTCCCTTGCCGGTACATCCAAAGTGCGAGCCAGCATCTCAACACAACCCAAGAATGTTAATATGCAAAGAGGATAGACATCGCTCAGACCAGCCCAATAAAGTCAGTATCAGTGTTGGACTTAGTGTTGGAGCGCTGCCACTCCAACCCCCCACTGACGCATTTCACCCCACCCACTGGGGCTTGGTCACTAAGGGGGGGTGGGTGGTGCAAAACACAATGGGGGCATGGCGGGAGTGGCAACTGAGGCCAACACTGATACTGACTTTATTAGACTGATCCAAGCAGCATCCATCCTTTTTGCATATTCACATCCACGGTAGCGGTGAACCTGAACCCTATGCTCAATGACAGGTTCTCACACATAGTCCCCTGTAGAGTGTGCAGGCAGAAAAGCTGAAGGTTTGGTCCGAACACAAGTTCATATGGAGTAGCGCAATATCTACAACTGCTATACAGTATATGACAGCTTCCTTCCTTTCAATGGTTGTTAAGGAAGTGGCGGGTGCTGCCGGCCTCCGCATCCTTAGCAACAAGTGACTTCACCTGACCCCATTCATTTCTGTGATCAAACCACATGACCATATTTGGACTGGGACTTTGATATAATCACGGCCACATTTTTATCAGTGACATCACCCAGGAGAGCAACGGGACTGGATCATGTGTGGATCATGATGGCAGTCAGCAGGAATTATTTCTTTTGGCTGGTCAGTGGAAGTCATTCATCATGACTGATGCAGATCTGCATTCCTGCATAACTTACATAGTTATATAGTTAATCTGGCTGAAAACAGACAAAAGTCTATCCAGTTCAACCATTAAAAAAAAAAAAAAGTTATAATTCTACACTCACAGTTGATCCAGAGGAAGGCACAAAAACCCAGCAAAGCATGATTCCATTTGCGTCTGCAGGGGAAAAAATTCCTTCCTGATCCCCCGAGAGGCAATCGGATATTCCCTGGATCAACTTTCCCAATAAATGTTATATCCAGTTATATTCTGTGTATCCAAGAAAGAATCCAGGACTTTCCTACAGCAATCCACTGAGCTGGCCACAACCAACTCTTGAGGGAGTCGATTCCACATTTTCACGATGTACATCGTAGGACATTTGGGTTTTTAATTTTTTTTATTTTTAAGGACTTGTCCAATGTATGGTGTCATTTTTTACTGTTTACCTTTTTTCTGAATGAGTAGGGATACCATGTACTCCTTACTTGCTCACATGGGAGGAGATGATATCTGAGGACCCCCTATTTTTAAAGGAGCCTTCCAGATTCCAATAATCCTCCATTCACAGACCACCCAAACCACAGGCCAGGGTTGTGGGAAAGAGGCCCTTGCCCTAATAAGTGTGGGTGCTCTGTCTGGGGTCCCCCATGGTAAGGTCCCCACCCCCAATCGTATAGAAAAAAAATGTGCATGATCAGGAGCATAGAGCAACCCTACACTTCCTCTTCTACTACGCTAGTGTTTAGCTACAATTGCTGAGAATTTTCTAACAAGTCAATACCAGGGTTGACTGACCATTCGAGCACACGGGCACTGCCCAAGGGCCGGGGGTCAGTAGGGGCCCAATGAAATGTCCCTGGTACCTTTTATAGGCTTTTTTGGGTGTGTTTTGAGTGTGGGTGAGGACACAGGGGCCCCATGATCCCCTATTGCCTGGGGGCCCATGTGTTGTCAGTCCGCACCTGGTCAATACCATTCCGACTACATATGCACTTACATGGAGAATCGGACGATGGTTGTCGGATTTTCTCATTAGAGTGTACTAGACTTTAAGCAGCGCGCCCAACCACTCCATGCCATTTATTAGCTTAGAAAATGGCCTTTACCGTTTTTTAACTTTCGCCTCCCATTGACTTCAGTGGGGTTCAGATTCTGCACCCAAACTGCAGTAAAGTTCACAAAACCTCCTCAAACCAAATTCCAACTGATGTGTTCGGCTCCTCTCTGATTACAATTGAATAGAATATGCACCTGTAGAGTCTGCTTTACAAATGACTATATTATGAATATGCACAAGATCATCCTATACCCAACCCCAAATGGATGACCAGCCATGTTCAGGAACAAGAAGGCATGCCATGATCGTTGGGATCAACCTATACCCAACCACAATGGATGACCAGCCATGTTCAGGAACAAGAAGGCATGCCATGATCGTTGGGATCAACCTATACCCAACCACAATGGATGACCAGCCATGTTCAGGAACAAGAAGGCATGCCATGATCGTTGGGATCAACCTATACCCAACCACAATGGATGACCAGCCATGTTCAGGAACAAGAGAGGCATGCCATGATCGTTGGAATCAACCTATACCCAACCACAATGGATGACCAGCCATGTTCAGGAACAAGAAGGCATGCCATGAATGATCATTGGGATCAACCTATACCCAACCACAATGGATGACCAACCATGTTCAGGAACAAGAAGGCATGCCATGATCATTGGGATCACGTCCATCAAGAGTTACATGGCCAATCATCAAGAGTTACATGGCCAATCAGCTAATGATCATTAGTCCGTGTGTAACAAAGCTTCCTGAGACACCATCTAATTACTGACCTCTCTCCTACGTGCCTGTCCTAGGAGAAAGTTTTCTGTTGCCTGGGGTTGTTGTGGTCTCATTTGTGAAGACATCACTCATTTCCATATCAACTGCACCCCGGAGTGATTATTTACAGGTTAGAGTAGAATTTACCAGCATTGATGGGTGCCAGAGGACCTCTGCTTGGCTGAGAACATGGATGTCCTAGGGGGATTGTCATGAAAATTGAAGTTCAGTCCTTTCATTTACAACAAAAGACATCCTGTAGAGAATGTCTTCCTTCCCAGACTACATTTTTCATGTAAATCGGTGTGTATGTGCAGAAAGTCACATAGCACCTCAGCTGGATCTTGAAGGGTTGGTTCAGGGGAAATTCATTGTTCAAAGAGATTGACATGCCCTATGTTTATTTTGACAAACCAATTTTTTTTTATTGGTCCTAAGATCTTCCCAGATTTATTGAATGCATTTGCATTTTCATAGAAAGAACAAGTATATAATTACAAAAATATTTTATCTTGCATCAGACACGCTCCACATTTTTTTTTATTTTTTGACAATCTGTCTTGCATCAATACATCAATACATAAAATATATCTGAAACTTTTTTATTTATTTATCCTAAGGTCCTCCAAGATTTATAAAATCTATTTGCATTTTAAGGGAAAAAACAAGTAGAAAATACTATAAAAAAGCAAAATAAAAAGTTGATATGCGTCATGCTTTTACTTGTTTTTCATATTCTATCTTGCATCTATACATCAATACATAAAATATATCTGAATCAATTTTTTTTTGATGTATCCTAAGGTCTTCCAAGATTTATTAAATGCATTTGCATTTTAAGAAAAAAAACAAGTAGAAATTAGCAAAATAAAGTTTCATTTTATTTTGCATCATGCATGTTGCATGTTTTTAGACAGCCTATCTTGCATTGATGCATCAATACATAAAATATATCTGAAGCAATTTTATTTTTTATAGATCCTAAGGTCTTCCAAGATTTATAAAAAAATCTATTTGCATTTTAAGAAAAAAAAAACAAGTAGAAAATAGCAAAAAAGAGCGTATTTTATTTTATTTAGCATCAGACATGCTCCATGCCTTTACTTTTTTTTCACATTCCATCTTGCATCAATACATCAATACATAAAATATATCTGAAACTATTTTTTTTATATATCCTAAGGTCCTCTAAGATTTATAACATCTACTATAACACCTTTTGAGTCACCCCTGGTCTCTGCCCCTTACCCACCCCCAAGCACCGTCCCTTGGTTTCAGCTCCTACCCGCCTCCCAGTACCGCCTCTTTTAGGGAATACAGAACCAAGCATCATTTTGTGGTGCTAAGTAATTTGTATGTAATGTGTTAATGATAACAAGAAAAGCAGTAAAGTACAGTAGATGCCCCGGCAGCCAGCAATGTAATGAACCCCCCACTACAATCAGTGATTATAGACCCCAACAGCAACAGCAGATCTCCTAGCAGCCAGCATAAATGGGCTTTCCAGCAGCCAGCAACAATAGACTCTTCCCTCAACAGAAGATCCCTCCTAACAACAACTGACCCCCCCCCCCGCAACATAAGACCCACCAGCAACATTAGACCTCCATGCAAAAATAGGTTCCCATCATTGACAATAGATCCCCCACAACAAAATACCACTCCATTGATTATAGACCCACAACACCAACAATAGATCCCCCAGCAGCCAGCATAAATAGGCTTTCCAGCAACCAGCAACAATAGACTCTTCCCTCAACAGGAGATCCCTCCTAACAACAACTGACCCCCCCCCCCCCCAGCATCATAAAACCCACCAGCAACATTAGACCCCCATGCAAAAATAGATTCCCATCAGTGACAATAAAATCCCTAGTAGCCAGCATCAATAGACCCTCCAGCACACCCCAGTACCCCATTGCAATTACATACATCCAGTGCTGGAGGTTCCGGAACTGCCTTCCCCCACATTTTTTGACAATCCATCTTGCATCACTACCTCAATACATAAAATACTGTATATACATATAAAGGCGCAGCGCTAAAATAACATACATAAAAACAGCATATTATAGCATAAAATAAAGTGCAAAGTATCAGATCACACTGAGGTGAACTTGAGTGAATAAAAAGTCCCAAGATAAATGAGGGCCCAACGTGGGGATCCGGTAGATCCTAATGAGTACGTGGGGCAGGGTTCCAGTGTACCACGCGGTGAATCTAGGGTAAAAAAATGCGCACTCTCACCAGAAGTGCGTCAAAAATGTGAAAAATTATCCTGTTACATCAGGTAGCGGTCATCTACTGCCAAGATAAGGTCAGGGTCATACACCTTCCAATCGCAACTCAGGGTAGGTACTCCAAGAGTCTCAAACGTGTCTCAAACGTGTCACCATCTGGGGTCCCTTAGGAACAGGTTCTGCAAGTTGGGGCTCTCATTGAAGAGAGCCCAATAAGGTACACCACATAGCGTGATACCGTAGACACTGAGTTTATTGTATCAGAAGGTAACACAACAATGAATGGTAGGGATAAAAATGAAGGTAAATACTGACCAGATACTGTTCAGGATGGCCACCAGCGGTAGTCAGACGTCCGGATACTGTAGCCCCCCCATGATGCGTTTCGTGCGATGCACATTATCAAAGGGTGCTGGGCTTTTTTTACCCTAGATTCACCGTGTGGTACACTGGAACCCTGCCCCACGTACTCATTAGGATCTACCGGATCCCCACATTGGGCCCTCATTTATCTTGGGACTTTTTATTCACTCAAGTTCACCTCAGTGTGATCTGATACTTTGCACTTTATTTTATGCTGTAATATGCTGTTTTTATTTATGTTATTTTAGCGCTGCTCCTTTATATGTATGTACTCTGTTGGAAGGTTCATTCTTGGTTACCTTTTTGGTGTTCTAGCTGCTATCTTTTATATAGTTTTGGATAGCGCTCGCATATTACCCCTTTACTATAAAATACTGTATACCTGAAGCAATTTTTTTTAAGGTCCTAAACTTCTCCCAAGAGAAAAAGAAAGTTGTATTTATTTTATTTTGTATCAGACATGCTCCATGTTTATTTTGACAAACATTCTTGAATCAATACATAAAGTATATCTGAAGTTTTTTTTCTTTTAAGAAAACGCACTGAGAGCCGCAGGACTACAAGTTCCATCATGCCTCTGCAAGTCAGTTAACTGTCAGTTTTGTAATCTTTGCAGTGCCTCATGGAAATGAAGTTCCACAACAGCTAGAGAGCCACAGGTTGCCTACCCCTGTTTTAAGAAAACGACTGCTGAAAAAGTGACTGCAGAGCTCAGTCTCAATCTTCACGATTGCTCAGTCTCAGTCTTCAAGCGACTGAGACTGAGCTCTGCTGTGACTTCTGCAGCAGTTGTTTTCTTATTCCGGGTCACAATCCTGCACGATGTCCTTTTGCCTCAGTCAATTGATGACCGCGCTTTTGTTTATCAGATGATATCATAACCTTTGATCCTGGACCTCATGACACGGCAAATAAATTGGCAACTTCAGTCACAGAGGCACCAGCTAAACGACACCAACAATTTGCCTTCTTTGAAGCTCAGTAAGCTCTGACATGACTCCGTATTACTAGCAGCACACGCAGTGAATGAGGAAAGTGAGGCTTCCCACCTGTTAGCTAGGTGTCTCATCACACAGCGGATGCCAAAGAACGTTATATCATTTCTACTATCAATGTGAAACGTCATCACTTTCACACTTGCAAATCGTTCATTTAAATTTCTTGTCTAACCCCTGTATATATATAATATATTGTTTGGACATTCACCAAGTGGCCTGCTTGACCCTTTCACGTCTGTCACATGTGCTCAGGGTGAACCTGCTCTCATCTGTGAAAAGCACAGGGCGCCAGTGGTGGACCTGCCAATTCTGGTGTTCAATGGCAAATGCCAATCCATCTCTATGGTGCCGGAGCAGTGAGCACAGGGCCCACTAGAGGACATCAGGCTCTCAGGCCACCCTCATGAAGTCTGTTTCTGATTGTTTGGTCAGAGACATTCACTCCAGTGGCCTGCTAGAGGTCATTTTGTAGGGCTCTGGCAGGGCTCATCCTGTTCCTCCTTGCACAAAGGAGCAGATACCGGTTCTGCTGATGGGTTAAGGACCTTCTACGGCCCTGTCCAGCCCTCCTAGAGGAACTGCCTGTCTCCTGGAATCTCCTCCATGCTCTTGAGACTATGCTGGGAGGCACAGCAAACCTTCTGGCAATGGTACGTATTGATGTGCCATCCTGGAGGAGTTGGACTGCCTGTGCAACCTTTATAGGGTCCAGGTATGGCCTCATTCTATCAGTAGTGACACCGACCCTAGCCAAATGTAAAACGAGTGAAAAAAGTCAAGAGAAATTAGTAGGGAAAAAAATGTCAACTGCCTACCCCAATCTGTCCGGCTATCTCCTAATCTATCCACCTTTAGAGGATCCCTGAAAACTTTTCTCTTTAAAGAAGTCTATCCTGCTTCTACCTAGTAAACTGCCACTTATTTCCTCCATCAGCTCCTCCCCCACAGCTATCACCTTTTGTATCACTCAGCCCTCCTAGATTGTAAGCTCTGAGGAGCCGGGCCCTCTGTTTCCTCTTGTACCAAATAGTATTGTAACTGTAATGTCTGCCGTCATGTTGTAAAGCGCTGCGCAAACTGTTGGCGCCATATAAATCCTGTATAATAATAATAATGTATGTGCCATTTGGGCAAACAGCCCGCCGACTGTTAGAGGGACACCATGGCCTAATAATTAATGGACACCTAGGGGTTTATTTACTAAAGCTGGAGAGTCCAAAATCAGACTCCCTTCTGCATAGAAACCAATCAGCTTCCAGGTTTCATTGCCAAAGCTTCATTGAACAAGCTGAGGTTAGAAGCTGATTGTTTCTATGCAGAAGGGAGTCTGATTTTGGACTCTCCAGCTTTAGTAAATAAACCCCCTAGAGTTCCGCCATACCTTCTCTGCTCTGGATATCACCACTGTGTCTCTGAGATTGATGTCTTCACATCCTGAAGAGCCTTGGCCAATACTCATCTGGGTGGATACAGCAAGATACCGTCCCTTAACCTCTTCACACGACGGCGGTTTTGGGCCTTGACGCCAAGCGGCCACATATTTGCGTACCATTTGTAAACAAACGTGCTGATCAGAACATGTGTCGGTGTCCCTGTGCTAATGGCACTGGACAGGAAGGGGTTAACATGAAGGGTGAACAAAGGGTTAACTGTGTGCTGGGAGTGTTTTACTATGGAGCTGGGGGGGGGTGCTTTACTGTAATCACACTGCTGTGGATGCTGTGCTGTGCAGTGTGCCCGAGCCGACTGAGAGGAGAACTGTTAGTAAGGAAAACAGTTCTCCTCTCCGATGGAAATCCTTAAAAATCACCGGGTGCCGGCGAGTAATTACCCACCCACCGCGAATGGCGTCGTGGGCAGGGCGCTCACATGGCTTGCGTGCCCTCTGCCCGGAAATGCAGAATCATGTATATATACGTGATATTGTGCATCGCAGCCGCCCTGTAGCAGTATTTCTGCTATAGGGAGGTCGGGAAGCTGTTAAGAACACAAGGGTATCGGAGGGAGGGAGTCACTTGGGATACATTAGGTGCCTCAGGATTAGCGATGGTGAATATGGCTTCCTGGGGAAAATAAATATCCACCCAAAAAATCTATCTTAACCACTTTCAGCTCTGGAAGATTCTACCCCCTTCATGACCAAGACATTTTTTGCTCTTTAGCACTATGCTACTTTAACTGCCAATTGCGATAGTTATAAAAAAAAAAAATCACACAAATAGAGCTTTCTTTAGGTGATTTTTAATCACCACTGTTTTTTTTTTTTATTTTTTATTCCATAAATGAAAAAAAGACTGACATTTTGGGAAAAAAAAAATTTATTTTCTATTTTCTGTTACAAAATATATCCAGTAAAAAAATAAAAAAAATGACTTAGTACAACAAGTATTCTGCTACAATCTTTGGTAAACAAAACAAAAATCCCAATCAGTAAATATTATTTAGTCTGTAGGAAAGTTATAGAGTCCACAAAACTATGGGATATATATCTGAAAATCGATCAATCCTAATGTAGTGACGGCCAATCTCATTTCTTGATGCCCTTAAAATGCCAGGACAGTACAAATATCCCCCAAATGACCCATTTTTGGGAAGTAGACAGCCTGGGGTATCCAGTAAGAGCAAGCAAGTTTTTTTAAGTTGTAATTTTTTTCACAATTTTTTTGGAAAATTAAGAAATCAAATAAAATTTGTATTCTTTTCACATTTTTATTAACATACTGTCACCAGCTCAGTACAGAATCATGGTGGTGGTGAGGTGGTGGTGGTGATCAGGGACACTGACTGGTGACAGCATGTTAAAAAAAAATTTAAAAAAAAGTAAAATCATTTTTATTCAATATTTTTAATGTAAATTTTTTTTTACTATTTTTTAAAAATACTTTCATAAGAGTAGTTAAATGTTAACATAGTAACATTGTACTACTCTGAAGGGGGGATGATCAGGTTTTTTTTTTACACTTTTTTTACGCTTTGAAGTTCACGACAGCTCTGAATACTAGTGATCTGTGTTTGGCTACAGCTAATAACATGGTACAGGGGGTGTGATTGGCCCAGGCACCATGTGATAGCATTGGGCCAATCACAGCTCACTAGTAAAGGAATCATATTGATTCATATCAGCTTTGTTGATATTGTGATCATGCTGTCGCACGACCTCCAGGTCCCAAGTACTAGGATCTGCATTCTGTTGTATCTGCGTAGCGCCCCCCTGTGTCTGTACAGGCAAAATGACGTACGGGCACATCGCTACAGGGAGCTTTTTTTTTTCTTTCAAAAACAAGAGAGAGCGCACACAACTGCCCTAGTGTAACACAATTTTTATAAATGAATAATAAAAACCTCATCCAATGCACTCACATGGGATAGGAAACAGGCAGGGACATCAAGGTGTTCCAAAATGCCTCTCCTGGATCACCAGAGTAGTTGTTCTAAATGGAGAATGTTCCTGAAGCACTGGAAGGCAGCCTCAGTGTCACTATCTCAATGGAGCCACCGTCACTCTGCACAGCCTCCATGTCAGCCACGTACTGACGCGTTTCACCCAACCTACTGGGGCTTGACCACCAAGCTCCCAGTTGGTGGGGCAAAACACATCAGGGGCATAGCGGTGGGGGGAATCCCTGCACTAATTCAACAAGACCAAGAATTTTGAACTTGCAGGAACTACCTTGAACCCATGGCAGCAGTGATATAGCAGATCTGCAATGCAGCTTAAAGCCAGACAGCATAGAGTTCCCCTGCCGGTACACAGAAAGAGGGAGCCAGCATCTCAACACAATCCAAGAATGTAAATATGCAAAGAGGATGGACATCGCTCGGACCAGCCCAATAAAGTTGGTATCAGTGTTGGACTCCAGCCCCCACTGACGCATTTCATCCCATCCCACACACTGTGGCTTGGTCACTAAGGGGGTGGGGTGGGGGTGGCGTGAAACACATTAGGGACATAGCGTGAGAGGCAACTGAGGCCAACACAGATACCAACTTCATTGGACTGATCCAAGCGGCGTCCATCCTCTTTGCATATTCACATCCATGGTAGTGGTGAACCTGAACTCATACCTATACTCAATGACAGGTTCTCACACATAGTCACCTGTAGAGTGTGCAGGCAGAAAAGATGAAGGTTTGGTTTGAACACAAGTTCATATGGAGAAGCGCAATATCTACAACTGCTATACCAGCAATGGGCAAACTACGGCCCGCGGGCCGTATACGGCCCGGCGGACCTTTTAATCCGGCCCGCGGAGCGTGATACTGTCAGGATGTGTGTAGGCGGGGCAGTGTGACGAACGTGAGGGGAGGGAGCTAGGCTCCTCTCACAGTCCACCCTGAAGACCGGAACGGCGCGGGAACACGGCGAGAGGAACGCGCTGAGCAAAGGTAAGTAAATTGACACAGGGGGGACTTGGGGACTTAATATGGGGGGTGAATTAATATGGGGAATGAATTACTATAGGGGGGATGAATTACTATATGGGGGATGAATTACTATATGGGGGATGAATTACTATGGGGGGGGGGTGAATTACTATATGGGGGATGAATTACTATAGGGGGGATGAATTACTATATGGGGGATGAATTAATATGGGGAATGAATTACTATAGGGGGGATGAATTACTATATGGGGGATGAATTACTATGGGGGGGATGAATTACTATATGGGGGATGAATTACTATGGGGGATGAATTACTATGGGGGATGAATTACTATATGGGGGATTAATTACTATGGGGGATGAATTACTATGGGGATGAAATACTATGGGGGATGAATTACTATATGGGGGATTAATTACTATATGGGGGATGAATTACTATATGGGGGATGAATTACTATGGGGGATGAATTACTATATGGGGGATGAATTACTATGGGGGATGAATTACTATATGGGGATGAATTACTATATGGGGGATTAATTACTATGGGGGATGAATTACTATGGGGGATGAATTACTATATGGGGGATTAATTACTATGGGGGATGAATTACTATATGGGGGATGAATTACTATATGGGGGATTAATTACTATGCTTACTATGGGGAATATTACTCTACTTACTATGGATGACACATACACATCATTCATCTACTCTTGGTCCGGCCCCTTGGTCCAATATATGAACCCATTGCGGCCCTCAAGTCAAAAAAGTTTGCCCACCCCTGTGCTATACAGTACTGTATATAGAGAAGAGAGACAGCAGCGCCACTCTAAGTGTAGAAGGTTCAAATCAGGCAGATTTAATGGTAAAATTGCAAGTGATGATTGAGGTCCCCATTGCTGATGGTCCATCCCCAAACGCACACATGGTAGATGCTTAAACTATGTAACAAGTGAGCACTCAATTTGAATCAGCTGCTGGCATAAGGATGAACCCCTGTATCCTAAATGAGTTAATAGTATAAAATGCAGCTTTGAATATTAAGAAAGTGACAAGTGCAAAAATAAGGCGCCGGTAAAAGCGCTAAATAGTGTAACCAAAAGTGTCGTCAGTGAGTGATGAGAAAAAAAGTGAATTATTATTATTATTATTATTATTATACAGTATTTATAAAGCGCCGATAGTTCGCTCAGCGCTGTACATTACAAAGGGGGACAGAACATGTGACAGAACAATACCAATACAATGCAAAACATGAGGGGATCGAGGGCCCTGCTCTTTCGAACTTACAATCTAGGAGGGAGGGGATGGTGGCACAGGAGGAGATAGCTGTGGGGGATGGAGTGGTAGGAAGAGTGGAGGAGGTTGGCAAGTTAGCAGGGGGTGGGGTAGGCTTCCCTGAAGAGATGGGTTTTCAGGGTGCGCCTAAAGGAGAGGAGAGTAGGTGATAATCTGATGGGTTGGGGCAGGGAGTTCCAGAGGATGGGTGACACCCTGGAGAAGTCCTGGAGGCGGGCATGGGAGGAGGAGACCAGGGAACTAGAGAGAAGGAGGTCTTGTGAGAAGCGGAGTGTGCGTGCTGGGCGGTACTTTGATATTAGGTCAGTGATGTAGTTCGGGGCAGTATGGTGGACGGCTTTGTACATCAGTGTTAGGATTTTGAATTTGATCCGTTGTGCAATCGGAAGCCAGTGGAGGGATTGGCAGAGGGGGGTGGTGGAGACGGAGCGGTTGGAAAGGTGAATGAGTCTGGCAGCCGTATTCAGGATGGACTGAAGTGGGGATAGCCAGCGGCGAGGCAGGCCAGTGAGGAGGGAGTTGCAGTAGTCGAGTCGTGATATGATGAGGGAGTGGATGAGCTGTTTAGTGGTTTCTGGGGTTAGGAACGTGCGGATTTTGGCGATGTTGCGGAGGCGGAGCCTGCATGTTGCGGAGGTGGAGTCTGCACGAGTTGTTAAAGATTGGACTTGGGCTGAAAGGATAGGTTGGAGTCCAGAATGACACCCAGTACTCTGGCCTGCGGGTGGGTTTGATGGTAGCGTTGTTGGATGTGATGGAGAAGTCAATGGGGGGTGGTGTCCGGGCGGGGGGGAAGATAAGAAACTCGGTTTTGGAGAGGTTCAGTTTAAGGAAGTGGAGCGACATCCAGTCTGATATGTCGCTCAGTAGGTGTGTGATGAGGGGGGGGGTGAGGTGGGGGGTTGAGAGATAGATTTGTGTGTCGTCGGCATAGAGGTGGTAGTTGAAGCCGTGAGAGTGTATGAGTTGGCCAAGGGAGGAGGTGTAGATGGAGAAGAGGAGGGGCCCGAGGACAGGGCCTTGAGGGACCCCAACAGAATGGATAATACAGAAGTGAACTGTATCACATAAAAGTGATATATAGCAAATAACAAAATGTGTAAAATATATAACTGCAATAAATATTATGACAATTGGAGATATTGTGCAATTAATCAGATGTCTTGAGATAAAAAGCCGTCCAGAGAAGAAATGCATCAAATTTCTGTGCTCGTGACTTCCGTGATAATGAAGCATGCTTGCACTCACCGGAAGCGCAATATTAATGCACATGTAATAAAATATCCAGGAAGACACTGGTGGTCATCAGGGTACTGGCGGGGATAAGGGGGCTCCACTGGTACACACACAGCACACAGGAAAGGCACTCCAGACCTCACAGCTTGGACCATCACAGCATACAGGGACAGCTCCTTCTATGCATCTCCACCAGGAAATCGATTGCCAAAACAATATTACTCCACCTTAACTGGCTCAAAAACAAGCCACCAAACAGAAGTATTTGGATAGTGTAGTATCTTTTATTAATCTTTAGCAAAAAGAATTTCAGGTTTTTTTTGTAAATGTAAGCTTACAGGTATATGCAACCAAGGTGAATTCAGCAGTAAAGATGGCCGCCAGCCTACCATGCCTCCTCGGCGCCATGACATCAGCTTGGCAAGGTTCCTCCCTGACAGGTTTCGTGCGAAAGCACGCTGTCAAAGGGATGTCCTGCTGCTGACGTCGATCTCAGTATATAGCCTCGTGCGCATGCGTGAAACGGGCACCATTTTGACGGAGACCGGCAAGTCTTAGCTCTCCCTCCCCCCACTCACCTCTGAAATTGGCTATACAGTATATGACAACCTCCGTCCTTTCAATGGTTGTTAAGGAAGTGGCGGGTGCTGCGGGCCTCCGCATCCTTAGCAACAAGTGACTTCACCCGACCCCATTCATTTCTGTGGTCAAACCAAGTGACCATATTTGGACAGGGACTTTGATATAATCATGGCCACATTTTATCAATGACATCACCCAGGAGGCCCAGCTCATTTGCTTATTTTATGGGGTGGGCCGGAGAGATATCATTCAGCCTAAGAGATCAACGGGAGCGGATCATGTGTGGATCATGTGTGGATCATGATGGTGGTCAGCAGGAATTATTTCTTTTGGGTGGTCATCAGGAGTCATTCATCATGACCGATGTGGATCTGCATTGCTACATGACTTGATCAACAATCGATGTACACCGTAGGATGTTTGGGGTTTTTATGTTTTATTTTTAAGGACTTGTCCAATGTATGATGTCATTTTTTACTGTTTACATTTTTTTCTGAATGAGTAAGTTTACCATGTACTCCTTACTTGCTCACATGGGGGGAGATGGTATCTGGGGACCCCCTTTCTTAAAGGTGCCTTCCAGATTCCAATAATCCTCCATTCACAGACCCCCCAAACCACAGGCCAGGGTTGTGGGAAAGAGGCCCATGTCCTAATAAATATGGATGCTTTGTCTGGGGTCCCCCATGGTAAGGTCCCCACCCCCATATTCAGGACATGTGTTCTGGTATGGTTCAATAGCAGGGGAATGCTTTTCTCATTACTTTCCTGGCCTGTCAGGCCACATACTCAAATAGGGGTAAGGAGTTGGTGGGGGGGGGGGGGGGGTCATCCTTTTTTCTTGTCCTTTTCAAGGGGAACCCTATACAAGAAAAATAAAAAATAAAACGGAATGAGGTCTCTTGGAAATTATATACCAGAGTTGGGGTTCTCCCCAAGTCTGGTATAGAATTTCCGAGAGACCTCAGTCTGTTTTATTTTTTGTTTGTTTTTTTTTTATAGGGTTCCCCTTGATGTCCATACCAGGCTCCCAAGAAAGGTCCAGGATGTATTTTTAGGGGAATGAAGTTCTTTTTTTTTTTGTGGCCCATTAACATCTATACCAAACACACAACATTTGATTTTCATTTAATGTGTACAATAATCATAAGGAAATATTTGAATCGAAAAAAACATGCATGATCAGGAGCATAGAACGACCCTACACTTCCTCTTCTACTGTGCTAGTATGTAGCTACATTTGCCTACATTTGCTGAGGATTGTAGTCAATTCCAATCCAACTACATCATGATACGCACTTACATGGAGAATTGGACGATTGGTTGTCAGATTTTCTCATTAGTGTGTACTAGACTTTAGGCCGTGCCCAACCACTCCATGCCATTTATTAGCTTAGAAAATGGCCTTTACCGTTTTTTTAAACTTTCGCCTCCCATTGACTTCAGTGGGGTTCAGATTCTGCACCCAAACTGCAGTAAAGTTCACAAAACCTCCTCAAACCAAATTCCAACCGATATGTTCAGCTCCTCTCTGATTACAATTGAATAGAATATGCACCTGTAGAGTCTGCTTTACAAATGACTATATTATGAATATGCACAAGATCATGCCTATACCCAACCCCAAGATCAGATGACCAGCCATGTTCAGGAACAAGAAAGCATGCCATGATCATTGGGATCAACCTATACCCAACCACAATGGATGACCAGCCATGTTCAGGAACAAGAAGGCATGCCATGATCATTGGGATCAACCTATACCCAACCACAATGGATGACCAGCCATGTTCAGGAACAAGAAGGCATGCATGATCATTGGGATCAACCTATACCCAATGGATGACCAGCCATGTTCAGGAACAAGAAGGCATGCCATGATCATTGGGATCAACCTATACCCAACCACAATGGATGACCAGCCATGTTCAGGAACAAGAAGGCATGCCATGATCATTGGGATCAACCTATGGATGACCACCATGTTCAGGAACCACAATGGATGGGACCAGCCATGTTCAGGAACAAGAAGGCATGCCATGATCATTGGGATCAACCTATACCCAACCACAATGGATGACCAGCCATGTTCAGGAACCTATACCCAACCACAATGGATGACAAGAAAGCCCAACCACAATGGATGACCAGCCATGTTCAGGAACAAGAAGGCATTGATCATTGGGATCAACCATCCCAACCACAATGGAGTTTCACATGGCCAATCATTGGGATCAACCTATACCCAACCACAATGATCATGTTCAGGAATGGCATGCCATGTAAACAATGAGCTTCCTGAGACACCATCTAATTATCTGACCTCTCATGTTCAGAACAAGAAGGCATGATCATTGGGATCAACCTATACCCAACCACAATGGATGACCTACGTGCCTGTACTCTAGGTTCTCCTGGGAGAAAGTTTTCTGTTGCCTGGGGTTGTTGTGGTCTCATTTGTGAAGACATCACTCATTTCCATATCAATGATCTGCACCCTGGAGTGATTATTTACAGGTTAGAGTAGAATTTACCAGCATTGAAGGGTGCCAGAGAACCTCTGATTGGCTGAAACCATGGATGTCCTAGGGGGATTGTCAGGAAGTTCAGTCCCTCCATTTTGTGGTCTCATTTGTGAACATCAAATAAACAGGTTTGGCCTAAACCTGTATAGATGTCCTATGTCTTCCTTCCCAGACTACATTTCTCATGTAAATCGGTGTGTATGTGCAGAAAGTCACATAGCACCTTGTGCTGGATCTTGAATGGTTGGTTTAGGGGAAATTCTTCATTGTTCAAAGAGATTGACATGCCCTTTGTTTATTTTTACAATCCAACTTTTTTTGATAGGTCCTAAGATCTTCCCAGATTTATTGAATGAATTTGCATTTTCAGAGAAAAAAAACAAGTATATAATAGCAACATTTTTTTTTTTATTTAATTTAGCATCAGCCATGCTCCATGTTTTTTTTTTACATCCTATCTTGCATCAATACATAAAATATATCTGAAGCAAATTTTTTTTATAGATTCTAAGGTATTCCAAGATTTATTAAATGCATTTGCATTTTAAGAGAAAAAAAACAAGTAGAAAATAGTAAAAAAAAAAAAGTCTCTATTTTATTTTGCATCAAACATGCTGCATGTTATTGACAATCTTTCTCGCATCAATACATCAATACATAAAATATATTTGAAGAAATGTTTTGATAGATCCTAAAGTCTTACAAAATTTATAAAATCTATTTGCATTTTAAAGGGGAAAAAACAAGTAGAAAATAGCAAAAAAAAAAAAGCTTGTTTTATTTTATTTAGTATCAGACATGCTCCGTGTTTTTTTTTTTTTCCTTTTTTTGACAATCCACCTTGCATCAATAAATCAATGCATAAAAAATATTTGAAGAAATATGTTTTAGTAGATCCTACGATCTTCCATTATTTATTAAATACTTTTGTATTTTATGAGAAAAAAACAAGTAGAAACTAGCAAGAAAAAGTTGTATTTTATATTTTATTTATTTATTTGTTTGTTTGTTTTTGCATCAGAAATGCTCCGTGTTTTTAACAATATATCTTGCATCAGTACATCAAGACATAAAATATATCTGAAGCAATTTTTTGATAGATCCTAAGGTCTTCCATGATTTATAAAGTCTATTTGCATTTTAAGGTGAAAAAAAGAAGAAAATAGCAAAAACAAAGCTTTTTTTTAAATTATTTTATTTAGCATCAGACACATGCCATTTTTTTTTTCTTTTTTTTTGAGAATCCATCTTATATCAATATTTCAATACATAAGCCATATCTGAAGCAATTTTTGATAGTTCCTATGGTCTTCCAAGAATTAGTAAATGCATTTGAATTTTAGGAGAAAATAGACAAGTAGAAAATAGCAAAAAAAAAAGTTTTTATTTTATGTTATATTATTTTATTTATCATCACTCATGCTCCATGGTTTTTGCTTTTTTTTTTTTTTTTTTTTTGACAATCCATCCTCCATCAATACATAAAATATGTCTCAAGCTATTTTTTTTAAAAGATCCTAAGATCCTCCCAGATTTTTCGAACGTATTTGCATGTTAAGAGAAAAAACAAGTAGACGATAGCAAAAAAAGTTTTTTTTTTTTTTTAATTTTATATCAGACATGCTCCATGTTTATTTTGTTGTCAATTGACCATGTCGACCGCGCTTTTGTTTATCAAACTACATTTTCCCAGAAACTGTATATGCCGTCGTAACCTTGGATCCTGGACCTCGTGACGCGACAAATAAATTGGCAGCATCAGCCACAAAGGCACCAGCTAAGCAACACCATTAATTTGCCCTCTTTGAAGCTCAGTAAGCTCTGACATGACTCCGTATTACTAGCAGCACACGCAGTGAATGAGGAAAGTGAGGCTTCCCACCTGTTAGCTCGGTGTCTCATCACACAGCGGATGCCAAAGAACATTATATCATTTCTACTATCAATGTGAAACATGTCATCACTTTCACACCTGCAAATCGTTCATTTCACACGCTAACTATATGTAACTATGTAGTTACATATAAGCTTTACCTATAAACATACATATTTGTATGTTATATGTAGTTGTATGGGCAGGGGAGGAAATATTAAAGAGGAGAATGACTGTGAAACTTCTTAAGGTGCCAACAGCTTTGAATTCCTGTGGGATTGTTGGAACTCATTCTTGGGGCTGTTATGTATGGTAAAGAGTCTAGCTTGTACTCCTTTGATCCTCCTCTGAGGCCCTGTATAGAAAAAGTTAGCCCTAAGGGCGTTCTCCAAGTGTTCCATTGTGAAAATGTATGGAAGAAGTATATGGGGCAGAAATTTGGTATTTTAAAGAGTCTCCTAGGCCGATATTCATCAAGGTCAATTTAAGAAAGTCCCACTCCACCCTCTTGAATGCTTTTTCAGTAAATAGAGAGGGATTTTTTTTTAGTTTGAGCATGATTGGTCAATTGTATAGTCTTTAAAGAAACTCCTAACTTCCTATGTGCTACAAATCCTACCTAATCTGTGTGGATGAGAGACGGGAACAAGGGTTGGAATACAGTTTATTGTCTCCATTCAATAATAAAAGTGTCAGGGATCTCCTTGATCCCCGCCGCGATGGTCCTGGCGCAGTGCACCGCCCTGTGCAGGGACACGGGCACTAGGTCCGGGCCGGCCGTGGCGTTCGAGTTCGCACATGCGCAGTAGAAGCCGCGGCCGCCCGCTGGGCACCAATGGCAGCGCGGGGCGGGATATTTAAATGGCTCTGAGCTGTCATTCAGTGCCTTCTGGTCCTACCTGTATCCTGCGAATCTGAACCTGTTCCTAGTAAGTTATTTGACCCGGATTGCTCTTGACCTGCTGATTTCTCCTGCCCAGACCCTTGCTTTGCCTGACCTCTCTTCTGAATGCCCCTCATTAGATCTGACCTGCTGACCTGGCGTGTGACCCGACGATTCTCTGTCCGCTCCCTTGTACCATACCGTCCTCTACGTTACCAATTCGGCCCGTCTGACTTCGCACTTGCTCAGCCATCCATCCATCCCACCGGGGTCACCCAACCTCCTCACATCTGGCTCTCCCTGGTTGGAGCCCTTGGTGAACACCCCTACCACTGACAGGTGTGCTCAGTAGTTGCGACCTGGTCTCGGGGTACTCCAAGTCCATCCCCACCATGAGGGGCTCTGGTGAACAAGTACCCTGGGGCTTAGACTCCACGTTCTGGGCACGCCTGACCGGTGGAGTGTGCTAGTGGTGCTGCTAGGCGGTCCCTCACAAAAAGAGTAACTGCCAGGATCTGTGATTTCTTTTCCAGGTTTCAAAATGATTGAGATGTGTGCATCTAAGGCCTGAGTAGGAAAGGGGCCGATTTTAGAGGGAAGGGGGCCAATTTTAGAGGGAAGGGGGCTGATTTTAGAAGGAAGGGGGCCAACATCTGCTGGTATTGTTAATACCGTCTATTAATGAAGCCATCCGGCCTTGGTGCTTTTCCATTCAATGTTTAATGGCTAACAGAAATTTGTCTTCTGGGAAAGGGGAATTTAGAGATTGGCAGAGGGGAGGGTGGGGTGCAAGTTAGTATTGGCTAGAGAAGTAGAGATTCCATCTAACTTGTTTTCATTGGAAGGTGCACTAAATGTATTCATTCAAATTGTTGTAAGGAGGGAGGGGGGACGAGCTAAGTATGTTAAAAGGGATCAATATTTATTGCTGTACTTATAAGATTCAGAAGACGTTTTCAGAAAATAATCACAGAACCTAAAGGATTGTTGACCTTAAAGTTCAAATAGTTAGTGGTGCACCTGAACATGGTCTGCATAACTAATTCTTGTCCAGCCTATAGTCAAATGATGGACAAGTGGGAGCTCTCTGATCCTAGGTGAACGTCATTTGATGTCTTCATAGTCACACACCTTCCATCTTCCCTAGTGGCCACACTGTGACGTGGACTTTTGCCTGCTGTGTCCACAAGACACAGTGGATGACAGATCACTGTGCCAGGATGGTCCCACTACCATGTGGTCACTGTGCCCAACCATATGCTATGTATACACAATGAATAGCTTTCATTATCAGCCATTCAATGTACACTAGTGTGATGAATGCTGTGATTGGTCAGAGTAATCACATGGTACAGACAGGGCCAATCATAGTGATCACATGCCATTTATACACAATGAGTGGCTTTCATTACCAGCCATTCATTGTATACTATTATGATGAATGCTGTGACTGGTCACAGTGATCACATGGTACAGATAGGGCTAATCACAGCCCATCTGTACCATGTGTAAACTGTGACCAATCACAGCTCTCGCAATAATACATACTGGCTATGAATGGATGCCATAGCATAGCAATCATAGTGGGAAAAACAATTCTGATCACCTCCCCAGAGGAGTACAGTGTCACTATGGTAACACTTCACTGCTCTGGCCACAGAAGGTATAAAAAAGAAAAACATGTTTAAAAAATTTTAAAAAATATTATTTTCATTTTTTTTTACATACTGTCATGAGTCAGTATCCCTGATTGCCACCCCACCTGTCATGTGATGATGCTGTACTGCTCCGGTGACAGCATGTAAAAAAAGTGAAAAAAAATTATTTAATTTCTTAATTTTCCAAAACAATTGCAATAAAAAGTAAAAAAAAAAAAACTAAACGTGCCATAAATTCCTTTGACTGTCAACTTGTGGGTCATTTGAGGGGTATTTGTACTGTCCTAGCATTGTAGGGCCTCAAGAAATGAGATCCGCCATCAGAATATATATATATATATATATATATATATACAGTCAGGTCCATAAATATTGGGACATCAACACAATTCTAACATTTTTGGCTCTATACACCACCACAATGGATTTGAAATGAAACAAACAAGATGTGCTTTAACTGCAGACTGTCAGCTTTAATTTGAGGGTATTTACATCCAAATCAGGTGAACGGTGTAGGAATTACAACAGTTTGCATATGTGCCTCCCACTTGTTAAGGGACCAAAAGTAATGGGACAGAATAATAATCATAAATCAAACTTTCACTTTTTAATACTTAGTTGCAAATCCTTTGCAGTCAATTACAGCCTGAAGTGTGGAACGCATAGACATCATAGACGCTGGGTTTCATCTCTGGTGATGCTCTGCCAGGCCTCTACTGCAACTGTCTTCAGTTCCTGCTTGTTCTTGGGGCATTTTCCCTTCAGTTTTGTCTTCAGCAAGTGAAATGCTCAATCGGATTCAGGTCAGGTGATGGACTTGGCCATTGCAGAACATTCCACTTCTTTGGTTGCTTTTGCAGTCTGCTTTGGGTCATTGTCCATCTGCACTGTGAAGTGTCCAATGAGTTGTGAAGCATTTGGCTGAATATGAGCAGATAATATTCCCGAAACACTTCACAATTCATCCGGCTGCTTCTGTCAGCAGTCACATCATCAATAAATACAAAGAGAAGCAATTCCATTGGCAGCCATACATGCCCACGCCATGACACTACCACCACCATGCTTCACTGATGAGGTGGTATGGACGGATCATGAGCAGTTCCTTCTCCATACTCTTCTCTTCCCATCACTCTGGTACAAGTTGATGTCGGTCTCATCTGTCCATAGGATGTTGTTCCAGAACTGTGAAGGCTTTTTTAGATGTCGTTTGGCAAACTCTAATCTGGCCTTCCTGTTTTTGAGGCTCACCAATGGTTTACATCTTGTGGTGAACCCTCTGTATTCACTCTGGTGAAGTCTTCTCTTGATTGGTGACTTTGACACACATACACCTACCTCCTGGAGAGTGTTCTTGATCTGGCCAACTGTTGTGAAGGGTGTTTTCTTCACCAGGGAAAGAATTCTTCGCTCATCCACCGCAGTTGTTTTCCGTGGTCTTCTGGGTCTTTTGGTGTTGCTGAACTCACCGTTGCGTTCCTTCTTTTTAAGAATGTTCCAAACAGTTGTTTTACAGTTTGGCCACGCCTAATGTTTTTGCTATCTCTCTGATGGGTTTGTTTTGTTTTTTTTCAGCCTAATGATGGCTTCACTGATAGTGACAGCTCTTTGGATCTCTTCTTGAGAGTTGACAGCAACAGATTCCAAATGCAAATAGCACACTTGAAATGAACTCTGGACCTTTTATCTGCTCATTGTAATTGGGACAATGAGGGAATAACACACACCTGGCCATGGAACAGCTGAGAAGCCAATTGTCCCATTACTTTTGGTCCCTTAACAAGTGTGAGGCACATATGCAAACTGTTGTAATTCCTACACCGTTCACCTGATTTGGATGTAAATACCCTCAAATTAAAGCTGACAGTCTGCAGTTAAAGCACATCTTGTTAGTTTCATTTAAAATCCATTGTGGTGGTGTATAGAGCCAAAAATGTTAGAATTGTGTTGATGTCCCAATATTTATGGACCTGACTGTATATACAGTGGCCTTGTGGTTAGCACTTCTGCCTTGCAGTACTTGGGTGATGGTTCAATTCCCAACCATGGCACCTCCTGCATGGAGTTTGCATGTTCTCCCTGTGTTCGTGTGGGTTTCCTCCAGGTACTCTGGTTTCCTCCCACACTCCAAAGACATGCTGGTAGGTTAATTGTCTCCTGCCTAAATTGTCCTAGTTTCATTCCTGGCCATGTGGGATCTCCTGCATGGTGGGGGTTGGGGACAGACCTGGCAATCTACCCTGTAAAAATAATTGCTAAAAGAATTCATGGAAAAAGTTGCTTACGAGTGACGGTCCATGCAATCACCAAGGGTCGGATACGACTTAGATATATATATATTTTAAATGTATTATTATAGGACCTCTACAGATTTTCAGATGCACAAGAAGTCTTTGGGTGGCTTATGTATGCCATGGACAGCTGAGTAGTTGGATGTAGAATTCTCCAGAGGGCAAGGAGTTGTGCTAATTTGTAATTAGGTCTCAAAAGATCTTTAATTTCATGTTACATCTCATGGAGGAAGTATCTTGCAGGGAATGTAGGAGAAGATGAAAGTCTCCTCGTAGTATCACATGTTCCTCCACACATTGTTTCAGAACAGAAGGGTATCGGAGGAGGGAGTCACTTGGGGTACATTAGGTGTATAAGGATTGGCAATGGTGAATATGGCTTCCTGGGGCAAAGAAATATCTACCCAACTAATCAACCTTAACCATTCCAGCTCTGGCAGATTTTACCCCCTTCATGACCAGGAATTTTTTATATTTAGCACTGCGCTACTTTAACTGCCAATTGCGCAGTAATGCAACACTGTATACATATATAATTTTTTTTTCAAACAAATAGAGCTTTCTTTAAATAATTTATTCATCAATGTTTTTTTTTTTTTTTTTTATTACATAAATGAAAAAAAAGACTGACATTTTGGAAAAACAACTATATTTTCTATTTTCTGTTATAAATCATATCCAATATATTAATTACGTATTCTTATAGGACCTATACTGATTCTCAGATGCACTTCAAGAAGTATTTGTGTGGCTTATGTACGCCCTGGACATGGAGGTGTTTTGGAACACCTTGATATGTCTGTCTGCCTCGTATCCCATGTGAGTTCATTGGATGAGGTTTCTATTAATCATTTAATAAAATCACGTCACATTAGGGCGGTTGTGCGCTCTCTCTTGTTTTTTGTTTTGGTATTAGATGTGTTCCTGCCACCCGGTGGAATCATTGAGAAGTGCAGCAACCAGTGTTTCTATGGAACTGTCAGACACCACTGAGCCTTATATACTAGTATTGGACCGGATCAGTGCAATTGCTAATGTAACTTTCTTCTGTGTGCTATTTTGTTTTTTAAACTTTATTTCTTTTATTTCCAAAATTACGGATACACAATCTGAAAAGGAATACAGATATCTGAATGGGTTATTCATTTGTAAGGAACATCACTGTACCAAGATGTATAAGAAATACACTGTATTGCCATAAGTATTGGGCCAGTCCTCCAAATCATGTGATTTAGGTGTTCCAATCCCCTCCATGGACACAAGTGTATACAATCAAGCCCCTAGGCATGCAGACTGCTTCTACAAACATTGGTGAAAGAATGGGTCGCTCTCAGGAACTCAGTGACTCCAAGCGTGGTCCCGTGATAGGTGGCCACCTGGGCAATAAGTCCATCCGTGACATTTCCTGGCTACTAAATATTCCACGCTCAACTGTTAGTGGGATTATAACAAAGTGGAAGCAACTGGGAACAACAGCCACTCAGCCACCAAGTGGTAGGCCACATCACATGACAGGGCGGGGTCAGCGCATGCTGAAGCGCACAGTGCGCAGAAGTCGCCAACTGTCTGCAGAGTCAATAGCTAAAGACCTCCAAACTTGGTGTGACCTTCAGATGAGCCCAACAACAGTGCGTAGAGAGCTTCATGGAATGGGTTTCCATGGCCGAGCAGCTGCATCCAAGCCTTACATCACCAAGTGCAATGCAAAGCCGTGGTGTAAAGCACGCCGCCACTGGACTCTAGAGCAGGGGAGATGTGTTCTCTGGAGTGACCAATCATGCTTCTTTGTCTGGCATCTGATGGACATGTCTGGGTTTAGCGGTTGCCAGGAGAACGGTACTTGCCTGATTGCATTTTGCCAAGTGTAAAGTTTGGTGGAGGGGGGATTATGGTTTGGGGTTGTTTTTCAGGGGTTGGGCTTGGTCCCCTAGTTCCAGTGAAGGGAACTCTTAAGGCGTCAGCATACCAAGACATTTTGGGCAATGTCATGCACCCAAATTTGTGGGAAGAGTTTGCGGATGGCCCCTTCCTGTTCCAACATGACTGCGCACCAGTGCACAAAGCAAGGTCCATAAAAAAAAAAGTTTGCCTTTAAATGAACTTTAAATACTATTTATTACAGTCTGAAAATAATGTTAATATTACAATCAGGTAGCAGAACATTAAAGGCTACGTGCAGTCAAAATCACAACCAGAAAAATCAGCACAAGGGACATAACATACAGTCAGTAGAAGAGGTCCCTTGTGCTGATTCCTCTTCTGTTAGTGAAAACCTTCCTCCGCCTTAACCCCACTACAATCTTCCAATGAGGTGTGTTTAATACAACGAACGGGCTGACACAGGATCTCTGGCTCTGTCAGGAGGAGGGAGGGATGAAGGAAGAAAAAAAAATTAAGGAAGGGAGGGATGAAGAAAGGATTTAAAGGTGGAAGGGATGAAGGAAGAAGGGATTTAAGGTGGGGGGGGGGGAGAAAGGAAGGATTTAAGGGATGGATGACGGATTTAAGGGAGGGAGAGATGAAAGAAGGAGAGATTTAAGGGGATATAAGTAAGGAAAATAAGGGAGGGAGGGATGAAGGATGAATGATTTAAAGAAGGGAAAGATCAAGGAAGAAAGGATTTAAAAAGCAGAAGGGATGATGGAAGGAAGGATTTAGGGACGGGAGGGATGAAGGAAGAAGGATTTAAGGGAGGGGAGGATGGATGAAGTAAGGAAGGATTTAGGGACGGGAGGGATGATGGAAGGAAGGATTTAGGGACGGGAGGGATGATGGCAGGAAGGATTTAGGGACGGGAGGGATGATGGCAGGAAGGATTTAGGGACGGGAGGGATGATGGAAGGAAGGATTTAGGGACGGGAGGGATGAGGGAAGGAAGGATTTAGGGACGGGAGGGATGAGGGAAGGAAGGATTTAGGGACGGGAGGGATGAGGGAAGGAAGGATTTAGGGACGGGAGGGATGATGGAAGAAGAATTTAGGGGAGGAGGGATGATGAAGTAAGGAAGGATTTAGGGACGGAAAGGATGATGAAGGGAGGGATGAAGGAAGAAGGATTTAAGGGAGGGGGGATGGATGAAGTAAGGAAGGATTTAGGGACGGGAGGGATGAGGGAAGGAAGGATTTAGGGACGGGAGGGATGAGGGAAGGAAGGATTTAGGGACGGGAGGGATGATGGAAGGAAGGATTTAGGGACGGGAGGGATGAGGGCAGGAAGGATTTAGGGACGGGAGGGATGATGGCAGGAAGGATTTAGGGACGGGAGGGATGAGGGAAGAAAGGATTTAGGGACGGGAGGGATGATGGCAGGAAGGATTTAGGGACGGGAGGGATGAGGGAAGAAAGGATTTAGGGACGGGAGGGATGATGGCAGGAAGGATTTAGGGACGGGAGGGATGAGGGAAGGAAGGATTTAGGGACGGAAGGGATGAAGGAAGAAGGATTTAGGGGAGAGGGGGATGGATGAAGTAAGGAAGGATTTAGGGGCGGCGGGTGAAGGAAGAAAGGAAGTAAGCGGTGAAAGAAGGGTTTAAGGGAGGGAGGGGTGAAGCAAGGAATGATTTGGCGGGGGAATAAATAAAATAATAAAGGAAGGATATACAAGGGAGGTGGAAAGGGAAGGTAAATCTTTTCTTTAAATGATACAGTAATAAATATTCTTATCCATGGCAATTCTCTGTGCGAAGTGCTGCAATTAGTGCCCCTCCAGAGCTCCACTCATCACAGATAACTGATCACCTAGAAAAAGTAATTCCCTCTCAGAGGACAAGTGTAGCGCTATCATGCCCCACTCAATAAAAATATATTGGCTTCTTCTCTGCAATACACAGACATTTCTCCACTGTTTGTCTCCATAAAATGCTGCAAGTAGAAAATAATTCCTATTGGTGCAAAAGACGAACATGATGAGGTCTGCATCATACCGGACTGTTATTATGGAGGCTACACAAGGGTCATGGATGTGCTCTGCAGGGAAGGTGCTATAAGTAAGGCTGTGTAGCCGAAACACGTTGGCCTTCTGTGCTGTACTCACCGTGTAGACAAAGGATTCATATCAGTGGATGATACATGGTTGCCAGATTCAGCCTGTTGCAAGGAGACAACATGCCTAATAATGTCTGCCCTGCAGTCAGGATTTCATTAACCCATGGCTTACCTCAACACCAAGCATGGAAAGCTCCTGTAATAACATGCAATGTGCAGTATAATACGGTCAGCGCACTTCCACCAGAGACCATTCAGAACACATACAAGTTATGTGCACATTACCAACAGCTGCACTTCCACTTTCCCACCATTAGGTTTCCATCTCAGCAAGCTCACATCAATGGGTATAAACATGCACCACCAGGCCACAGATAGAGAAGAGGAACTTATCCAAAACCAAGCATTGCCAGGCAAGGTATAGAAAGTTCCTAGGTGTGTGAACCATTCTTTTGCTTGTAGTAACCACAATGGTACAATGACATGCCATTCATTCCCCAATGTGCCTGTGTGGTATGGAAAGCAGGGTAGTGCTTTGCTGTGCATTGTGTTACTAAAAATAGGTCATGGACAAATTTGGACATGCTGGGATGTATTGGCGGGCCATTAAAAATTCTGCCTTCACGCAGTTAAAGTGATACTAAACCCGGGACCCCGCATTCACTACATCCGCTCTCCCCGGACCCCGCATTCACTACATCCGCTCTCCCCAGACCCCCGCATTCACTACATCCGCTCTCCCCGGACCCCGCATTCACTACATCCGCTCTCCCCAGACCCCGCATTCACTACATCCGCTCTCCCCGGACCCCGCATTCACTACATTCGCTCTCCCCGGACCCCGCATTCACTACATTCGCTCTCCCCAGACCCCGCATTCACTACATCCGCTCTCCCCGGACCCCGCATTCACTACATCCGCTCTCCCCTCCCCAGACCCCGCATTCACTATATCCGCTCTCCCCGGACCCCGCATTCACTACATCCGCTCTCCCCAGGACCCCGCATTCACTACATTCCCGGACCCCGCATTCTCTCCCCCCCGGACCCCGCATTCACTATAACCGCTCTCCCCAGACCCCGCATCACTACATCCGCTCTCCCCGGACCCCGCATTCACTATATCCGCTCTCCCCGGACCCCGCATTCACTATATCCGCTCTCCCCCAGACCCCGCATTCACTATATCTGCTCTCCCCGGACCCCGCATTCACAACATCCGCTCTCCCCGGACCCCGCATTCACTACATCTGCCTTCCCAGGACCCCGCATTCACTATATCTGCTCTCCCCGGACCCCACATTCACTATATCCACTCTCCCACAGTACATAGAACATGGAAATGCAATTATTTTAGTAAATATAAACTGCTAAATACCTTTTCTCAACAGCAGTTTATAGCAGTCTTGTGACTTCTATCGGTGTCCAGCAGAGCACTGGCTAAAGCTTGTAGGAAGAGTTTTCATTTTGCTCTAGGAGGATTCAGGACCCCTGACCTCTTACTGGACAGAGCTGATTGGCCCTGTGCTGAGCACATGCACTCTCCAAAAGAGAAAAAAAAAAAAAACCTCTGTAGCAATACACATCAAACTGAGCATGTGCAGAGTGACTCCACACGATATCTTATCAGGAGATATGAGGGGGACACTGGAAAAAGGAGAGGATCAGAGAAGACAGGATCAAACAGCATGTTTACACAATGCAGAGGATTAACCCCGTAGGTCCCACAGTGAGTATAACAAGCATGCTTTACTGACTATACAGACTGATTGTACTGTTGTGGGTTTTGTAACACTTTAAGACATGCTTTAGCACAATGTTTCTCAAGTAATGGGTCGCGACCAGGGGCGGACTGGGCTGCAGGGCAAATGGCCCCCCCAGGCCTTTCTAATGCTCCGACCATTACCTCAGTGGTTGAGACACTTAAGACGCATCCCCAGTTTCCCCCATTATTTCTAATTCATTTCATGTCTCAATCACATTTACTTTACTGTGTTTTTTTTTTTCCCTCAACAGCACTCACTTGATTGTCACTCTGATTCACTCTGATTGTCACTCTGATTACTGCACTGTCCATTCTGGAAGGAAGCCGCTCGTTTACTGTACATATACGTTGTAGAATAATGCGCACGTTGTTTTGTGGAATAAATTGTAATGTTTCGGAAATTAAATTATTTTTGGGTCACGACTTAATGACCAAAGACAAATGTGGGTCCAGAGGTTCCACAGGTTGGGACCCATTGCTTCAGCACTCCGCCCAAATGTAAATGGGTCCTAAGAGTGCTTTGGATACGTCTATGAGAATGGTGTGGTATATGCAGGACGCACCCTGCACGGGTCGCCTGGTTGTTGTACATTGCGGGCGGGGGCGGCCTGAAAGCAGTTAACCCCTTGAGGCTGACGTCACACAAATATGCAGAATGGGGCTTCTTTCCGTGGGGCCGCATATTTGCATACCTGTCTGTGCTGGGAGCGCACCGCACTGCGCACTCCCAGCACAAATACCACAAATAGAGCACCGGGTCCCGTTCTAATGATCGGGACCCGTGACTCCCGATTCCGGGTCATATGAACTCTGTGATAACCTCTGACTGGCTATCACAGTGATCAGTTACTGTGCTGCCCGGCCCCCTTGTTTTTTCTCTCTCTCTCTATGAATGGAGGAGAGAGATACATTGTATCTCTCTAACTCCTGGCATAGAGAGAAAAAAAAAAGTTTATAAAAAAAAAAAAAAAAAAAAAAAAAAAAAAAAAAGATAAATAAATATTAAAAAATAAAGAAAAAATACCTAGATCAAGGTTTTAGGTTCTAGTTCAGTGCCAGGGTTATTGTTTGGGGCAAGGTCACGATCAAAGGTCAAAAGGTCAGGGTCAAAGGTCAGGATTTAAAAAAAATTGGTGTCAGTTAGTGTCAATGTCAGTGTGTTTTAGGTAAAAAAAAAAAAAGACAAAAACAAAATGCGCACTATTGTTCGTGGGCTGCACTATGGGTACAAACAACAATATAGGATATCGCTGCGATCATCAAGAGCTGGAGAATTTATTTTGGGTTGTTCTTTGGTGGTAGGTTATGGTCATAACAAGAAACACACAGCTAAATAAAAAAAACTATTTTTTTTTACTATTTTGGGCCAGTTTTCTTTTGATACTAAAAATAAATCAGGAGATATCCGTTACCATTTACCACCAAATGAAAGCCCAATTTGTCCTGAAAAAAATGCAGCCGTTCACACCATTGCTGTGTTTTGATATCTGCGGTAGAAAAGAATTCAAGCACGCCCTATTTATTTCAGGTACTTATATAACATCATCAATTTACGCAGCACTTTACATATATATTGTACATTCACATCAGTCCCCGCCCCTGAGGGGCGTACAATCTAAGGTCCTTAACTCACATTCATACATACACATACTAGGGACAATTTAGACAGGAGCCAATTCACCTCCCAGCATGTCTTTGGAGTGTGGGAGGAAACCGGAGTACCCGGAGGAAACCCACACAGGCACAGGGAGAACATGCAAACTCCAGGCATGTGGTGCTGTGGTTGGGATTTGAAACCAATGACCCTAGTACTGCCAGGTGGAAGTGCTGACCATTTAGCCACTGTGCTGCCCATTATTATGCACACTCAGAACCTGGGAGACAGTGTATGAATTCAGGCAATTAACAGAACAGCAACTGTCACTCTTCAATGAATAAAAAAAGTGTTCTTAATAAATAAATGAAAAAAAGAAAAGTTGAAATCTTCCAAATTCATCTCTTTGAGTAACAAGCAGCAAATAACAGTTAAAGGGGGGAGTTGCCGCTGACCATATGAGTGCCTTTAAAACTACAACTCCCACTCTGCTCTCAGGACTCTAAGTGATCATAGCACCCAGGCTGTGTGGCCCCCTGAACCGGGCTTTAATATTCCTCCAGAAAGTTAGTGGTTCTTTGGCACTGTATATGATTACACAACCCTTGGGTGGTCCTGAGCAGCATCCTGGCTGTCTATGGTCCCTTATTCTCTGTTTCTTCACTTCTCATAACACTCTCTGCTTTTGTCATACACACTTTCAGACTGATACTGCTGTTCTGTGTTCTGCTCCTCGTGGGAGGAGCATCCTCTGCTCAGAGGCGGAGATTTCTCACAACTTCTTCTTGTGGGATTGCCGGATGTAGGTCTGGAAGTAGAAGTTGAGGAAAAGGATGATGAGGGAAATGATATACGCAAAGACGGCTCCGTTGAACCCATCGGGAAAGGGACAGTCTGTGAAGAGGTTGTAGCCGGAGTGGAAAGCAATTGCCACAAACTGGGTCTGCAGAGATAAAAACACACATTCAAAAACACAGTCCCACCTATGAGGAACAATCACAGCTCTGCACCAATGAAACTCAGTGCTGTTTGTGACATATAATTCATTTTCAGTTATTATTCCATTTTAGACTTATTGTATCATTTAAGTAAAGTTATTTTTTATAGAACTTTTACATGATCACATTCTTGTTACTCTGTGTTTTCTAACAGTTACTTCATGTATTCTTCATTCAATTGTAGAGTCTCCTCTAGTGGCAATTTGGGGTAAGCATACCTGGCGGTTAGAGAGAGAAGCTTTTTGGTCTTGTTTGCTTTGTTGCCCCTCCGTAAAGTGATCCGTGGTGAATCACTTTTCTGGAAGTTGACAGGTGGCCAGGAGGTGATAGGATGCCTCCTCACTGCCTTTTTTTTTTTTAAAATCTGAAAAGCACGCACCACAGCCGCACTACGGTTATAGTGTGGCCCCATTCACTTAAATGAGTCGCATTTTGGTGGAGGTACTGCTTGCTGAACGGAATATGGTCCTCACAGCATCATGTGTACCGATTTGTGAACAATGCCTAAAGTAGTCACTGAGTAACACTACAGCAGAGCCTGTATATCTAAGGAGCAAACATGGCTGTCTTCAACGTACATACAGTATGTATCAACTATACATTGCCATTTATAACTCCGCCCCTAATGACATCACCAATCTTGTCTCCAAATATCACCCAAACCATCCTCTCCGCTCCTTGCATGACCTCCTGATCTCTAGCTCCCTTGTCTCCTCCTCCCATGCTCGTCTCCAGGACTTCTCCAGAGCTTCCCCATCCTCTGGAATTCTCTAACCCAATTTATCCCATTATCGCCTACTCTGCCCACTTTTAGGCGATCTCTGAAAACCTCTCTCTTCAGGGAAGCCTATCCTGCCTTCAGCTAATAATGGAATCTTCTATTCCTCCTACCAGTCCATCCCCCACAGTTATTACTTTTTGTGCCACTAGCCCCTCCTCCTAGATTGTAAGCTCCCAGGATCAGGGCCCTCCTTTCCCTCTTGTATTGAACTGTATTGTTGCTGTATTGTCTCCTTTTATATAGTAAAGCGCTGAGCAAACTGTTGGCACCATAAATCCTGTATAATAATAATAATAATAATATACATGCCCCATGGTGAGGATATGTTCTTAAACACCCCTTCCCCCACAATTTCAGGGTCAGCAGCCCACACTTTGTGCGACTGTCGGCTCTCAATCCCACTTATTGGCTGGTGTTCCAGCTGACAATGGGGAACCAATCTGAATGTTAACTAGAGTACATCAGCTATGGGGCTTGGTAAGTATAAAATCCTTGGGGTGCTGGGCGCTGCATACATTGGAATTCTGCCTTGATTGTGCAAAGTGGCATTGTCTTCTTAACTGACAAAATGGCAGTTAGTAAAGCATGCACAGCCCAAATGGCAACTTTTTGGTTAAATTGGGTTGAATGAAAGAAGGTGAGAAGGAGGAGGAACCAACTGCACCCTATGGAGCCCGATGTGTTGGGTTGTATTCTGTGTGCAGGATACAGGTTCTCTTTACATACATACTGAAGTTATATTCCTTGTCCCACCTTGTTGTCTGATAGGCTCTGTTCACACCAGTGTGTGTTTCAGTGCTTTTCCTATGGAACACATTCACCTCTATGCTTTTTTGAGCCGCAATGTTTTTGGAAAGAATCGGGGACTTTTTTAAAGCAGCGTTCCACCCAAAAGGATTGGCACCTTTGAGGAGCGGGGGGGGAGAGAACGGGTACCCGAATTTGACAGATTCCCACTTCCGCTGAGATCGCCTAGGCGATCAGAAACGGAAGTTGTTGTCCTCCTGCCCTCCCTCCCCGAAGTCTTGTAGGACACGTGACAGGTCCCAGAAGACAACGGGGCCATTCATGAAGCGCAGCGCTACTCGTGCATGTGCAGTGAGCCGCAAGCTGTCACAGCCAGGTGCCCACACTGAGGATGCCGGCATCTGGAATACAGGATAGCCGCTGAACCGGACTGCGGTGGGGGCACTGCAGGATCTAAGGACAGGGTGGCTGTTTTTTTAAAAAATCAGCAGCTGCAGTTGTTGTAGCTGCTGACTTATTTTTTTGCAGAGTGAGTGGAACTCCGCTTTAAAAGCAAAAAGCAGCGTTTTTGCTACAATAGAGTTCAATGGAGAAGCTGCTGAAATGCATGGTAGTGCATTTTTGCTGCGCTTTGCTTTTTGTACTTTTATTTTGTCTGCAAATTCTGTCCACAAAAAAAAATTCCAAATAAAAAAAAGAGCTGAACAAAACATGTCCAAAACATGTCAAAAACGTGTGTAGAAAAAAGCAAAAAACAAACCACGAAAAGCACTGCAAACCAGACAAAAAGCAAACTTCATAGGTGTGTCTAAGTAAGAAAACTCAAGGTCTTGCTTTGGAGGAGAATTTGCACATCCATGATCATGGGTGGGCTGAGCACATTATATACACCATTGATCTACTAAAACGAACGCAAAAAATCTGGTGCAGCTCTGCATAGAACCCAATCAGCTTAGTTAGAAGCTTATAGGCCCCTGTGCACAGCTGCCCCAGATTCTGCACTCTCCAGCTTTGGTAAAACAACTCCATTGTGTAGTCTGGGAGGTGGAACAATGTGTCTGCTGACATATGTCCCCCATGTGATAAGATTCCAGGAACATAGAGCAGAGAAGAATTCCAGCCGGTAACACACATCATGTTTGGGTATATATAATAGACGGAAGCACCAAAATCCTGCCCTTGAACTTGCTCAACAACTTTACACATCATGTCAATTGGGATGTGCAGTATATAATCACACCTTGCAGTGCCAAGAAAATCTCGCCCACACCATGGCACCACCACCACCAGCCCAAACCATTGATACAAGGCAGGATGGATCCCCCCACACCATGACACCACCAGCCTGAACTGTTGATACAAGGCAGGATGGATCCCCCACACCATGACACCACCACCAGCCTGAACCATTGATACAAGGCAGGATGGATCCCCCACACCATGACACCACCACCACCAGTCTGAACCGTTGATACAAGGCAGGATGGATCCACCACACCATGACACCACCACCACCAGCCTGAACCATTGATACAAGGCAGGATGGATCCCCCACACCATGACACCACCACCACAAGCCTGAACCATTGATACTAGGCAGGATGGATCCCCCACACCATGACACCACCACCACAAGCCTGAACCATTGATACAAGGCAGGATGGATCCCCCCACACCATGGTACCCCCACCACCAGCCTGTACTGTTGATACAAGGCAGGATGGATCCCCAATACCATGACACCACTACCACCAGCCTGAACAGTTAATACAAGGCAGGATGGATCTCGCACACCATGACACCACCACCACCAGCCTGAACCGTTGATACAAGGCAGGATGGATCCCCCACACCAAGACACCCAACACCACCAGCCTGAACCATTGATACAAGGCAGGATGGATCCCCCACACCATGACACCACCACCACCAGCCTGTACTGTTGATACAAGGCAGGATGGATCCCCCACACCGTGACACCACCACCACCACCAGCCTGAACCATTGATACAAGGCAGGATGGATCCCCCACACCATGACACCCAACACCACCAGCCTGAACCATTGATACAAGGCAGATGGATCCACCACACCATGACACCACCAGCCTGAACCATTGATACAAGGCAGGATGGATCTCCCACACCATGACACCACCACCACCAGCCGGAACCATTCATACAAGGCAGGATGCATCCCCCACACCATGACACCACCAGCCAGAACCATTGATACAAGGCAGGATGGATCCATGCTTTCCTGTTGTTTACGCCAAATTCTGACCCTATCATCTGAATGTCGCAGCAACCAGTCTGCCCCTTCTCTGACCTCTGACATCAACAAGGCATTTCCTCCACACAACTGCCGCTCACTGGATATTTTCTCTTTTTCGGACCCTTTTCTGTAAACCCTAGAGATGGTCATGAGTGAAAATCCCAGAAGATCAACAGTTTTTGAAATACTCAGATTAGCCCGTCTGGCACCAACAAGTATGCCATATTCAAAGTCACTTAAATCCCCTTTCTTCCTCATTCTGATGCTCAGTTTTAACTTCAACAAGTCTTCTTGATCATGTCTAGATGCCTAAATATATTGAGTTTCTGCCATGTGATTGGCTTATTATCAATTTGTGTTAGCAAGCAATTGAACAATGTGCAAAAATATTTTTATATAAAACTTTTCCTTTTTCATTACATTCTGCCTCCTGTCAAGAGCCCTCAGTCCTGATGCAAGCAGAGGGCTGGCTCTTGGGAGGAGTTATGCAAATATCAAAATGTCTTTGGTGTCAGCCTGGAGGAGTGGGCATTCCTAGGCAGACTTAATTTGCATACAGTCACCCCCAGGTAATGCCCACATGTAATTCTGAGCCTCCATTACTGAAAGAACTTAAAGCCTGGTGAGCCAGGGGCGGGTCAGGCTGGGGAGAATAGGGCTGGAGGATGCTGGACAACCCTCCCGCCAGGAATGAGGCAAAGCTCTTTCTGACTTGCTGCAGCTTCTAATGCACATTGTGAGAAGCTGAAAGTGTGCAGTGACATCAGAGGAAGCCATTTCAGTCCAGGGGAGGAGCCGGTACACCTGTGCAAGACTGAAGGGGAGGAGCCGGTACACCTGTGCAAGACTGAAGGGGAGGAGTCGGTACACCTGTACAAGACTGAAGGGGAGGAGTCGGTACACCTGTACAAGACTGAAGGGGAGGAGTCGGTACGCCTGTACAAGACTGAAGGGGAGAAGCCGGTATACCTGTGTAAGCCTGAAGGGGAGGAGCTGGTATAACTGTGTAAGACTGGAGGGGAGGAGTTGGTACACGTGTGCAAGACTGGAGGGGAGGAGCCGGTATAATTGTGCAAGATTGAAGGGGAGGAGCTGGTACACCTGTGCTAGATTGAAGGGGAGGGGCCAGTATAACTGTGCAAGACTGAAGGGGAGGAGCTAGTAACCTGTGCAAGACTGGAGGGAAGGAGCTGGTATAACTGTGCAAGACTGAAGGGGAGGTGCCGGTACACCTGTACAAGACTGAAGGGGAGGAACCAGTACACCTGTACAAGACTGAAGGGGAGGAGCCAGTATAACGGTGCAAAACTGAAGGGTAGGGGCCAGTACAACTGTGCAAGACTGAAGGGGAGGAGCCGGTACACCTGTGCAAAACTGAAGGGGAGGAGCCGGTACATCTGTGCAAGACTGAAGGGGAGGAGCCGGTACACCTGTGCAAGACTGAAGGGGAGGAGCCGGTACACCTGTGCAAGACTGAAGGGGAGGATCCGGTACACCTGTGTAAGACTGAAGGGGAGGAGCCGGTACACCTGTGCAAGACTGAAGGGGAGGAGCCAGTGCACCTGTACAAGACTGATGTGATGGCCGGAGGTCAGATTTTAAGCAGGTTAGGAGGTCCGCTTCAGGTCAAATTCTGCTGTGGATGATGGAACTTAGAAACTTCCCAACATAATCTCAGATGCAATCTGAATGTACCTGACAGCACCTTCCATTTACCTACTACACTAGTATATATTATGACTTTAGCACAGCTGCAGTATTTGCTGGATGACAATGTCAGCTTGCTGAATACTTTTACTTCTTCTCTGGAATTGCTGTTTAGCTTTCTAGAAATCTTTGCATTGATCAGTAGTAGAGTGATAGGAGTCATTATTCTCCAACAGCCGCATCTCATGGACACTCACCAGCTGAAGTATGGTCAAGTATCTCTTCCACCACAAGTACTTCTGCACGGAGGGCCCCAGGACCGCCAGAGCGTAGTACAGGTACATGAAGATGTGGACAAAAGAGTTCAGCATGCCGATGAAAAATGCTGCAAAACACAAGTGGAGAAATGATGGTTTAAGATAGACGACCCAATAGGTGATGCCAAAACAAAGATGGTTCTGTCCTTCAGGAGAGAAAAGCAGATGAAAGCACTGCCAGGGGAGTCCTTGTTTTAGTTTTACTTCAACCCTACGTTCACCCTAATTAATTTTCAATAAAAGTAATAATTATATATATATAAAATATATGCGGGGATTTCTTTACACTTCCTGGCCCATAGCCAAAACAGGAAGTGAGAGAAATCCCTTCAAAGTAAGGGAACCCCTGGTTGTCACCAGAAAAAAGTGTCCTCATTGAAAGATTTCCCCTCTATTCTTGTTCTGGTGACAACCAAAAATGTAGGATTTCTTTTACTTTTAAGGTTAACGGTAAACAGGACAAGTAGAGAGAGGGAATCTCCCTAATGGGGGTACAGACAGTAATGACAGCCTGACAGGGGATCTAATCCCTCTCCACTCTATTCAAAACTGAAAAAAATGGTTTTAAATTATACTTTCATTTATTTGCAAAGAACTGTTTTTTTTTAATTACTATTTAAAAACAAATACATTGTATTAACTTTTAAATAACTATTTTTTTTTAACACGGACTAAAGCATAAATACATTATTTTGTGATATTTTTTTTTCAATGAACAGCATAAAATAATACAATAATTTTGCAAGACTATAATCACAGAAAGAAAGCCTTGTTTGTCCTACCCCCCCCCCCCCAAAAAAAAAAACCTCAATGAGCACATATTATAAAAGTAAATATGATTCTGGTCTGTAAGAGACTGTAAAGGAATGTGAGCTGAAATAGTTAAAACAACAAAGAATTAATAGAAAAAAAAATCCCTCACAAACTCCTGACACAGCCAAACACATGGCCGATGCTGTGCTGGGGCCTCATTACACATGGATAGAACAACACTGCACGTCCTTGTTCCCTCACGGAGCTGGAGGAGTGAAGAGCACAGCATGGATCGCTAATCAAACTATACTCACCCTGTCCTCCGGCCACGTATTTGACCCCGGCCCACCAGTTGAAGATCATGGTGGCATGGTGATAGACATGGAGGAAGGAGATCTGATTGAACTTCTTCCTCATGATGAAAAAGATCTACAGAAGATGAACATGTACATGAATCAAACATCCCCATCATATACATGAATCAAACATCTCCGTCATCATATCCATGAATCAAACATCCCCATCATATACATGAATCAAACATCCCCGTCATATCCATGAATCAAACATCTCCGTCATATACATGAATCAAACATCTCCATCATATCCATGAATCAAACATCCCCGTCATATACATGAATCAAACATCTCCATCATATCCATGAATCAAACATCTCCATCATATACATGAATCAAACATCTCCATCATATACATGAATCAAACATCTCCCATCATATACATGAATCAAACATCTCCATCATATACATGAATCAAACATCTCCATCATATACATGAATCAAACATCTCCGTCATATAAATGAATCAAACATCTCCGTCATATCCATGAATCAAACATCTCCGTCATATAAATGAATCAAACATCTCCATCATATCCATGAATCAAACATCTCCATCATATACATGAATCATGAATCAAACATCTCCGTCATATACATGAATCAAACATCTCCATCATATCATGAATCAAACATCTCCGTCATATACCATGAATCAAACATCTCCGTCATATACATGAATCAAAATCTCCGTCAGATACATGAATCAAACATCATATACATGAATCAAACATCTCATCATATACATGAATCAAACATCTCCATCATATACATGAATCAAACATCTCCCGTCATATACATGAATCAAACATCTCTCCGTCATATACATGAATCAAACATCTCCGTCATATACATGAATCAAACATCTCCATATCATATACATGAATCAAACATCTCCATCATATACATGAATCAAACATCTCCATCATATACATGAATCAAACATCTCCATCATATACATGAATCAAACATCTCCGTCATATACATGAATCAAACATCTCCATCATATACATGAATCAAACATCTCCATCATATACATGAATCAAACAAACATCTCCATCATATACATGAATCAAACATCTCCGTCATATCCATAATCATGACATCAAACATCCCGTCATATCATATCATGACATCAAATCAAACATCTCCGTCCGTCATATATAAACATCTCCGTCATATACATGAATCAAACATCTCGTCATATATACATGAATCAAACATCTCCCGTCATATACATGAATCAATCCCGTCATATACATGAACATCATCAAACATCTCCGTCATATACATGAATCAAACAAATCTACATGAATCAAAAACATCACCGTCATATACATGAATCAAACATCCGTCATATACATGAATCAAACATCTCCGTCATATACATGAATCAAACATCTCCGTCATATACATGAATCAAACATCTCCGTCATATACATGAATCAAACATCATCCGTACATAAACATATACATGAATCAAACATCTCCATCATATACATGAATCAAACATCACCGTCATATACATGAATCAAACATCTCCGTCATATACATGAATCAAACATCTCCATCATATACATGAATCAAACATCTCCGTCATATACATGAATCAAACATCTCCATCATATACATGAATCAAACATCTCCATCATATCATGAATCAAACATCTCCATCATATACATGAATCAAACAAACATCTCCGTCATATACATGAATCAAACATCTCCATCATATACATGAATCAAACATCTCCATCATATACATGAATCAAACATCTCCATCATACATAATCAAACATCTCCGTCATATCATGAATCAACATCTCCGTCATATACATCATATACATGAATCAAACATCTCCATCATATATACATGAATCAAACATCTCCATCATATACATGAATCAAACATCTCCATCATATACATGAATCAAACATCTCCATATACATGAATCAAACATCTCCGTCATATACATGAATCAAAAACATCTCCGTCATATACATGAATCAAACATCTCCGTCATATACATGAATCAAACATCTCCGTCATATACATGAATCAAACATCTCCGTCATATACATGAATCAAACATCTCCGTCATATATACATGAATCAAACATCTCCATGAATCAAACATATCCGTCATATGAATCAAACATCTCCATCATATACATGAATCAAACATCTCCATCATATACATGAATCAAACATCTCCGTCATATACATGAATCAAACATCATATACATGAATCAAACATCTCCATCATATACATGAATCAAACATCTCCGTCATATACATGAATCAAACATCTCCGTCATATACTCATGAATCAAACATCTCCATCATATATACATGAATCAAACATCTCCATCATATACATGAATCAAACATCTCCATCATATACATGAATCAAACATCTCCATCATGAATCAAACATGAATCAAACATCTCCATCATATACATGAATCAAACATCTCCATCATATACATGAATCAAACATCTCCATCATATACATGAATCAAACATCTCCATCATATACATGAATCAAACATCTCCCGTCATATACATGAATCAAACATCTCCATCATATACATGAATCAAACATCTCCATCATCATATGAATCAAACATCTCCATCATGAATCAAACATCTCCATCATATACATGAATCAAACATCTCCATCATATACATGAATCAAACATCTCCGAATCATATACATGAATCAAACATCTCCGTCATATCATGAATCAAACAAACATGTCCGTCATATCATAATGTAATAAAACTGCCATTCATGGTTGGGACAGAGGGCTCATTCACAAAGCTCAGGCAGCAGCTATTGTTCTCCAAGTCCCAGCATGCTTCCTATCAGGCACAGTGTGCGGGAGAAGTCCGACTCTTGTACTTTTGAACTCTTTGTACAAGGCTTACACAAGTGAACAGTCAGCTGTTTTCTGTCTTACGTAAACCACACAATGAAATGTAAGATAGAAACAGACACACTGTAAACCTCAAACCTCGTGCTGGCTACAGACAGATACTGTAAATATCCGATTATCTGCTGTACCCACTTGGCAATGCGATTGGGGGGAGGGGAATGGGGAGTTTCCCCCCTTACCCCATTCTCATCCACCCCATTCCCAACCCGCTTCCACTTTCTTCCTTCCCTCAGTCCCCCCCAATACCAACCCCCCTTTCTTTTCTTGTCTTTCTCTTGACATTTGCATGTTCCGACTGGATGGCCTCGTTTACTCCTTCTGGTAGTGATCCTGCCTGGCATTCCATACTTTACCCAACTCATTCCCTATAGAACCAGGACTTTAGCTCAATACACACCACTCATGGTTTCTCTTCTGTTTGCATACCTTGGTAACCAAGTTAAAACATTTTTTGGGGGAATTATATCTATAGCTTATACTTTATGATCTTCTTTTACATGTATGGAGCAAACTTATGTGTACACATGTTGCTGCTTACAGTATTTGTTCCACCGACTTGTGAACTCCATTCACTTTCTTTTTTTGTCCCATTGTAAAGATTTACTTGGCCCTCCAGCCTCTCTTTAGCCATTCTTTATCCAATAAAGTATTTGTGGAATTAAATATCCGATCAGTAAGGATAAGCTAAGGTTGGCTCAAACCCGTGGGGCACTATCACAGGACAGTAGGCTGCTGCCTCAATTAGCTGCACCCATGGAACTCCCTGCCCAGTAGCCACACATCCAAAGAACAAAAGGTATACCGCTCAGGCAAACAATCCAGATCCATCCACAACAGGCGCAGGCTCTGGCTCGCCACCACACGCAATGCATATGGGAAGAATTGTCAGGCGCACACCGGAGGATAGATGAATATAATGTATATTTATTGTTCCATAGGACACACGAAACACCAGGACATGAATACAGGACATGTTAACGCGTTTCACACAATCTCGTGCTTAATCATAATTCCCTGCCCAGTAGCCACGCATAACAAAGGAACTGGAAGACTGGTGACCTAATATGGCCACATGGTTCTATTTGGATGACGTCTTCAACCAAAAAAGGCCATGTGGCTATATTAGGCCAATGATATCACCAGCATCCCCTCCCTTTTTCATGGCAGGGAATTCCACTGATGCAACCGATTGGAGCCTACTTTCAAGTGACCATTTCCCACCAGTTTGGGAACTCAGTTCGGCCTGGACCTTAGCTCATCATTAATTATAAGAACTGATAGCTAGAAGGTTTTTTTAGATTATGGGAAGATGAGGGGGGGGGGGGGGGGGGGAGGGGTAAGAGACAGGAAGCCAACTCTGGCAGTTTACTCAGTGCACCGTGGTAAATAGAAAAGGTTCATAGTGGCATACCAGTGCTTCCCCCATCCTCTGGAACTCTCTACCCCAATTTAGAAGACTATCACCTACTCTGCTCACTTCTAGGCGATCTCTGAAAACCTATATCCCCACAGTTACTACCTTTTGTACCACTAGCCCCTCCCTCCTAGATTGTAAGCTCCAAGGAGCAGGGCCCTCCTATCCCTCTTGTATTGAACTGTATTGTCTCCCTTTATATTGTAAAGCGCTGAGCAAACAGTTGGCGCCATAAATCCTGTATAATAATAATACCACATGTGCCATAATGAATTATGGGTATAATAGTGGTGCACCTAGTGTGCTGTAGCCCATTATAGTTGTCAATAGTGGTTCACATAGTGTGCTGCTGCAAACTGTAAGGATAGTATTGCATGCTCGGTGGCAAATTATTCAGTTGTTAGCGGAGTGGTTTGATAGTGACAAGTCTGCAGGTGGTTCAATTATAGTGTCAGGGCCTTTTACATAACAAACACACTTACACTTCATTAAAAAATAAATTAGTAGCATTTACAATACATGGACTACATATGGACAATTATGACAATACAAGGCAAAAAACAAGCAATCATTACAATACCGAGTAGCCAACAATCAATTGTTACAATTCAAGTCCGCACTGGCCACAGGTATCAACTTTCACCTGGATTGAAAGGGAGGAGAAATCCAAGTTTTGAGTTGTCACCAAAATAGGAAATATAATTCTTCCATTAGGGACACTGGTTCTGGGGAAAACTATCAGATGGAATTTTTCTCACCTTCTGTTTTGCCTTCAGGACAAGAAGTAAAGGGAGATTTCCCCAATGGGACACAGGTGTCGAACAAGCTGACAGGGGTTTTCTATCCATAATGATTTTGTATATACACTATATTCAGTATTATCTCCCAGAGGGTCAATAGACTCTAGATACCCTCAGACTGCACAGCCTTTGGATATACTCCACACAAACATTAAAAACTTTACTAAACTCTCAAGGTGTGTTCTTAAAGCCCAACTCCGGTCAAACAAAAATGTTCCCATGCAATGGGGTGAGCCTGCACTGCACAGGTCAACTGCTTGTTTTTTTCTAGGGGATTAGAGAAAGCTTATACTCACCCAATTCCCACATGCAAAAGGTGTTTCTCCCAAAATCCAACAGTGCACTGTTCTTGATGTCCTCACGTCTTGAGCTGGTCTATGACTGTGATGACGTCAGGAACAGTCCACCACACAAAACCGCTAGACTCGGGGGGAAAGGGGGGGGGGGGGGGTCAGGAGCCACAGGGACTAGTCTTGTGTGGGGAGGATCTGAGGATTAGGTGGGCATCTCTCTATTCTCCTATCTGTTAGAAAAAAAAACAAGCAGCTTTTTTGCCTGGAGTTGGGCTTTAAATAACCAAATCTATGCTGTTGTTTACAGGCTCCATATCTTGGGCTGGTCCTATAAAAAGCTAAGACTTTATATATACACTTTAACAGATGATATAGTTTCCTAGAGGAATTCTCCTGTAAAGACTCTCACCAAGTCTCTTAGACAACATATCCCTTCCAAAACCCTAAGAGAGGAAAGTTGCTAAATAAATAAATCCATAAGGGGATGACATCTAATCTTCCAAGAAAAAACTCAACAGCCTTTGATGCCCTTCTGTAGAGAACCCAGAACCTGTTGTAGTAAGAGACATGTCATTTGATGGTTGCAGAAATTATCTAGAGACCTTAAAATAAATCCTCCCTTCGTCCACAGCTGGATGTAAAACATTAAAGAGTAGACTGTCCTCTTGATATACTCACTGTGTCTAGGAGCTCAATGACCTTGGAGAAGAAGAACCACCAGCATACTCTGGCCATCTATAGGGGAAAAAAGGAGAAGACATCAGAGGAGACAGGAGGTCACCCTAACCCTTTATAGGAGATTCCTTTGGGACCATCAGAATACCAGCACCATTTTCTGTGTGTACTGTATATAGTCCTTAACTGTAAAAAATGTCATGGAAAACCAGTCAACCGACAGTTCCGACAGTTCTTCTATATACTTCTTCTCACAACACAATTCTGAATACAGATACATGAGAGATAATGGGGAAACTCTTTGGTTTGGGATGTATCTACTCTTGGTTTATGTAAGTAATTTCTGGTTGCGTTGCTATCCATCATCTCACCTGATGCACACCATGGTCAGAATTCCTAGAATGCCTCACTTACCCGCAGGCCCAGCTCACTATTACTGTAGTCCACCGGTTGGCAGAAGTAGCTGTACCCAGCCAACACCGACGTCACCAGAAACTGGAGACAAGACAAAGAGAACAAACCATTACAAATATGCAAGATAAACATACTCAGGGGAAGATATTTGAAAGCACACAATTGACTTCCTTCCAGTAACCCTACCAATAAACATCAACGACAACCTGATTTAAAAGGCAAACTCATCACACAGGCAAAGAACAAGGTGCAAAGTTCCAGATAAACCAACCAGAATTCATTTTTCACCAATCTGATTTCTCTAAACTGGCATCTGATTGGCTGATAGGATTAGCTGCACTGTGCACCTTGGGATTCCTAATTAAATTAGATAAATAGTTGCAAGGAATACAACCAAAAATACAGGAGAAATGTACAAGGAGCCAACCAAAAATTCCAAACAATACAGGACATCAAATGAGCTTTCACAATTATCTTCCTGCATACTGGAAATTAATTGAGAGAGATGTCTGGTGTCTATGGGTGGCCTTACCTCATAAAACATATAGATAGACAGGCCCACTAGGGAAAGGTTATAGACTAGCAGAACTAGGCGCAGGGTGAAGGGCTCACGCCCTTCCATCAATCGGGGCCCCAGGGCCACAAGCAGAAGGTAGACAGCAAACATGAGGATAATGGGGACCGGTGAATAAACCAGGAGCCAGGGGTCCGTCCGACTGTCTGAAAAACATAAAAAGGGTTGTCATCACTCAACTGGGGGAGTCCAGCCATTGCCATCAATAATCTTTGTAATGTACAGCGCTGAGCGAACTATTGGCGCTTTATAAATACTGTATAATAATAACCAATCAGCAGCAGTATTTTAGGCAAGGCATCTTAGTTGTAACCTCGTGTCCAAGGACTTCACTCACAGGTCCCATGCTATGTCCACCTCAACCTTCAGGATCTGTAAACTCCTCACTTCTATAAACCAGATAATACCTGAAGCTGTGCACTGCAAATCTATTCAGTCCAAAGAAACTATTTGTCCAGCAGCAATTGAGTACACTCCACCATGGCCTACTTTGGGGTGGTTCTTCCCCTGCTGGTGCCTAAACGTAGAGCCATAATATTCTATGATTAGATTTTCTGTGTGTGGCGTCATGTTTTTTGAATGTATCTTAGTTATTATTGCAATGTTGTAGAGTGGGAGGGGTCACAGTCCCCATTTTCACTCACAGAAGGGGAGGGGGTGCAGCTGTCCCCAGTGTCGGCCCACAGTGAGGTTGGAGCAGTTGTCATCGGTGTCCCCCTGCAGCAGGGAAGGACAATTGTTACCGGTGTATCCCCATAGGGGGTCAAATGTCCCAATACAATTCAATACAGGAGGAATCAGAGGGCCCTGCTCATTAGAGTTTATGATGATGCTTGTCTAGTAGTCAGTAGAGTCTACAATCACTCATTTCATCCTGCAGTGGGGGAGAACAGCTGTCCCCAGTGGCACCCCAAAGTTGGGGGGGGTCAAATTTGTCTCTGATGTCATCCCACTCTCCTCAGTGTCACCCTACAGTGATGGGGGAGAAGGACAGATGTCCCCAGTGTCACCCCAAAGTTGGGGGGGGTCAAATTTGTCTCTGATGTCATCCCACTCTCCTCAGTGTCACCCTACAGTGGATGGGGGAGAAGGACAGATGTCCCCAGTGTCACCCCAAAGTTGGGGGGGGTGAAATTTGTCTCTGATGTTATCCCACTTTCCTCAGTGTCACCCTACAGTAGATGGGGGAGAAGGACAGATGTTCCCAGTGTCACCTCAAAGTTGGGGGGGTGAAATTTGTCTCTGATGTCATCCCACTCTCCTCAGTGTCACCCTACAGTGGATGGGGGAGAAGAACAGATGTCCCCAGTCTCGCCCCTAGGAGGGGTGGAACAGATGTAATCAGTGTTACCTTGCAGCAGGGAAGAACAACTGTCCCTGATGTCACCCCCATGGGGAGGGGAAATGTCCCTGGTATCACCCCTGCAATTGTAATCATCATGGCCACAGATCGTACTTCCTGACTGGTTGTGTTAACCCCCCCCACCTTACAGCTTAAAGATCACTTATGCTTCTCTGTCAGTCAGTGGGGTCCATAACCCTGATGGCATCCTGCAGTAGGGGTGGCCAGCGGTCCCCAGTGTCACCCACAGTTGGGGTGGCATTCATCCCTGGTGTTAACCTAAAGTAGGAGAGGCTGCTGTCTCCAGTGTCACCCCATATTTGCAGAAGGACAGCTGGCTCCAAAGTCACCCCACAGTGGAAGAGGCGATTTTCCTTTGTGTCACTCCACAGGATCATAATCCACACTTGGTATGTCAGATCCATCGTCACCACATCCAAAAATAACAATATAATCATATGTATCTTACCTCCATTCTCCAGAGCCCACACATAGAAGTCCTTCACGGCCTCCCAGGTAGACGCCATACCTGCAAATGACAGATATACAAGATTGTGAGCCTTCATGATGGACCAAAGCTCCTTCAAAATTTTGTTTTATTTTTGGATGGACTAAGGGTTTTATTGACTTCTTTAGGATGTTATTGTCATCTGTGTCCTCTTGTGACCAAGTGACGGAAGTAAGGAAAATATCTGCAAAAGAACCATAGAGAGCCGAAAAAGCCAAATGAAGGACCCGAGCTTCACCCTTCTCCATGCCATCCAAAACCAAACTAAAAGTTTTGGCTGGAGCCAACAACAAATTTCTTCACTTTCCTTTGTGTCATTCTGCAAGGCCTGTTTAGCTTTTCTTACTAATTAGCTATTATATCTGTTACAATGTCTGCAGATATAAAGCAAAGCATGGTCAACCTACAGAGATCTACCAGCAACAATGTTACCAAATGGCTAAGTCTGATTTCTTACTACCCGGATCAGGGCACTAAACCCCGATACACTCATTATTATGGACTGGTCCCATGTATGCTAGATGATTTATAGTATCTGCACATAATCTCAAAGTCAATTCACAAAGATTATCAGGTGGGACTATGCTCTTAACCCTTTGAGGGCCATAAGATTACGGAACGCCAAAAGAATCAATTTTTTGTTTTTAAAGTTCGTACACTTCAGTTGCTGTAACTAAGCCATTTCATGAAATAATTGGCAAAAAGCTAGATCCATTTGTTGATAAGAACTAATATTTTGACTCAAACCAAAAAAAAAAAAAAAAAAAAGTATTTTCAAGTTCTTAATCAGATGATACAGGCAATTAAAAACATGGGACAAATACGTCCCTTGGTCCTCAAAGGGTTAAATATATCACCAGCTTCAAGCGAGTTAGAACAGCAAGTGCACATGAGAGGGGAAAATGGAGGGAAGCAAGAAATTGAGTCACAACAGTCTGTGATATAATCATTTTTAAAGTATCTAAAGCAAAAATTGTTAATGTATGCATATATTTAAATTGAAATGGTGAGGGGTTAGAACCCCTGTCAGTTTTCCACTGGGGAGATTTCCCCCCATTTCCTGTCCCAAAGGCACAGCAGGAAGTGAGACGATGTCACACTCACATCACATGTGCCCCCCCCCCACCTGTACATATAGTCACACCTCTATACCCCTCCTGTACATATACACGGCTCAAAAAAATTAAAGGAATACATTTTAATAAAAGTATAGCATCGAGTCAGTTAAACTCCTGGGATATTGATCTGGTCAGGTAAGTAGCAGAGGGGGTTGTTCATCAGTTTCGGCTGCTTTTGTGTTAATGAAATTAATAACAGGTGCACTAGATGAGCAACAATGAGATGACCCCCAAAACAGGAATGGTTTTACATAGTTAGTCTGGCTGAAAAAAGATAAAAGTCCACCCAGTTCAACCATTAAAAAAGAAAGTTATAATCCTACACCCAAAGCTGATCCAGAGGAAGGCAAAAAAACAAACATCAAAGCACGATCCAATATTCCCTGCAGGGAAAAAAATTCCTTCCTGATCCCCCGAGAGGCAATCGGATATTCCATGGATCAACTTTCCCTATAAATGTTATATCCAGTTATATTCTGTGTATCCAAGAAAGAATCCAGGACTTTCCTACAGCAATCCACTGAGCTGGCCACAACCAACTCTTGAGGGAGCCTATTCCACATTCTCACAGCTCTTAATGTGAAGAAACCTTTCCGTGTTTGGAGATTACATTTAATTTCCACCAGATGTAAAGAGCGCCCCCTTGTGTTCTGTGATGGCCTCAGGGTGAAGAGCTCTACACTGAGTTCACTATATGCGACCTTACAGGTGGAGGCCTCTGACGTTTTCTTCCCTACTCATCATTTCTGACTGTTTTTCACTAGTTTTGCATTTGGCTAGGGTCAGTGTCACTACTGGTAGCATGAGGCCATACCTGGACCCTACAGAGGTTCCACAGGCAGTCCAACTCCTCCAGGGTGACACATCAATACCTGCCATTGCCAGAAGGTTTGCTGTGTCTCCCAGCACAGTCTCAAGAGCATGGAGGAGATTCCAGGAGACAGGCAGTTACTCTAGGAGAGCTGGACAGGGCCGTAGAAGGTCCTTAACCCATCAGCAGGACCGGTATCTGCTCCTTTGTGCAAGGAGGAACAGGATGAGCACTGCCAGAGCCCTACAAAATGACCTCCAGCAGGCCACTGGTGGGAATGTCTCTGACCAAACAATCAGAAACAGACTTCATGAGGGTGACCTGGGGCAGCAGCTCTCCCAGATCTCTGTCTCACACAGCATCAGAAGCCATTGGCTCCTGCTGCTGTCAATCACAGCCAGTGAGCCAATGAGGAGAGAGTGGGGGCGGGGTTGGACTGTGCTCTGTGTGTGAATGGACAATGACCATTCACAGGAGTGTGGCTCGAGAGGGAACCTGCTCAAGTGCCCCCATAGTAAGAAACTTGCTATTGGGAGCACTTGACGGGGCGGGAAAGAGCCAGGATCGCTGGCGGGGGACTTAAAAAGAAGAAGATCGGGGCTGCTCTATGTAAAACCATTACACAGAGCAGGTAAGTATAAACATGTTTGTTATGTAAAAAAAAAAGAAAATACAACCTTTAGGCTGAGTTCACATATGTCGCATGTGATTCGCACAGAAACCGCACCGCATTCCTGTGCGAATCGCATGCGATTTGTGTGCAGTGCGATCGGATTCGTACATTTTGTATGGCTCTAATCGCACCGAATCCGCACCAAAAAAGTGCAGGACCCTTTTTTAGTCCGCACTAGAATCGGATCACATGGGTATTCACACCTGTGTGACCCGATTCTGCACATCGCACCGCATTTTGCTGACTGCTTTCGGGCTGTTGTGAACTAAACATACACATCTGCATCGATTCGCATGAACGGGGTGCGATTATGATGCAGTGCGGAATTCGAACAGGAAACACTGCAAATTCCGCACCCCATCAGTGTGAACCCGGGCTCAGAAACATCTCTTTAATACTTAGTGAGTTAGTAGTAAAGCCGGCCATACACTAGCAGATGTTTTAAACCAACCTTTGCATGAATATTGGTATGAAAATCCTCATCGGTGCTGTCAGTGACTTGCCGAAAGTCGTTTGTCTTTAATATTCGATTTTAGTGTGAATGATCCCCCGCAGATTCCATTGTGTCATCATGAATGTGTTAATGTCACTTTGGGGGGGGGGGGGGGGGGGGGGGGGGGGGGGGGGGGGGGGGGGGGGGGGGGGGGGGGGGGGGGGGGGGGGGGGGGGGGGGGGGGGGGGGGTGGGGGGGGGGGGGGGGGGGGGGGAGTATTTTTTCTGCAGGAAATTAATATTTACAATGTATCTAAACACAAAAACTTTGCTAGATTGGCTACAGTAACGAAAGGTTAGAAATTCTTTTGTTCAGGAACATTTTTCCATCCTGCTGCTCCTTCGAATGTTCTTGGTCAAGGGTCTCCAAACTGTGGCCCTGGGGCCAGATGTGGCCCTTTGCTTGCCTTTATCTGGCTCTTGAGGCATTATTCCTGCTACTGACATCAACAATGGGACTTAATTCCTTCCACTGTCAACAAAAATGGGGCACTATTCCTCCCACTGACACTATTTCTCCCCCTAATACCAAAGATAGGGCATGGTTTACTCCCAGTGGGCACAGTCCGGCCCCCCCAAAAGTCTGAAGGACACTAAACTGGTAAACTGGCCCTTTCTTTAGAAAGTTTGTAGACCCCTGTCCTTGGCAATGCAGTTAAAAAACGAATGTTGATTTGACCCTGCAAAAGATTGCAAAATTAAATGAAAATTAAAAAAAAAAAAATTAAAAATTCTATTAACGTATACCAAGCTTTAACCCCTTCCTGCCGACGTCACACAAATATGCGGCCTCACAGAACTGGGCTTTTTTTTCCGTGGGGCAGCATATATGCGTACCTGTCTTTGTACTGGGAGCGCACAGCTCGGTGCGCTCCCAGCACTGAGACCGCGGTGTCACTGAGAGCACCGGGTCCCATTCTAACGATCGGGACTCCAGCTCCCAGGTTACATGAGCGCTGTGATAGCCTCTGATTGGCTATCACAGTGATCAGTTACTGTGCAGCCTGGCCCCCTTGTTTTCTTTTTTTTCTCTCTATGAATGGAGGAGAGAGATACAATGTATCTCTCTAACTCCTGGCATAGAGAGAAAAAAAAAAAAAAAGAAAGATAAATAAATATTAAAAAAATAAAATAAAAATAAAGAAAAATACCTAGATCAAGGTTTGATCTAGTTCATTGCCAGGGTTAGTGTTTAGGTCACGGTCAGGGACAAAGGTCAAAGGCCAGGATTTAAAAAAAAAATGGTGTCAGTTAGTGTTAATGTCAGTTAGTGTTAATGTCAGTGTGTTTTAGGTAAAAAAAAAAAAAGACAAAAACAAAATGCGCACTATTGTTTCTCGGCTGTACTACTCGGGTTCAAACAACAAATATCATACACATATTATTATTATTATACAGGATTTATAAAGCGCCGATAGTTCGCTCAGCGCTGTACATTACAAAGGGGGACAGAACAAGTGACAGAACAATACCAATACAATGCAAAACATGAGGGGATCGAGGGCCCTGCTCTTTGGAGCTTACAATCTATATACCATATATATATATATATATATATATATATATATATCTCAATACCATATACACATATATGGTATCACTGCGATCGCCAAGAGCTGGAGAATTTATTTTGGGTTGCTCTTTGGTGGTAGGTTATGGTCGTAACAAGAAACACACAGCTAAATAAAATGGATTTTTTTTTACTATTTTGGGACAGTTTTCCTTTGATAATAAAAAAAAAAAAAATTCAGGAGATATCCGTTACCATTTACCACCAAATGAAAGTCCAATTTGTACTGAAAAAAACCGCAATATAATCCACCTGGATGTACAAAGTAGTTGTGATGATATGGACGGTTTTACTAACGCATGTCAATGTTGCAGAATTGTGCTTAGGCATTTAAATTTGTTTTACCCTTAGGTGTGAAGGGGTTAAAGTCTGGATTTGGAACTCCTCCGGACGATCTGTAGGACACGTGTTGGGATGTGACGGTTCCATATGACATGGAATGTCACATTCAGAGTACATGGTGACCACAGAGTACATGATGACCGAGAGAGGGATGCATAATGCTCATCCCCTAGCAACAACTAATCCCTTCAGGCTACTGTCAGTGTTACATCACTCAAGGTGAACTCTCCTCACCCCTCACCTGTGCAGGGGGTGACCCCGGATCTCCAGTGCTGTCCTGGGGTGTCGGTGTCACTCTGCTCCTCTGAGGGTCTCTCTGTGACACTCTCTGTCCTCTAATGGAGAGCACATTACACAACAGAGGAGGGTGGAGGCTGCCAGACGCTCATCTCCTCCCCTCCCCTCCCCATTAACCCTTCAGTATTGCTGAGCCTCACAGTCCCCGACCTACAGGATATCAGAGTCCTAAAACACTCTAAATATATATCTAAAAAATTGCCACACAAATATTACTTTACTGATGTTATCTATAAAGATTGGATTACATTACTCTGTGATGTGAAAGAATGTTTTACCACTTTACAAATTAGAGTGTAAGCTCCTCTGGTACAGAGACTGATGTGACTGGCTCAGTGATCTCTGTACAGCACTGCGGTATATGTCAGAGCTATATAAATGTAATAATAATAGTGTGTGACTGTGGGGGAGGGGACATTAGAGTGTAAGCTCCTCTGATACAGAGAGTGATGTGACTGTGGAGGAGGGGATGTTAGAGTGTAAGCTCCTCTGGTACAGAGACTGATGTGACTGGCTCAGTGATCTCTGTACAGCGCTGCGGTATATGTCAGAGCTATATAATGAATAATAATAATAGTGTGTGACTGTGGGGGAGGGGACATTAGAGCGTAAGCTCCTCTGGTACAGAGACTGATGGGGCTGTGGGGGGAGGGGACATTAGAGTGTAAGCTCCTCTGGTACATAGACTGATGTGACTGTGGAGGAGGGGACATTAGAGTGTAAGCTCCTCTGGTACAGAGACTGATGTGATTGACTCAGTCTTCTCTGTACAGCGCTGCAGTATATGTCAGAGCTATATAAATGTATAATAATAATAATAGTGTGTGACTGTGGGGGAGGGGACATTAGAGTGTAAGCTCCTCTGGTACAGAGATTGATGGGACTGTGGGGGAGGGGACATTAGAGTGAAAGCTCCTCTGGTACAGAGACTGATGTGACTGTGGGGGAGGGGACATTAGAGTGTAAGCTCCTCTGATACAGAGACTGATGTGACTGTGGGGGAGGGGACATTAGAGTGTAAGCTCCTCTGGTACAGAGACTGATGTGACTGTGGAGGAGGGGACATTAGAGTGAAAGCTCCTCTGGTACAGAGACTGATGTGACTGTGGGGGAGGGGACATTAGAGTGTAAGCTCCTCTGATACAGAGACTGATGTGACTGTGGGGGAGGGGACATTAGAGTGTAAGCTCCTCTGGTACAGAGACTGATGTGACTGTGGGGGAGGGGACATTAGAGTGTAAGCTCCTCTGGTACAGAGACTGATGTGACTGTGGGGGAGGGGACATTAGAGTGTAAGCTCCTCTGGTACAGAGACTGATATGACTGGCTCAGTGATCTCTGTACAGCACTGCGGTATATGTCAGAGCTATATAAATGTATAATAACAATAGTGTGTGACTGTGTAGGGACTTTAGAGTGTAAGCTCCTCTGGTGCAGAGACTAATGTGACTGTTTCAGTGTTCTCTGCACAGCACTGCAGAATATGGCAGAGCTATAGAAATATGTTTTTGCTCACAGATCATACCACAATCGTTCCGATGCAGTTTGGATGCAGTTTCCTATGTTCCAGTACAGTTCTGTGCAGAAAAATGCAGCACGTTCTACTGGTTTTTTTTCTGCACCAGAAACTGACTGGACTTGACTGCACTGGTGTGAACAAGGGCCATTGAAATACATGGAAAACACTGTGCATGCGTTTTTGATGCATTTTTGATGCACTGGACTGCATCTAGTGTGAACTAGGCCTTAAACCGTCCATAGATAGGACAGGAACCTGGAGTGGTTGGTGTAGTTCAGTGTTAAGCCTCGTACACATGATGAGAATATCGTACGAATGATCGTCCGTGGTTTTTTTTTTTTTCGCATTCTAGTCTCGTACTGGGGCGGACTGACAAGTCATTGGGCCCCCGGGCAATAGGGGATCATGGGGCCCCTGTGTCCTTGCCCAAACTCAAAAAAGCCTATGAAAAAGGTACCAGGGGCATCTCATGGGGCTCCCTACTCACCCCGGCCCTCGGCCAGTGCCCGAGTTTCCAAATGGTCAGTCCGCCCCAGGTCTCATATAAAAAAAAAAAATACGTTACTAGAGTCATGAAAATTCTTGTAAGACAGAATACAACTCCCACGATGATGTAATGTAATCTTTTGTTTCTGAACATGTGCGGTCATTGTTATTTTCTGCAAATGAATACTGTACCAATTAAAGGAAAATCGTTTATTCTGTTATCAAAACATTTTCATGCTTGTCCCTTCGAATAATTTCACATGAACTGTTGTGATCGGCTCTCGAAAGCCGTGTACTAACGATCAAAGGCAGTGTTTTTCATCCGATTTTTTCATCGTGTGTACTAGGCCTAGGTCTGATGAGGATATAATCTTACACAACCTTTGTATCTGAGCTCCACCTTTCTCATAAACCTTGAACAGGTTCTCAGATTTTATGACAGCATTCAGAGTTCTGTGCACACTCGGTACGAGGAGAGATCTCACAGGAGGATCAGAGACCCCAGTTCCGAGGATAGATCTCACAGGAGGATCAGAGACCCAAGTTCCGAGGATAGATCTCACAGGAGGATCAGAGACCCAAGTTCCGAGGAGAGATCTCACAGGAGGATCAGAGACCCCAGTTCCGAGGATAGATCTCAAAGGAGGATCAGAGACCCCAGTTCCGAGGATAGATCTCACAGGAGGATCAGAGACCCCAGTTCCGAGGATAGATCTCACAGGAGGATCAGAGACCCCAGTTCCTCGAATTCCCTGGGTAAATGCTATCTACTGATACTGCAGAAGATATATTTTAAAGAGACGCTTAATGGAGCAGAGGATCCTTTAGAAAACTATAAAATATTCTCTAGAACTCAAGAAGGATCACAAATCTAAAAGCATGTCACAGGGCGATGTCAGGGGAACACAGCCACCAAACACGCCACCTGGAAAGTCTTCTAGTGATGGAGCCAATGGATCATCTACTATAAAGCCAAATAATGCCAAGGAATTGAAAGAATCTGTCAAGAAAGTAACACACTTCATCCAAAAGTTATCACCCACTAATCATGGTTATTCATTTGATCGATCTGGAAAAAAGAGGAGAGCAGGGAGTGAAGAGCCAACTGTAAATACAATGCCTGTGGGGACAATCAAGAATCTCAGCAATGACCACCAACCAGAAAGGCTCTGAACTACAAGATAGAAGAGAAATAATACCCAGAGCAAAAATTACACAGATAAGTCCGGAGAACTGTGAGAACATGGGGAACATCCTGAGGAACAGGCAAAACATAACTCCAGAAGAAAGGGAAAATGGTGTAAATAATGCAACTACAACTGCAGCTGCACACTCACAGGAACCTAAAGGCAGTCTCCAGCAGCGACAAGAAAAGACAAAACCACTGAGACCCCCACCCCCCTTACCACCCCCATCAGAAAAGGAGACATTAATAGACAAACCCATGAATGCCATACAAATGGAAACAGTTAACCCATTCAAAGGTACAGAGGAATGTCCATCTAAACACAGCCTACAGTCATTTTGTCCCGTGGAAATGGAAAATAGTACAATCAGAGAACTTCCTTCTGCAGAGGCACACCAGGAGTCAAGGGATGTAAATAATGCAACTGCAAGTGGAGAATCACACTCACATGAACCTAAAGATGACTCTCAGCAGATCCCAGAAAAGGTAGCACCGAGAACACCACCACTCCCTCCACCAGAGAGGGTGACATCAAGAGACAAACCAATGAATGCCACTACTGACATAAGTAACGCATCCAAAGGAACAGATGACATCACACCTGAACAGAGCCTACAGTCTTCTTCTCTGGAGGAAAAGGAACATAGTACAATTAGGAAATTACCTTCAACAGAAGAACACCAGAAGTCAAAGGATGTAAAGAATACAACTACAGGTGGAGCATCACACTTTCATGAACCTGAAGAAAGCTATCAGCAGCTCCCAGAAAAGGTCAAACCTCGGAGAGCACTGAGAACCCCACCACCCCCACCCCCATCAAAGAGTGTGACACCAAAAGATAAATATATGAGTGACACACAAGTGGTCATAGGTGACAAATCCAAAGGGATGGAGGATATCGCACCTAAACAGAGCTTGCTGTCTTCTTGTACAGAGGGAAAAGAAAATAGCGCACAGAAAAATTTTCCTTTGGTAAATATTGCAACTACAAGTGGAACATCACGCTCATATGAACCTCAAAAAAGCTCTCAGCAGCTCCAAGTAAGGGCAAAACCTAAGACATCACCGAGAGCACCACCCCCACCCCCACCCCCAATAGAGATTACAACACCAAGAGATAAATCTATAAATGCCACACTGGTGGCCATAGATGACACATCCAAATGGATGGAGGACATTGCACCTAAACAGAGTCTGCAAACTTCTTGTGCAGAGGAAAGGGAAAATAGTACAAGCAGAAAAGTTCCTTTGGAAGCTTACCAGTCAAGGGATGTAAATAATGCATCTACAACTGGTGCTGAACACTCAAATGAACCTAAGGAAAGCTCCCAGAATGAAAAACCTAAGATACCACGGAGAGCTCCACCCCTGCCCCCACCATTGAGGGGAATATCAAGAGACGAACTTATGAACACCACACCAATGGCCAAAGGTGACACATCCAGCAGGACAGAGGATGGTCTACCTAAACACACCCTACAATCTTCTTCACATGGACCTAAAGAAAGTCCCCAACTCCTAGGAAAAACAAAACCACCAAGACCTTCAAAACAACCCCCAGTGAAAAGGACAACATCAACAGACAAATTTAAAAATGCCACACCGATGGCCATAGGCGGCACATGGCAAGGGACAGAAGACAGGCAGCCTAAATACACACGACAGTCTTCTTCATTTGAAGCATCACAGTAAGATGTCCAAGCATTCTAGTTTCAGTTATTATTTACATTTCTCAACTTTTTCAAAGTTTTGCATGTTACATAAGGTTAAAATGGACCTTACATGAATATTCAAGGTCATGCCTTGAGTAGCCCTTCCATGTAAAAATGCTAAGGCAAAAGTAGTGCAGTGCATATTTGGGGTCTTCGTCTTTCCCAGGCTCCCATGGTGATCCTTTGACTGGTGCCTAGGGAAAGGAAGCCATATTCTAAAGTAAGTATCTGGCCTATTTCTCCTTTTTGTTAGATTTTGCCTTAGTATTTTTTCACAGGGAGGCTACTAAAAAAATGGTATTATTAGGATCCATAGGAATAGTAGTCATGCATTTTATATCATCACTAAAGATAAAAGGATTTCCTATAAAAGCTTTTCTGCAAATTATCAAACTAATCTAAAAAGGGTTAGGAGAAAAATGTATAAAAAGAAGTGATCCAGGACCAAAGGGTGGGGGTGTGGTTGTGTATGTGTGTGTGTTTGTGTGAAAGGGGGGGGGGGGGGGGGCATCTGCTGATGGCGTTGTGTGTTGCCTTGTTTTGGGGGACACAGTAGTGAATGGCAGGCAAACACTATAACATTCACGTAAACCAATTAATTTACACGTATTGGGATAATTTTTTAGCAAAGGCATGTAGCAGAATACATTTTGGCCCAAATTTATAAGGAAATTAGAATTTTTTTAATTTTTTTACTGGACATGTTTAATAGCAAAAAGTAAAAAATATTGTTTTTTTTTCTCAAACTTGTCGGTCTTTTTTCTTTCATAGTGCAAAAAAAAACCCATAGGTGATCAAATACCACCAAAAGAAAGCTCAATTCGTGTGGAGAAAAGGATGTAAATTTAATTTGGGTGCAGTGCTGCATGACCGTGTAATTGTCAGTTAAAGTAACACAGTGCCGTAACACAAAAAGTGGCCTGGTCGGGGGGGGGGGGGGGGGGGGGGGCATAAAAACATTTAACAGTATCATTTCATGAGATAATTTTACAAGGGTGTGTTCAGGGGCAGAAATAGGAGCAGGAAAGGGTAGGGTTTGGGTGAGGAAACTGGTGGCGAGTACCTCCTAAGGCCTGGCTAGTAGCTCAGAACTTGATATTTTGAGCCCTGCTGTAGGGACTGGATTCTTTTCTTAAAGGCCTCATTTCTTTTTCTGAAAACAGTAGAATGATGGGCTTTACCAAAAAGCTGCCATTTTGTTTTGTCTGTCCACAACACATTCTCCCAAAAGGATTTTGGCATCCTTAGGTAAGTTTTGGCAAACTCCAATCTGGCTTTTTTATATTTCTGTGTCAGCAGTGGGGTCCTCCTGGGTCTCCTACCTTAGTGTTTTCCTTCAGATGGGGACATATAGTGCGAGCTGCCACAGTTGTACCTGGTGCCTGAAGGTCAGCTTGAATTTGTCTAGAAGCTGATCGAGGTTCTTTAACCACCATTTGAACCATCCTTCATTGCTCTTTGATCATTTTTTCTCTTTCATCCACATCCAGGGAGATTAGCTACAGTGCCATGGGCTTTAAGCTTCTTGACAATGTTGCACACAGTGGACACAGGAACGTTAAGATCTCTGGACTTGTAACCTTAAGGTTATCCGTGCTTTCCCACAATTTTCATTGTGAAATCCTCAGACAATTCTTTGCTGCTCTTTTTCTTCTCCATGCTCCATATGGCACACAGAGACACACAACAGAAAGAGTCAATTTTTCACCATTTTACCTGGTTGTCGGTGTGATTTCTATATTGTCAGCACCTGTTAATAGATACAGGTGAGTTTAATTACAAATTACAGGAGCATCACAGCTTTGGAATGCAATTGCTTCTTTCAATTTTGAGAAACTGCCAACAATTTTGTCCAGTCCATATCTGGGGTTTTGCATGGCAAAAAAATTTGGCTTTTAGTTTCTCCACTTTTCTGTGTCATACCAATACAAACAAAAGAAATAAACATGAGAATGCCGAAACATTTGTAACTTCAACAATTTTCTGGGCGAAGTGGTGCATTACCTGACAGAAATGCTGGGGGGACTATGTTTTTAGCTATGACTGAATATATATATATATATATATATATTTAATGGGGCAGATTTGATGGACCATTTGGTCTTTTCCTGCCATCACTCTTCTTTGTTCTATTCTAGGTTCCATGTTCTAATCTTGAAATGCGAATGATCACATTTATTCATACTGAGCCTTGATCCTTGGTTTACATCATTTACACAATTCTGCAGGGTGCCACAAGGATCACAAAGATTTGCCCGCATGCTCCACCATTAGATTCCAGATCAGATTCTATGCTATGTCATTGAAGCATCTAAAATTCAGGGTATTATAGGCAAAATATATTTAAAGAGGAGCTCCACCCAAAAGGGGAAGTTCTGCTGTAAGCCTTTGTCCCCCCGATCGCCGTTAAGTATTGGCACCTTTGGGGAGCAGGGGGAGGGGGTACCCGAATATTTTGTTTTTGTAGCTGCTGATTTTATTTTTCAGCTGGAACTCCGCTTTAAAGGGTTTTAGATGCCAGGAGGCAGGATTTCTGATCATGCAACTGCTGTGATTGGCTGTCACAGTGGTCATATGATCGGAAAGCTCCTGATCACAAGCAGAGATTGTGAGCTTTCCGTTAGCACTGGTAATGGTGTCTGGAGCGCACACGGCGTGTTCTCTCTGCACAGTTCTTTTTATCTTTAGGTACGCATATATGTGCCCTCTTGGTGTTAAGGCCCACCCGCATATATGTGTACAGCTGGCGGGAAGGAGTTAAATTTACACGGGTTAACCCCATGTGTATTTTCTAGCTCATATACCATAACCGTCATGCAGAGATCCTGTGCCAGATTCTGCAAGAGGAAGTATCACAGGTAAATGGAGATCTAAATGAGGAGCAAAGTGCAAATGTCACACTAAGTAATGATTTATTTTCAGTGATATTATTTGCAGGTATCTGTAAGGAAAGGCAATTGTAACATTTTACATTTATACTGTCCATTTATTATCCTCAGAACATTCCAAGAAAAGAAACATTTATACCAACCTGTGGCCATCTTCTAGATCAGATGTCTCCAAACTTTCTAAGCACATGGCCAGTTTAGTGTCCTTCAGAACTTAGGGGGACTAGGCTGTGACTGGTAGGAATAGAAAATGTCCTGGCATCAGTGGGCATAAACAACGCCCAATCATTGGTTTGAATCAGGGCTGGGTCTAGCCTGTCTGATTTGGGGGTGCAGTGAAAAATGTCAGGGGGGCATAGGATGCTAGGTTGACAGAGAAGTGTATAAGAGTCATTAGAGCAGTATACAGGGGCAGAGCAGAGGACAGGGTCAGCGGTTTGTAAGGCAGTGTACAGAGACCATTAGTTTGTAGGGCAGTGTACAGAGGCCATTAGTTTGTAGGGCAGTGTACAGAGGCCATTAATTTGTAGGGCATGTACAGAGGCCATTAATTTGTAGGGCATGTACAGAGGCCATTAGTTTGTAGGGCAGTGTACAGAGGCCATTAATTTGTAGGGCATGTACAGAGTTTGCCATTACAGTTTGTAGGGCATGTACAGAGGCCATTAATTTGTAGGGCAGTGTACAGAGGCCATTAGTTGTACAGAGGCATTAGTACAGAGGCCATTAGTTTGTAGGGCAGTGTACAGAGGCCATTAATTTGTAGGGCAGTGTACAGAGACCATTAGTTTGTAGGGCAGTGTACAGAGGCCATTAGTTTGTAGGGCAGTGTACAGAGGCCATTAATTTGTAGGGCAGTGTACAGAGACCATTAGTTTGTAGGGCAGTGTACAGTGGGTTATCTAGTCAGTGTGCAGTGGTTAGCATGGCAAAAGACAGGGGTCAACAGGATAGAAGACAAGGGTTCGCAGGGCAGGGTACAGGGTCAGCATGGTGGAAGACAGTGGTCAGCGGAGTTGAGGACAGGGTCACTGCTGCCAGGGGACTTAAGAGATCTCCTCCTCCCCACACGGCACATAGCAGAGATCGGTATCCCTCCACACAATGTGTAGCCGGCTACTGCAGCTGCCAATCCAATCAGGGAATTTCACAGGTCAGAACTGCAACTGCAGCCAGCTACACATTGTATTAGGGAATCTGATCTCAGCAACGTGTTATGTGGGGAGGAGAAGATCTGTTAAGTGCCTTGTGTGCAGTGCCGGGACAAGATCATCTAGCAAACTGCGCCCCCACCTTCCATCCCCCTCCTCCCCCAAAAAAACAGCACTAAACAACACACGTTCACCCTCTATGCAAGCCCAAATTCTACCCAACCAAAAATGCAAAAATTCCCCATCCTCACAGTCCAAGTCCTCCTCCCTGCACAAATATTTCCCCCCAATCCCATCTTCCAGTTCAAATCCCAAAAAAATCAAACTATCCTCACAAATTCCACCCCCTAGTACAAAATTATCTCCCCCTAGTACAAATCCCCCCAAATCCCCACTCCTAGTATAAATCCTCTCCCCAAATATCTCCTTAAATCTGGGGGGGGGGGCACAGCCCACTCCAGCACCCCCCTAGATCTGGCAATGGTTTGAATGGGAGGAATAGTGCCACATTGTTTGTATCAATGGGAGGAATAGTGCCCCTTCGATGAGGTCAATTGCTGGAATAGTGACCCAAGGGCCTGATAAAGGCACACCAAGGGCCACATCTGGCCCCCGAGCCACAGTTTGGAGACCACTGCTCCAGAAAACTGAAATTCTATTCTTGCTTTTTCAGATTACACTTTAGAAGGGTTAATGCTCCTAAAATGTGCACAAAAGTAGATGTAAACTGAGTTACTCAACTCTTAAAAAACCTTTAAATGTTGAAGTCTTACTAAAGCTGCAACAGTAAATTCAGTCTGTATATGCAGTAAAGCGTGCTTGTTATACTCACTGTACAACCTAAGGGGTTAATCCTCCGCATTGTGTAAAAAGGATGTTTGATCCTGTCTTCTCTGATCCTACCCATCTTTCACAGTCCCCAATCCAGCTACTGATAGTACAGAGCTCTAGGAGTCACTATGCACATGCCCTGTTTGGTGTGTATTGTTAGAGAGTTTTTTTTCTCTTTTGGAGAGTGCACGTGATCAGCACAGGTCTAAACAGAGTCTCAGGGGTTATGCAGCCTCATAGGACAATCAGAGGAGAATGAAAACTCCTCCTACAAGATTTACCCAGTTTTCTGCGGGATGCGCTGATAGAAGTCACAAGACTGCTATATACTGCTGATGAGAAAAAATATTTAGCAGTTTATATTTTACTAAAACAATTGCATTTCCATATTCTGTGTACTGTGGTAGACCGGATATAGTGAATGCGGGGTCCGGGGAGAGCAGATATAGTGAATGCAGGGTCCAGGGAGACCAGATATAGTGAATGCGGGGTCCGGGGGAGAGCGGATATAGTGAATGCGGGGTCCGGGGAGAGCGGATATAGTGAATGCGGGGTCCAGGGAGAGCGGATATAGTGAATGCAGGGTCCAGGGAGAGCGGATATAGTGAATGCGGGGTCCGGGGAGAGCGGATATAGTGAATGCAGGGTCCAGGGAGAGCGGATATAGTGAATACAGGGTCCGAGGAGAGCGGATATAGTGAATGCAGGGTTCAAGGAGAGCAGATATAGTGAATGCAGGGTCCGGGGAAAGCGGATATAGGGAATGCGGGGACCAGGAAGACCAGATATAGTGAATGCAGGGTCCGGGGAGAGGGGATATAGTAAATACGGGGTCCAGGGAGAGCGGATATAGTGAATGCGGGGTCCGGGGAGAGCGGATATAGTGTATGCAGGGTCCGGGGAGAGTGGATATAGTGAATGCGGGGTCGGGGGAGCGGATATAGTGAATGCAGGGTCCGGGGAGAGCAGATATAGTGAATGCAGGGTCCGGGGAGAGCGGATATAGTGAGTGCGGGGTCTGGGGAGAGCGGATATAGTGAATGCGGGGTCCGGGGAGAGCAGATATAGTGAATGCGGGGTCCGGGGAGAGCGGATATAGTGAATGCAGGGTCCGGGGAGAGCGGATATAGTGAATGCAGGGTCCGGGGAGAGTGGATATTGTGAATGCGGGGTCTGGGGAGAGCGGATATAGTGAATGCGGGGTCCAGGGAGAGCGGATATAGTGAATGCGGGGTCCGGGGAGAGCGGATATAGTGAATGCGGGGTCCTGGGAGAGTGGATATAGTGAATGCAGGGTCCGGGGAGAGCGGATATATTGAATGCAGGATCTGGGGAGAGCAGATATAGTGAATGCAGGGTCCGGGGAGAGTGGATATAGTGAATGCGGGGTCCGGGGAGAGTGGATATAGTGAATGCGGGGTCCTGGTGAGAGCGGATATATTGAATGCAGGATCTGGGGAGAGCAGATATAGTGAATGCAGGGTCCGGGGAGAGTGGATATAGTGAATGCGGGGTCCGGGGAGAGTGGATATAGTGAATGCGGGGTCCGGGGAGAGCCGATATAGTGAATGCGGGGTCTGGGGAGAGCAGATATAGTGAATGCAGGGTCCGGGGAGAGTGGATATAGTGAATGCGGGGGAGAGCGGATATCCAGGGAGAGCGGATATAGTGAATGCGGGGTCCGGGGAGAGAGGATATAGGGAATGCAGGGTCCGGGGTTTAGTAACACTGGATGATCCTGCCATGGAGAACCTTGTTCAGGCTTTTCCTGTTATAGGATGACAACACTCTGTCCCTGTGTTTAATACGTTTTCCTGTGTTGTCACCCTATCACATTTGTTTTCAATGGAGAAACTGTTTTAACACACATTACCCAGACATAGTCCAGTGTTGTCACCATCAAGAAACTCAACATGGAAAATGTCACGTAGCCATCAGTGGAATGCATGTAGACAGGAAGTGACTGAAAGGTGGCTGAAGGAAATATAAGTTGCTTTAGCAAAACAAATGTCATACAGCTAAAGTTTACATGTATTTTAATACACGCCAAATAATAACCAGTTAACTTTAACTCTATAATGTTCCTTTTTAACTTGATTCTCAATTCTCACAGCAGTTGATCTTTTTTTATTGCTAACTTACCATGTCTTCTTCTGCACTGTGTCTCTGTACAGAGGCAGCCATTTTGGTAGAGGCAGACCTTTGCTGCCCACTGATGACTGTAATAGGAAGACTGTTGGGGTAATAATAGGGGTGGAGGAAGCACAGATTCACAGAGTGGATGATACAGAAGTAGAAATATCCTTTCTCTGTGGGTCTTCAGTAGGGCTTCCTCTCCAGCAAAGAGAACAGAGAGCAACACAGAAGTGACATCACCGAATCTCCATTAAAATCTGGCAAGACTAGCAGTCAGAGGCAGCAGTATCTTAGGTGATCTCACACTGTAGATACACTGTATATTCCTTTGGTTCTGATGTGATATTTATTTCTCTATTTCAGGTTGTTGGTTTTGTCCTGGGATTTGGGCCAAGAGGCCACTAATATAAGTTCCTACTTGATGGGTAATCAAAACCATAATTGTCCATCTGTTGTCCTATTCATCCCTCAAAAAAGACTTGGAATGGACGTCTCTAGTGGACCAATCCTCAGTTGTCATATTCTACTCAGCGCCCAAATCTCACAAACCATTATACAAGATGGGGCGCTACCTAGAGCACTGCATTACCAAAAAAGGTGAAACACGCTATCTTACTAGTCTTAGTCATTTTCTTTCTTCAAATTAACACGGCATGTAATGGTTTGGGGCAGGGGCGGACTGACAACTCATGGGGCTCCCGGGCAATAGGGGATCATGGGGCCCCTGTGTCCTTGCCCAAACTCAAAAAAGCCTATGAAAAAGGTACCAAGGGCATCTCATGGGGCCCCTACTGACCCCAGGCCTTCGGGCAGTCCCAATGGTCAGTCCGCCCCTGGTTTGGGGCATGTTATACGTTTTAATCATTGTATATCTTTTTTTACTATTTATATAAAGTCTTACTTTCCAAAAAGAAATTAAATACAAGGCATTCACAGAGGCAAGGCATGGAACAGAATTGGAAGTAAACCTGTGTTATGTGCTGAACTGTATATATGGCGATAAATCAGACACCAGTATATTCCATTAGACTTGATGTGGAGTCCCCTACTATGCAAAGCTAAAGGTGAACTCCAACTCAAGGGAGCGTCTTCCAGCATTGCTGCCCTGAGCCAAGCACAGAATGATTATCAATATCTTAAAACAGAATTTTTAAATCTGGCCTCCACACTTCCATTCAGTTTTTTAAACGGATCCTCTCCTGGCCTGAAATTGTTTACTGATTTCGCTGCACACTGTGAGCTTACAATGTGCATTAGAAGGTGCAGCAGGTCAGATAACGCTCCGCCTCATTTCCTGGCTGGGGGATATCCAGCAACATCAGCCTTTCCTCCCAGCCTGACTGTTCCTGACCCACCTCTTTCATTAGTTGAATGATATTTCAGTCATGGAGGCTCAGCATTACATGTGGGCACCACCTAAGGTAACCTGCATGAAAATGCCATTTTCCTAGGAACACCCACTTCAACAAACTGACATGCACAAATAATTTGCATAACTCCTCTCAAGACCCCACCCACTGCTTGCATCAGGGCTGAGGGCTCTTGAAAAGAGTATTGAGGCAGAGGTCTATGTACAACACCCTACCAACCCCTTTCATCCATAATCTGCCTGCATTTGCATAGAGAAGCACAAAAGTCCATTGATGACATCATTTGTCTAAAATAAGGTATATAATGAAAATGTAAAGGTTTTATTTCACTGTTTCCTTAGTATGTTGATGAGAGGGTAGGGAGAAACATGGAAACCCAAATATATAAGATTAATGTTTAGTTTTAAGTTTGGATCTGCAACCTCTAGCCAGGGGCAGACTGACAAATCATGGGACCCCCGGGCAATAGAGGATCATGGGGCCCCTGTGTCCTTGCCCAAATTCAAGAAAGCCTATGAAAAAGGTACCAGGGGCATCTCATGGGGTCCCCTACTGACAGCGGGCTCCACGGCAGTGCCTGAGTTTCCAAATGGTCAGTCCGCCCCTGCCTCTAGCCCTTTCCCACTTTATTTTTGTCCATGGGGTTCTCCATCATAGTTCTGGATCATGAGAAAGAGCTGAGAGGAAGAAGGGGGGAGACTAAGATTCTGGTCACTTCTCTCTGATTTGTGTTGCACAATGGACATCTCAAAATCCTAATGGCCCCGGGCACCTCAGAAGATATCTAAAATGAAGGCGCCTTTTACAGCCATTTCTGTAGTTTTAAACCTTTGATATTAGGACAGGTTACTGAAAGGATGATTTTCTTATCCCCTCAGAGACCCCCGGTCTGTGGAGAGATTCCTGGTTTATCAGCAGAATTCTGGGAACACCCCTTGAACACGGAAATAACGGCAGCTTATGTTCAGAGATGTTCAAAGTTTATTAGACATTACTAAGATTATATAGGATACAGAAATAATAAGGGAGGGGGGAGCGAGTTTCAAAAACTGTAACTTGTAAGTTTCCATCATGAGCTAACTACATGAAACATACATATACATTTCTTGGTACAAATTGTTTTGGCTAGCTTTCTGAGAAACAACCAGACAAAGACATTGTCAGGGTCATGTTAGCCTCTGTTGATACATCCTTGAGCAACTAAAACAGTTTCATTAAACTTCTAATATATCTACAAAAAGCTAACTTAATACTTAAAATGGCGTACATTAACACAATGGAGGTTATCTAGATCCTTTCAGTTACTTTACCAGCTGTGCACATGGCATGCAGAAGAACACAAGATGGAGAACAATCTCAGGTTGTGTATCAGAATACAATTTTCTTACTGTCTGACATGCAGAAGCCAGATTTATTGGTTGGCCCTCCATAGAAATATTGTTAGCTGTGTTCTGTGCCCCCCAAATGTACCCTCAACAGTTCTTGGCTTTCTTCAGGTGGCTATCACAGAGTTTAATGAGTGTTTTGTTAAACATGGTTTATATGTGTTAGGAGCAGAGAAGGTGATTGTGGTGATCGGGAATGCGGATAATCTGGAGGAGGAATGGATTTCTAAGTGGGAAGAAAACCAATTTTCCAAAACTCTTCAACAATTCAGAATATCACGATCAGAGCTGGACTGGATCAGCAAGAAAGAGATATGCAGAAAAATTGAAAACATTCGAAAATCCCTGATTATTCACACAGGTACGGACATTCCAGTGCTAGGGGTGGTTGGTTGGATTATGTTTTTAAATGGCATGAGTTCATATTAAAGCATTGTGTGACCAGAGAAGTCTTAGACTGCTGACCTAACTGGTTCTGAAAAAAAAAAAAATTCTTGAGTACCTGCACATTGTACTAAGGGGGAAGTGAGATGTCAGACAGCACAGTGGCTGAATGGTTAGCACTCCCGTCTAGCAGCACTACAGTCATTGGTTAGAATCCCAACCCCTGCACTACCTACCTGCAGCTTGCATGTGCTCCTTGTGCCTGTGTGGATATCCTCCAGTTTCCTCCCACACCCCAAAGACATGCTGGTAGGTTAATTGGCTCCTGTCTAAATTGTCCCTAGTATCTGTATGAATGTGAGTTAGGGACCTTAGCTTGTACACCCCTTGAGAACAGGGACTGATGTGAATGTACAATATGTATGTAAATTGATAGTGCTGTAAATGTAATCAATAAATGTTGTATTTAGTAACATCTTAGTACACCTAGATCTTCTTTCTCTCTTACAGGTCCTCCAACTGGAAGTCTGGTAAGACCAAATTATTTTTTTCACACCCATTTTTTTTATATTATTTTATTTATTATTATTATTATTTAATTTTTGTGCCCAAGTTACAGACTCAGTGAGTATTTTTGCAGTTACGAGGTCTGACAATTTAGTTCTCGGAATGGACTGTAAAAGAAAACGTTTGCTTCCCTTTACACTAGCGGCTGTTGTCACCTTCAAAATAGTCCCCTTGTGAAGTGGCGCACTTTTTCTAGGTTACTGTGCCACTACCTGAGACATTTGTTTTCTGGAATGCTCTGCAGTATCTTTGCTGTGGTGCACTGGATATCTGGAATGTCATCAAAACTGTGTCCTTTTGTTTGGGAAACAGCCAAAAGCCACAGGGTGCTAAGTCAAGGGAATACGATCGTCAAGTTTCAGAATGGATTTTTGGGGCAGTGAACACTTACCGCATCATGTGCAGGTCATTGTCATGGTGGAGAAACCACTTGTCAGGACAGAGCTCTGTTTTTTTTCCTCCAAACAGATTCCTGTAACCTTTTCAGAATTTCCAAATATCAATGTTGGATGACCATTGTACCATATTCCAGTGAACTCCACATTTGCATCTGTTCTTTGCGTTTTTGCTTGCATCATTGTTTAAACCTTCTTGCCTTCCTTTAACCACCTATGCCATTCAAGAACACTTGATTTCTTCATGGAATGTTCACCATAAGCCTGCTGTAACAGAGCTAAAGTTTCACTTGCACTTTTGCCAATTTTTGCACAAACTTTGATGCTAATCTGCTGTTATTATTATTATTATACAGGATTTATATAGCGCCAACAGTTTGCTCAGCGCTTTACAATATGGTGGGAGACAGTACAGTAACAATACAGTTCAATACAAGAGGGTTAGGAGGGCCCTGCTCCTTGGAGCTTACAATCTAGGAGGGAGGGGATAGTGGTACAAAAGGTAATAACTGTGGGGGATGGAGTGGTTGGAGGAGTAGAGGATTCCAGTATTAGCTGAGGGCAGGGTAGGCTTCCCTGAAGAGATAGGTTTTCAGAGTGCACCTAAAAGTGAGCAGAGTAGGCGATAGTCTGATAGATTGGGGTAGGGAGTTCCAGGGGATGGGGGAAGCCCTGGAGAAGTGCTGGAGATGAGCATGGGAAGAGGAGACAAGGGAGCTAGAGCATAGGAGGTCTTGTGATGAGCGGAGAGTACGTTTTGGGTGATATTTGGAGACAAGATCGGTGATGTAATTTTGGGCAGTGTTATGAACGGCTTTGTACGTCGGTATTAGCGTTTTGAATTTTATCCGTTGGGCAATTGGAAGCCAGTGGAGGGATTGGCAGAGAGGGGTGGCAGATACAGAACGGTTTCTAAGTTCCATACTCATGTCACCCAACAGCACAATGCATGCATTTTATTTCTTCTACTACTCTATAAAGACTGAGTCAATGGGTCTGCAACCATGGTGAGTGCAAGTTAGAGCAAGTCAGAACACATTCAAGTGTGAATGGCTGTGTGACTCGTCACCATAGGGCTACACCAAGGGCATTCCAGGAATTAAATGGTCACACCTCGTATACATTTTAAAATGGAATACTATTAGTGTCAGAAAAGAAGAAACATTTTAAGTGTTATTAATGTATAAAATGTTTTACTGTGCACTTTTGTGTATGTTACGAGATAAAAAAAAATCTAAAATAAATCCATTATAAAAAAGGGAATCATTCAAAATATTTTTCTATTAAGAAATCTATATTCTGCTAAAAAAAATCTTTGTCTGGAACTATTTTTACCCACCAAAATAAAAACAGACTTAACTGAACACGGGGCCACACCCGTGGCCATTTATATACTGTATATTTTTTACTTGAACATGGGAACTAAGAAAAAAGACTTATTGACGCACAGTAAGCTAAAAACAAATTACCAGGACAGGAGAAACATAACACATTAATAAATTATCATATTAGTTTTCAACATCAATCTCATTACCTCCATCATCTACTTTTTCTTTAAAAATTGCAGCAAATGCCACGACCAACAACTCAAATGGTAAATGGATTAAACAATAAAGAAACCAAAACATGGACTGTTGGCTTTCTCTCCTGGTCACCAAAGGATGATAGTCAATGGCTTCTGAAACTCCTACGACCTCCCTACTTCCAGGGCACAGTAGAGGACATTATATACATTGATGCAGACAAAAACGAGAATGAGAAAATCTTGGAGCAGATCTTCAATATCCCATCATTAATTCTGCACTTTACCCAGGAAAGCTTCTGTACTTTTTCTTCTCAGACTTACTCCAGTGAGAGACTCCGGCTTTATTGTGGTAAGAGAGCTGTGTTTGTTTAGGTCATCCTTTCTCAACCTTTTAACCCTGGAGCAAGCTTAAAAATAAGTTTGAGGTTTGAGGTTTCAGAGAACCCCTTCAAAGCCAATTCACTGTGTCCAGTGGGTAAATGTCCCTTACATTGGTGGCCCGTGTGAAAAATGCCCTGCTTATGGTAGTGGTTAGAATGGAACCTGACTGGAAGGTAAAAGATCCTTGCTGTCATGCAGCTGGCTCTGCCAAGGGGCATTGCCTCTGGAACTATGGCACCATGAAATTGGAGGTCAATCAGCCACAGTTCAAGGAACCCCTAGTAATCTCTAGAGGAACCCTGGCTGAGAATGGCTGATCTAGGGACATCAAGAGCTGGAGAAGGAGTGTTGCATCATTAAAGAGGATCTTAACCCTATAAACAAACATGTAATAGTCAGTAGCTACTAATACTGTAGCTGATGACTTTTAAAAATTGCACATTTACTTGTCCCAGGATCCATTGATGAACTCACCAGACCCGGCTGTCTGCCTGTCTTTGGGTCCAGGCGCCGGCATCTTTACTGTGTGCAGCCAACTGTGACTCCTTGTGGTTTCACAGCTGGCTGCCCACTGTGCAGGCATGAGCCATGAATGGGCACACAGTCTCCTGGAACCTGTGATGTGTTCCAAGGGGTTGCGTGGGAAGGAAGGAGGGCCTAACTTCCCTTTGGATCACTGCAGCAATTCAAGTGGGGGTGGGTACCTGTCAAAATCAGCCCATAAAAAAAAGACATTTCAAATATGGAAGGGGTGGGGGGGAGCAGAACTCTTCCTTTTGGGTGAAGATCCGCTTTAAGGGCTGGAGAGGGTGGTCTTGAGGCACAGGGAGGGGTATGGCTCTACTGAAGCATGAGGAGTTGAGGTGTTGGACTAGGAAGCTAGAGAAGAAGATTTGCTGCAGCATTGATTGGCTGATGGAGAAGCTGTTGAGGCTCTGTGAACCTGAAGGAAGGGGCATTGAAGTATGGAGGCCAAAGCAAATACAAATTCAGTCTCCCTAGGAACTCCCACTCCTCAAGACTGACATCATGCCATCTTATTTTTATGATATTTGCATAGCCTCTCCAAAGAACCAGCTCACTGCTTTGGTCAGGGCTGAGATCTATTGAGACAAGTACTGAAGTAGGGTGCTTTGACATATTCTGGAAGCTAAGTACAACATCCTTCCATCCCCTCCCACCAGCCATGATCTGCCTGCATTGCATAGAAAAACCACGGAGACCCAATTATGACATCACATGTTCAAAAATAAAATATGCAATGAAAATGGAAAGGTTTTATGTAACATTTTTATTAGTGTGTTGATGAGGGAAGAAAAGGGAAAGCAGGGAAAAGCAAACTAAAATAAACTTCAGACCTAATCCAATCAATTTTTAACAATGGTATAATTGTGTTTTGTAGAGAAGAAGAAAATCATTGTGGTGATTGATGACTTGGATGGGAAAAAACTCAGAGATGGTAATTAAAGAACTCTATAAAAAATCTAATATGGAGAAGATGTCCTCAGATTTGTTCCTGTTCAGGAAGGAGGAGAAAGAGACGGACTACCTGACACATCTCACAGGGGATGACCCAGACAATATGGAGGCCGGGAAAAAAAGGGAACCTTTTCCAAGATGCCATCAGTAGAAGTAGTAAGAGTTCCTGATTCTACATTTGCCTATTACTTCTTTCAGTTCACTCTCTAGCAGGGGCAGACTGACAACTCATGGGGCCCCCAGGCAATAGGGGATCGTGGGGCCCCTGTGTCCTTGCCCAAACTCAAAAAAGCCCATGAAAAAGGTACCAGGGGCATCTCATGGGGCCCCCCCCCACTGACCCTGGGCCCTCGGGCAGTGCCCTAGTTTCCAAATGGTCAGTCCGCCCCTGCTCTCTAGCATCAAGTTTTTGCAGTAATTAGATAAATGGTCCAAAAACATGAATAATATCTGTGGGATAGATGTATGTTAATTTTTATGGTTAGAGGACTACAGATTCCCCTAAATCTAAATAAGAAAAATAATGAAAACATTTAATTGTTAAAAGAGTTCATTTAATTGATTAATTGCACACTGATCTTCATCTGTTACATGGTAAAATTCAGGGGATAATAAAAATGTGATTTATTGCTTCTTGTTTTGTGTGTGAGAAGCACCAAAAATTCAATTATTATACAAGATACATTCTAATATTATTCATTCTGCTCCCTTTCTGTATTGTATTTTACAGTGAAACTTCCAGATCCACCAGGACCGGTAAGATGATTTTAAAGCATTATGAAACCCTAGTGGTATTTAAGTTTTAAAGTGTTGCTAAACTCAGGACATTGCATTCACTATTCTATAGTAAGGAGATTTATGGAGATTATGCTGATACCACAATTGGAGATTTCACAAGCGATACATGCCGACCATGAGAGTGGAAGGCATGGGGGTCTGGTGAGTGCATACCCAAAAGGGAAGGCGGTTTCATGAGCACGTGGTGATTTCGGTTTGGGAATATTGGAAGATTGTAACTCTGAAAGTGACATCTACATGTTATGATGGACTTTGTTTTTCACATTAATTAATTAATTTATATCACATGATTCTTGATTTTTATTTTATTTTATTTTATAAGTTTGACTTGAAACCTGGGTGTTCGTGTGTTCAGCAAATACACAAATGGTAAAGGCCCCACAATGCACTGCACTCTGTCAGGGAATGAGAAGATCGCCGAGGCGATCGAATCTGCACATGCGTAGAATCCTGACAAAAACATACAGGCAGGTGGGCACTAGGACCCAGGCGCGCCTGTCTCCAATGACGGTGCCGGGCAAGCACTAGGACCCAGGAGCGCCTGTAAGGAGTCGGGTCGGGCTATTTAAACTGGGCTCTTGCAATGCTCAATTGCCCTATGGTCTTATCTGTGTTCCTGAGTTCATGAGAGTAGATTGTTTGTTGCAGACCCTGCCTGACCCTGATTTGCTGTCTGTCTCCTGTTCTGATCCCTGGTTTTGTCTGACCATTCTCCTGCTTAACCCCATACGTTCTGACCTCCTGTTGACGAACCCGGCTTGTGACCTGTTTATCCCTCTGCCTGCTGATTCTGTACTACACCGCCACCACTGTTACCAACCCGGCCTGCCCGACACTGCTCTCGTTACCTCCTCACATCAGACTCTTACCCTCTATACATCTTCTATGGTGCCTCTACCATAGCTGGGTGAACCCAGGGGCCGCGACCTGGTCTCGGCCTACTCCAAGTCCATGGGCTCCACCAACATTAATCAGAGAATACTTTTCATTTGTTGAGGACAATGCAAGGGGTTCTCTGAATGGTGGCCGTGCCGAACAAGTGACCCGCTGAGGTTACTATACAAAAGGGCAGTCACTCGGCATAGGATCCAGAAGACCATGGCTATCACTGTAGTAGGTCAGATACTACAGAGATTTACAGTTTCCATAGAGGCTGAATGGGTATCACATATACATAATTACATTGTGTCAAGGTGGCCCAATATAAGTATGCAAAATATATTCTTGCTGGAATTTAGCTTTAACCCCCTGGTAGTATTCCTGAGTGTAGCTCGGGGTAAAGTTTCAGTACCAGAAGCAGTAACCCCGAGCTACACTCGGGAATACACTGCAGCATTGCTCTGGGATCTCTTCTTCACTTACCTTGTCCTGCGCTCCCGCGATGTCCCCCCTGCAGTGTCCCCGGCAATGTTCTCCTGCCGGCAATCCCCTGCAACATTGGGACGTATGGGGAATGGAACTGGCGGGAAATTCAAAAATGAGAAAAAGTGACATACATTCAATACACTAAAATCACACAGTATTCCATTCCTGTATCAAACCATTTCACATACATTCTGTCCCGAGTGCTTTGTCCTGTCCCCTGCCTGCATTTTTACTGTTCTTTCTGCCTGGAAACTGAGAAACGTCCATGGCGTCCAAAAAGTGTCCCTTTAGGTCAAAAGCGGTTTTAGACCGGCTAGAGAACAGCGATAGTAAATCAGAACCACTTGCAGAATTGAGTGATACATAATGATGCACTTATCAGACACTGAAAACGATTCTGCGACTTTGCTCAGCGATGTGCGAACTTGGCGCTCTATTTCAAATTTCAGTGTTTTTGGTTTGATTAAATTATTGAATTAAATTTATTATTATTATATTATTATTTTTTTATGATTATTTATTAAATTATAATTTATGATTTCGTGTTTCAAAATTTAACATCCCCGGGATGTTTACTAGACTCTTGTTCGGACAGATTTTGGGAGTTATTCCTAAAAATTACAGGCCTACAATAAAAAATACATATTTCCATGCAAAAAAATTTACCGCTTTGAGCACAGAAATACAGACATAATCAGACCGCTAGGGAGGGCTACTGGACCATTAGTTCACAAGACTAGAGTCCACTATAATAATTTACATCTTATTGTTTTGATTTGTTTCAGAAACTTGGGAACATTGCAATCTTCTCCAGATCTTCAAAAACAGATTATGAATGGTTGGTGCGCTTGCTGAAATCTACAAAACTTGGTGTGGATGAAGTCAGACCGGTTTATATATCGAATAAAGGATATGCAGAGTTTTATGAAGAGATCGCACGCTGCGATTTTGCATTTCTGTATCACACTAAGAACAGAGGGAGAGTCAATATCACCAATGTCAATGACTCTCTGTATGACATGGAAATAGAGGACCTGTCTACGGCTCTTGGTAAAAAGTCTTACGTAATGTCACACTGCAGTCCTTGTTAACACATAACTTTTGACCCTTCCTGAATGTGTTGTGTGAGTAATGAAGACTTCAAAGAAATAGGAGAATCCACAGGACAATTTTGAATAATACATTTTGATACAGTAAATGATCCCCAGTGATCACTTCAGTGTTCATGTATTTTGAAAGCTTTGAACAAGTAAGAACCTTCTTTCTCAGGTATAGATGTGTTAAAACACTTCTCCTAGGTGTGTAGTTCTCTTACAATGTATATAGAACAAACACATTACATATTTTTTGACACACAGATTTATTTTATGAATGTTTAAAGTACCTATAAAGCCAACACTTTTTATATTGAATGTAGAAGCATTGGAGCCCTTGGTTCACCCCTTCCTATTTGTCCAGGTGACCATTGTCTCTGGTACAGAAAGTCATGGGAAATGTACAATGTTTTTACCTGAACAAGAGGAGAGGGGAAATCATTCAATAGGGACACAAGGTGATGCCTACCTAAGAGGGGATTCATCCTCAATTTGGAGAGATTTTACTTTACTTTCTGTATTGTCACTGGTACAGAAAGTGAAGGGAACTTTTCTAGAACTTTTGTCTCTGTACACAAACACAAAAAAATACCTCGGAGTGGGTCTAAACCTTCAAAAAAAAAGGAGTTTTCCGGGGAATCCTACCTAACAGGTGGTGGTCCCGAGAGAATACAGCAGAGGAAGTTTGTTTACCCAGGTCCTGCAAGGGTTACCCTCTCCTCTCCCCCCTTAATTCTTCCCTTCCCCCCTTCCTGTTCCCCCTCCTAAAGTCTTTATGGAATTTGGGAAAAAAAAGTTTTAACTTCAAATGTAGTTTAGAGACTACTAGAGACTAGCAAATCCAACTAGCCTTCTCCAAGCTGGGCTCTCCCATGTAGTAAAAAGGACCATTTATCAGTGCATTCCCAACCCCAGAATCCCTGTGATGTATGTTACCTGTTGGAAAATTGGACACTTCCTTTTAGCTGCTGTTCTAATAAGGTATTATCAGCTTTGTTTACATGAGGATAATGATATTACATAGGGTGTGAGTATTCTCACTTCATAACTTCCTCTGGTCTCAAAAGCAAGAATTGTATTGAATCCCACCAGAGATTATCCTGTGCTGAAAGACCTGTGCCTTCCACGAGGGTTGCCTCTTTGAGGAGCTGGTGGTGAGTTTGCTCCAGGGGCGGACTGACCATTTGGGAACTCGGGCACTGCCCGAGGGCTGGGGGTCAGTAGGGGGCCCCATGAGATGCCCCTGGTACCTTTCATAGGCTTTTTTGGGAGTGGTTTGAGTATGGTTGAGGCACAGGGGCACCATGATCCCCTATTGCCCAGGGGCCCCATGATCCCCTATTGCCCGGGGGCCCCATGAGTTGTCAGTCCGCCCCTGGTTTGCTCTCAGAATAATGAATATGTGAGGGGTCCTAATAATTTGATATGTAAACTCACACCACCAAGCAAATATCCAGCCAGAGAAGTGAAGGGGTTCACTTTGCTGAAATACGGTCAGACTGGGTTGTTCAATATTTCCCCACCTCCAGTTTTAAATGTGTAATTGTAAAGCCAAGCTTACTTAAATCAAAATTTGGCTGGTTCAGCATGGACTGGCTGAATTTCCTCCATATATGGGCAGGGTGGTTGTACATTATTCAGTCTATTGATCGACTTTTGTACAATTGCCCTGTCAGATTTTTGCCACTCAACATCATCGGCTATAGCAAGCAACGCTGATCGGTGAATTCTGATGGCAGGGAAGGCTCCCCGCCAACAAAGTACAATAGCACAGCGGGTCCAAACTGCTGGTTGAATGAAAAAAAAGTGACTCCTCTATGGGTAGCCTTAGGCAAAAGCTTGAACTGTCTATACAGATATACCTATTAGAAGCTCCAAGGGCACATTTAGAGGGCATGTATAATAAATATTAATAGAATGCTGTTCTTCTGTTATACACAGGACGGTACAAGGTTTTGGTGGTAGTAGATGATCTCCAGGACAGTAGCTGGAGGACAAAGAATCGAATTCTGAAGTTTCAGTATAGCATCCCAAAGTATGCCCGTAATCTGCTTCTTGTCACCGAGGAAGAGAAGGAAAAGAGAGAAAATGATGAAAAGCTCCTGAATAAGCTGATAGAGATCATTGTGTCTCCTGCGGTGGATGAAGAAGGTATTTGCCTTTCCATATAGTCCTGCTGACAATTATTTTGCTTTTTTAATTCTATTACTACATTCCAAACATTTGCCATTTTATGCTAATGCCAAAGTCAAATACCCCAAAAGAATATATGGGGAGCCAGGCAACCCAACACAAAACATTATGTATATGTAGGTAACTCTTCAACAGCTGATGCAAATCCTCCTTGCAAATCCTCACAAAGGAATATATACTAAAAAAAACAAACATGACAGAGCACTTCTAAGAGTATCAGGAGATTGACATGATGAATTGATTCAATGTACAGAGCTCACCTTGGCAAAAGCCTGGGAAGACACCAAGTAAGTGTCCCAACAACCAAGCTTAAAAAGCAAGAATCCATGGTATTTCAGATTTAATAAAAGTCAATTAAAACTCAAAGCACTGATTTTATTAAATCTGGAACTGTGTCTTATGATTTTATTGTGATCTACCTTTCCTACATCCTACTCTGTAGATCAGTAACATCTAACGGTGCTTCCACCAAGTTTAATATACCTGGTCTTAGGATCAGGTGAGTCCTTTCCTGTGGGTCTGCAACATTATTAATTACAAGTAACTGTCCCCATTAGAGTGACCCCTTACATCAATTGCCTCCCCCCCTCACCCCCAGAGTGGTGCCCCCATTACATCAATTATCTCATTAAAATGTCCCCTTACATCAACTTCCCCCATTAGAGCGACCTCTTATATCAATTGCCCCTCCCCGCATGCCTCCTTTACATCTATTGTTTCATTAGAATGTCTCCTTACATCAACTGTCTCCATTAGAGTGCCCCTTTACATCAAATGCCCCCATCAGAGTACCCACTCACATCAAATGCCCCATAAGAGTGCCCCTTACAACAATTGTCCCCCTAGATCAGAGCCTGTTTGGAAGGGATGGTAAGTTTAGAGGGTGACTAGTTACTAAATTCAGCATGTAATCCCAGAGTAAGAATGATAGAGATAACCTTCGTAAGAATCTTAGACTCAGAACTGGCCAGGGTACTTCATACAGTATATATCAAACTCACCCAAGCTCAACCACTCAATAATCAACCACAGCTGAAGGCCGGTGCTCAGGCTAAAATGTCCATCTTTACCAAGATATCTTCCAAAATATTAGCCGGCAACTCCATTGCTTCTAAATCTGGTTTCTTTATCGGTTACAAAATATTAGTACAAGATCTGTGAGTGGTAACACATTTCGGCGAGAGCGTGAATAAATGTGTTAGCACTCACAGATCTTGTACTAATGTTTTGTAACCAATAAATAAACTGGATTTAGAAGCAATTGAGTTGACAGCTAATATTTTGGAAGATATCTTGGTAAAGATGGACATTTTAGCCTGAGCACCGGTGTAACGGAACCGGTACCCGACCGCACTTGGGTATATTCCGTTGTCCCGCAGCTTCCGCTGTCCGAACACCATCCACGGACCACACCCTTGAAATCCCTCAGGAAAATAGATAGCACCCAGCTCTTCCTAAAACAGGAAGCCAACTCTTTATTTTAACACAAAACACAGGATATATACAGAGGGCGGGGAAACCAACCAAGAACAGGAAATACATCATCACCCCTCCCCATCCCACCAAGACACAGAACAATGGGATGAAACACATGGAAAAGGACATTGACCAACCCCCACACCAATACACAAACAGTACATCCCATAATAGTTGGCTGGACAGGAAGACACAGCACAATGGGGGGTAGCACATGGCAAACAGACAATGGACAGCCATGTGGCCGAGAACAAAGGAACACACACTATACACAAGACTCAGACATTCACATACACACCCTGTACCCCTTAACAGGCACAGGGTGCCTTAAACATAATGGGAATTTGGGAAGATGATACAGAGGTCCCCCCACCCCCAAAAGTCACTCCCGTCACAACCGGCCTTCAGCTGTGGTTGATTATTGAGTGGTTGAGCTTGGGTTAGTTTACATAAATTGCCCCCGCCCCCGCATGCCTCCATTACATCTATTGTCTCATTACATCAACTGTCCCCATTAGAGAGCTTTTTTAGTACAAGAGTTCTGAGTGCTAATGCATTTCGGTGAGAGCCTTATTCATGCTCTCACCAAAATGCGTCAGCACTCACAGATCTTGTACTAATGTTTTGTAACCAATAAAGAAACCGGATTTAGAGAAATCGAGTTTCCGGCAAATATTTTGGAACAGACCTCGTACAGTATCTACACAGGTCAATGTGAAGGGGATTTAAAATTAGTTTCTTCTGCTTGTTTGGTACAGTTTCCGAGCTTTGGGACAATCAGGCATTTAGTCCTGTATTGTGGTAGGTAGGGAGGAGTGTCACATTGTACTTTTATATCCGGTAACAGCAGGCACTTGATGGTGCTTCCTACCAAACCGGGTATTAGTCAGACATTTAATTCTGCTCATTAGGCAGCAGAGACATGCACTATTCAACAGGTATAGAAAAGGTAGTATAGGGTGAAGGTGGGTACAGAGAAAGGATGCCCAGAAAATGAAACAGAAGAGGCATACCTGACTGGTGGAAGGACTTTCGATGGATCTACTGTATAATGCAGCAGTCAGGAGATAACAAATATGCAATGTGAATAGCACTGAATAAGTAGGAACACGGTAATAATACATTAGAGAAATGGAAAAAAAATCTTACCTGAGACAAGATATGGATTTGTTTTCTTCCTTTAAATAATCGAGCATAAAACTACAGACATTGCTTGCCAAGAAAAAAATGACTGATGTCTACAGGATGCAGCAACGCCAATGCATTATTATGATGTGGAAACGTATCAGAGATTGTTTGTAAAACTGTGATTAGAACATTTCTCCATTTAAAGTGACCCCTACTTTACTGAAAACCTTTAAAAATAAAATTCCGGGAAAAAGAGGTTATCAGAAGTTGATAATACATTGTTTAGCATTTTGTGGCCCTGTCTGATTTAGGTTTACTTTGTTGCTCGTGTAAGTTCACATGCACAACAAAGCAACTTATCAAGTGCATGGAATGAATGGAAATGGGGATGATTTACTTAAATCTGGGGCAGCTCTGCATAGAAACCAATCAGCTTCCAGGTTAATTGTCAAAGCTTAAAGCGAATCTAAAGGTTCATTTTATTTTTGTAAAATAACAAACATGTCTATACTTACCTGCTGTGTGTGGTGGTTTTGCACAGAGCAGCCAAGATCCTCCTCTTCTCAGATCCCCACAGGCTTTCCTGGTTTCTCCTGTCTGCTATGGGGGCACCCGCTATTTCTTGTGTCCATTCACACAGAGCAATGGCTTGGCCCTGCCTCCTCTCTCTCCTCATTGGCCGAATGACTGTGATTTACAACAGTGGGAGCCAATAGCTCTCGCTTGCTGTCTCAGCCAATGAGGAGGCAAAGACCTGGGACAGCTGAGGCTGGCATTCACATCACTGGATCATGATGAGGCTCAGGTAAGTACTGAGGGGGCTGGGGGAGCTGCTGCACACAGAAGGTTTTTTACCTTCATGCATAGAAAAACCTTCAGCCTTTACAACCACTTTAACCCCCCTGGCGGTATTCCCGAGTGTAGCTCGGGGTAAAGTTTCAGTACCACAAGCGGTAACCCCCCCAAGCTACACTCGAGAATACACTGCAGCATTGCTCTGGGATCTCTTCTTCACTTACCTTGTCCTGCGCTCCCGCGATGTCCCACCTGCAGTGTCCCCGGCAATGTGATCCGGCGGATGCCGGCATCCAGGTTCTGGTCCCTGTGACGTTGGGACGTACGGGGGACGGAAACGGCGGGAAGTTTGAAAATGTCAAAAAGTGACATTCACTAAATACACTAAAATCACATAGTATAACATTCCTGTATCAAACCATTTCACATACATTGTGTCCCGAGTGCTTTGTCTGGCGCCCTGCCTGCATTTTTACTGTTCTTTCTGCCTGGAAACTGAGAAACGTCCATGGCGTCCAAAAAGCGTCCCTTTAGGTCAAAAGTGGTTTTAGACCGGCTAGAGAACAGCGATAGTAAATCAGAACCACTTGCAGAATTGAGTGATAATGATTCGTGGGGGAAATTCCTCATCAGACACTGAAAACGATTCTGCGACTTTGCTCAGCAATGTGCGAACTTGGCGCTCTATTTCAGATTTCAGTGTTTTTGGTTTGATTATATTATTGAATTAAATTTATTATTATATTATTATTATTTTTTATGATTATTTATTAAATTATAATTTAGGATTTCATGTTTCAAGTTTTATCCTACCCGGGACTTTTACTAGACTCTTGTTCGGACAGATTTCAGTGAATTATTCCTAAAAATTACAGGCCTAAAATTAAAAAAATACATATTTCCATGCAAAAAATGTACTGCTTTGAGCAAAGAAATACTGACATAATCAGACCGCTAGGGAGGTTAATTGAACAAGCTGGAAGCTGATTGGTTACCATGCACAGCTGCACCAGATTTTACACTCTCCAGTTTTAGTAAATCGCCTCCCCAATGAGTGCATTAAAGATTTATTTCACCGTATTTATAATGGAAAAGGAAAAGAAATTCATCTTAATTAAATGCAACTTCCAGTTGAATGTCGTAAGATCTCATGCTATGATTTCTGTAAAGCAAAGAAAGAAATATTTCCTGCAATAAATAGGTTATAAATTCTGATCAAAGTGCTAGAATGTGAACATTGTATACATTTTCTAAATGCATAAATACCAGCCTGTATGTAAGTAATAGGACAAAGAGTAAAGGTTTATTTGTTTGGTACAAAATAGGTCCTTGGGAGACTGATGGACATAATCCCGAAAAGATCCTGGAGCACTGAGCAATAGAAATGATCCCGATACAAACTGGAGGATATAATCCTGACACATCGACTGACAGAACATGTCCTAGCTCTCCGATCAGTGAGTGAAAATAATCTTCACACCCCATTTGGAGGATCTATCCTTGGCACACTGACTGGTAGTTTTGATCCTTGCTGGAAATAATCCTGAAATACCAACTAATGAAAATAATCCTGGGACACCAAGCTTCAGAAGAAATTCCAGGTCACCAACCAATGGAGGGGTTCCTGTGACACCAACCAATGGAGGGGTTCCTGTGACACCAACCAATGGAGGGGTTCCTGTGACACCAACTAATTGAGGGGTTTGTGACCTGTGACAACAACCAGTGCATCACATCAAAGAACACCAAGTTTTGAAGACAATCCTAAAGTGGGACTGTTTAGGCACAGACTTGTACACATAATTCTGAGATACAGACCATAAATCTTTTGAAAACAAACTCATCCATGGAAATCTGGAGAGACTATTGGGCCATGGAAGTACGATAATGCAGATAACATAACTCAAGGACGGGGACTGGAGATAAGCCAATTGATTAGCTTGAATTTGGAATCAACTCAGATTGCAATGATTCCCCAGGGGACAAAATAGAGGGGGTTATGTTTTTGTAGAGAGCAATGTCTGTCTAATGGTTCTTGAGAGATCCTGTGATCTCCATCCTGTGATTGGTACATGTGGAAAGAATAAGGCCAGGTGCAGACTCCCCTCAGCCCATCCCAGAACATCATTTGGGAGGCAGTGACACCTGAGGTGACAGATATGACATAGACCTCTCTTTGCTGTAAACTGAGATGAGCAACATGGTCCCTCCACTTCTGTTCCCGTGATGGCCGCCAAAAGCAAAAATGTCAAGTTTCTTCATTGTTATCTCCAACCCGGCTCTGCCTGAGGCAATACCAGTCTGACTGGTGCTCCCCTGGAAATTTTATGGTCAGAATTGTGATTCCTTGTTGCAAAGTAATGGACATTGTCATATATGTGTGAACATACCATGCCAAAACCAACCTTACTGAAACATCTCCATTAAGAAATAGTTGTATTTTGTACATTTCCCTCAATAAAGTGAGAATGCTAAATATGATAATCTCTTTGTGTGTGTACTTTGTTTCTCTATCTCTAAGCCATAAATTAACTTTTTTTTGGGGGGGCGAGGTGTTGTCAATAATAAGTAAAGTCAACCTAAAGAGCAATAAGCTCAAATCTCGTAAGGAAGAAAAATATATTTGAAATGCTAAAATTTTGGCCATATTAAATATATTTAAAAATATATTTATATATTTTTTTTTTAATATATTAAATATGGCCAAAATTGTAGCATTTCAAATATATTTTCTTCCATGTGGGTATTTAAGCAAGTCTGGAGGGAACAGTAAGAAAAAAAAATGTATTCTGATATCGGGGGGAAACCCTGGAAAGAAAATGGAGCAAACTAGTGTCTTACTGAAATTGAAAAATGGCACTAGGAGGCAAGCTGGCCTCTTATTGTCTCCTTTTGCACACATACTGTATACGCTGTTATTTCATGTAATCTTAAAATTCAAACTTTAGCAGCACAAGGAATACAGATCATCACGTGTCCACAACTTGCTGGAGTATCTTGCCTGCTCCTCTACCAAATGACCACCAAATTATGATGTCACCTCAGGTTTATAACAATCATGTCTCCCCCCCCCCCGATAGAGAAAAAACACTGTGAGAGCCGACTATAAGGCTTCCCCAGGCAGATAAATTTGTTCAGCAGACTTATTATTGGATCTCTCTAATCACACCTTGCATAGTGCTTTTTACTAATAAGAAATCCAAACAGACAACAGCTTCCCTTTGCATTACTGGAAAGTGAGGGAGGGAAGATTCTACTTGAGTATTACTAATATCTATAATATATAAAATCTGAGTATCGGGATATTTATTGCTAACATTTGCATTCTGTTTAGTAGGTAAGGTTTCCAGTTGACCCATTTCCTAAATCATTTTTTTCTGTGTTCCTAGCTTAGTTTCTAAGATAATTACTTCTTTATCTGTTAAGAAAAATGGTTAATGGGATCAATAGATTAAAGCAGTACTCTATGAAAACATATACAGTATACGGTATACGGTATATATATATATATATATACCAGTCATCCATAGCATTATGATCACCCACTATAACCTGTTGAGGCATGGAATCTGCTGGACCTTGGAAGGTATAATATGGCATCTAGTACCAAGCAATCAGTAGTAATGCCCTGTGTATTCTGAAACCTTTCTATTGGAATCAGCATTAGGTTTTTCAGCAGTTTGAGCTACAGTATCTCTTCTATTGGATTGGACTACGTCGGCCAATGGGATTCTTATGTGCATCAATGAGCCTTGGCTGCCTATGATTCTGTTGCCAGTTCACCAGTTTTCCTTCCTTGGATCCCTTTTGGTCGGTCCTGACCACTGCAGACCAGGAACATCCCAAAAAAGCTGCTGCAGCTTTGGAGTTGCTAAGATCCAGTCATTTAGCCATTACAATTCGGCCCTTGTCAAAGTTGCTCAAAGCCTTACGTTTATCCATTTTTTCTGCTTTCAACACATCATCTTCAGGGACATCATAATAGATAGACAATCAGATAGATAGATAGATAGATAATAGATAGATAGATAGATAGATAGATAGATAGATAGATAGATAGATAGATAGATAGATAGATAGATAGATAGATAGATAGATAGATAGATAGATAATAGATAGATAGATAATAGATAGATAGATAGATAGATAGATAGATAGATAGATAGATAGATAGATAGATAGATAGATAGATAGATAGATAGATAGATAGATAGATAGATAGATAGATAGATAGATAGATAGATAGATAGATAGATAGATAGATAGATAGATAGATAGATAGATAGATAGATAGATAGATAGATAGATAGATAGATAGATAGATAGATAGATAGATAGATAATAGGATAGATAGATAGATAGATAGATAGATAGATAGATAGATAGATAGATAGATAGATAGATAGATAGATAGATAGATAGATAGATAGATAGATAGATAGATAGATAGATAGATAGATAATAGATAGATAGATAGATAGATAGATAGATAGATAGATAATAGATAGATAGATAGATAGATAATAGATAGATAGATAATAGATAGATAGATAGATAGATAGATAGATAGATAGATAGATAATAGATAGATAGATAGATAGATAATGGATAGATAGATAATAGATAGATAGATAGATAGATATAGATAGATAGATAGATAGATAGATAGATAGATAGATAGATAGATAGATAATAGATAGATAGATAGATCCTAGATAGATAGATAGATAGATAATGGATAGATAGATAATAGATAGATAGATAGATAGATAGATAGATAGATAGATAGATAATAGATAGATAGATAGATAGATAGATAGATAGATAGATAATAGATAGATAATAGATAGATAGATAGATAGATAGATAGATAGATAGATAGATAGATAGATAGATAGATAGATAGATAGATAGATAATAGATAGATAGATAATAGATAGATAGATAGATAGATAGATAGATAGATAGATAATAGATAGATAGATAGATAGATAATGGATAGATAGATAATAGATAGATAGATAGATAGATAGATAGATAGATAGATAATAGATAGATAATAGATAGATAGATAGATAGATAGATAGATAGATAGATAGATAGATAGATAGATTTGTAAATGAGATCCCATAATTTCCAGCTGTATTTTAAATGGCTTGGCAGCCCACTTTTATTAAGTAAGGCAAACAAAGTCTAACACAAAGTGCAAGTTTCCCCCATAGAGATTTTCCAGCTTCATCAAGACAACAGATAACTGAATATGCTAGCCCACCTGGCTACGCTTCAGCAGCTCCATTAGACCATGGGTTCTTCAGGCTCACTTAGCCTTTCATCACAGCACCTCACTGTATGGGCCCACTCCAGGCCTTCAGATAGGGTTCTTCCCACACCCCCAGGTTCTCTCACATTTCTCGGGAACTCAAACTCCCTCCAGCACCCTCTGTGGACTTGCTAGTCACCTCAGCTTTCTCATTCTCTCTGGACCCGTGTTGCTGTCCTGACTGTCCCAGTTCTGTGGGCAAGAAGTTCCCCCAACATAGGGTCTTGTGTCCCAAAATGGTCACCCCTCCTGGTTGGAGCATACCACTGTCGTCACAGGAAGGCTGTGCCTCATAGCACTCACAATAGCAGCAACTTACCTGGGCTATCCTCAGGCTTTCATTATAAGAGCTGTATGCACCTGGACGCACAGCCTGTTTGTTTTCAACAAAACTAGGACACTGGGGTGGAGATTTTTTCCCTCCCAAGACACTTCGAAATCTCCATACTACAAAGCCCAGCCGGAATATTAAGATCCGGAGAAAGCTGTAAAAACTGTTTTCTCCTCTCATAATTGATACTCCAGAGTGGCTTTGAGTGCTGTCTAGCACCAGCTCCAGTGATCCACGCATGATGTGAGTGCCGGCATCTCAAGTACTCACCCAGAAGCGACATGTACAGGGAGTGTAAAAAACACCACACTCCCAAAAGGCCAATCTGAAATTAAAGTGGAGAGTGGTCTCAGCCTTGGCTCCTCCCAGGCCACGCCTCCTAATGTGTTTTTACCCACCCCCGCTCTCTATGATTAACCCTGAGGAGTGGGATGAAATGCATCAAGGGACATGTCCTGGGGGGAGCCAAGGAAACTCTCCAATTTCATTTCAGATCAGGCTGTCAGTTAGGAGTGCAACGTTTCTGCACCACCGCTACTCACAGAATCCTGCACTCTGCACATGTGTGAACCCTGTGACCTTTTCCCACCCATTTTCACAGTGGCATGAATAAAGGAATCCTCCTGCGCTTAATAGGATGGCTATTTTGTATTCGCACTATCACAACACAATAGATATATATTGATATACAAATTTATATACATACACTTGAAATTCATGTATGCAGACCCCCCCCCCCAAGTGCTTCTCGCTCAAAAAAAAAAAAAAAAATTACAGAAGCCGGGAAGACAGCGCGCGGCTGGATGCACATACATGAAATGAATAAAGAAAGAATCCTCCCGCAGTGCGCTTAATAGGATGGCTATTTTGAATAATATGGTATTATGTAGCTGCCGTCACTCAACTTACACCACCAAGTACAAATAAATAAAGAAAAATAGTGAAGCGCTTACATTACATAAAAATTAATATAAAATAAAAAGTGCTTTCAAAAATTATAATAAATATCATATTAATATGTGACAACTCTGTATAATATACACTAATGTCTCCCTCTAATGGAGGAAGAAAAATGGTGCTACCAAACTTATTTAAAATAGTGAATTAAAATTTTCACCTATGATGTATATATAATGTGTGCAAATTAGGCACAGAATTTTAGTGGTTAATTGATATATTATATGAGTTTTTATTCACTTGTATATTCACTCTTAATTTGATTTGTGGAGGTTTTTGATTAAATGCACTTCAAAATAGTATTTTTCACAGTGTGTGTTAATTCACTATTTTAAATAAGTTTGGTTGCACCATTTTTCTTCCTCCGTTAGAGGGAGACATTAGTGTATACTATACAGAGTTGTCACATATTATTATGATATTTATTATAATTTTTGAAGGCACTTTTTATTTTATATTAATTTTTATGTAATGTAAGCGCTTCACTATTTTTCTTTACATACATGAAATGCACATTTATGTTCAGGACCAGAGCAATGGGCAGTCAATGTTGTGGCAAATGTATGTATTTGCCCTGATGAAGTCACGAAGTGGGCGTGACGCAACTAGTCGGTACGTGGGGAGGAGCTTCCTGTAATTGTGGTGACGTCATTTCCGGCGTGGCGGCCATATTGGAACACCCTGTGTATTACCCATGCAGTACACCCATAGCATATGGTAGGAGGCTGGAAGATTCATTGTTTTGTGAGTGGAAATCTACTTTTTTATACCTGTTACCAATAAAATTACTGGTTGCACTATGGGGGGTCTCTGCTTGTGTCTTACTATGACCCTGGGAGGAGCTGGCTGCTAAACCCGGTCGACGCTGGAGGAGGAAGATATTTTCTACAGAGTGATCCATACTGATAGGATCGTGTGATCCTGAAAGCGTGCTGGCCCCTTGGGGTCTAAGGAAGGAGGTGAGGGGGCATTTTGGCTGTTAAGGATTGTCACGTGTGAATCACGTACACTGCACATAATTTTGCATGAAGAGTGGAGTGTGAAGTTCATCATTAAGCACAGCATCATCAGTATTATTATTATTTACTTTGGACTTTTCTTGTATTTGAACTATCGTTTATTCCTTTGTGCACTTTTTGTGTGGCACTGTTTATTATTAGTATATATGTTATTATAGTATATATTACTTTATTTTCACGTTTTTGCACGAGATATTCCCTTTGAGGGAATACATGCATGACACTGTATATGTATTGAGTATCTTGGATTTATTTTGGGGATTGAGTATATATTGTATTACGGTTCTATTAGATACTAATTAGCGCTGCACTCATAATTTTTGCAATATTTTAAAATGTATGTATTGTAGCCAGGAAGTGGTTGAAGGAGGATGGGGGAAAAAGTGAAAAGAGCAAAAAAAAAAAACAGGTGAAAACAGGATTTTATGAAAAAAAAAAACATTGCGACCATTTACAATACACAGCACTTTAGGAAACTAAATGTCATCCAAGGTTTTAGATCTACATTAATAACAATAGATGTCACTTTTTGTGTGATAATCACATTGTTTACACGGAAGTATTTCATTATTCTCATGCTAAGTAAAAGACTAAAATCTGTTGACTGTAGAAACATTGGAGTCCAGGGACTGTTAGATATAATCACACTGCATGAGGGCAATAAAGATATCAATTGTACGCAGTTACCCTTCTATCTGGGCTCCTCCTTTTCTCGTAAACCTTGACCAGGTTCTAAGGTTTATGTGGCTGTGTCTGGAAGCGTTCAGAGGGAGCCGTGTACTGTGTGATCCTGGAAGACAGAGCTTACAAGGGGCTCACGGAATCTATTTTTACATCATCCTTTGGACAGAAACTGTATGCAGTCACACTGGGCCAGAATTATTAACAGAGACACTGCCTGGACCGGAGGATCCACCATAGAATGCATTGGATTCATGTGGACAGAGTGACCAACCTAAAAGACCAACTATGCAAACAACAAAATGGTAATGCAAACTAAGCAGTGAAAACAGGAAAGGTGCAAAAATAAAGAGAAATCTCATTTGGCTTCTAGAAGTGATGCAAGACTTAAGCGTTCTCTAAAACGTAAAAAAAAACTGACCCAATGAACGAACCCTACAAAGATCAGGAGGAAAAGAGGGACTTAGCAAGACAAAGTAGTGTGGCAGTTAAATCCTCAACAAGACCCACAGAAGCCCTGCCCAACCCATTAAAGCTTCAGAAATCTCAGGATCGAATGTGTCAAGACAGCTAAAAACGATGGACAACCCTCAGACTTCAAACAAAGCTCCAGAGCAAAAAGGAGTACAAAATAACAATGATGAGGTCACTCCAGGACCACCAACAGAAGGCAGCAAGACATCAGAGAGTGCTAAAAGCGTATCAGGCAATAGAACTGATACAGGAAAGGCAACAGCTTCCAAATCTAAGAAACTTAATCAATCGCAATCAAAGGAAACAGAACAAAAAAGAGAATCAAAAATAAAAAACAAAGGCGCTACAAACAAGACACGTGTGTCCTCGGGTAATACAGTGACACCCAGAGACAGGGATGAAAAGAAAAGCCAACAAGGAAAGAAAAAACACGAATGGTAGGATGTGGTCTGCTAGTTTATGGCCACCAATAATTTCATTTTTTACTTACTGATAATCTTTGCATAGCGTTCTCATACATTTTATGTTGGAAAATTGTAATGCTTATCCTGCCCCTCATTCATTCACAGAACTCCTTGTATTGTGTGAGAAGAATATAAGATGTTTTATGATCAGAGGAGGTGGAGTTTGAGCAACCCGCTATCCTTTTTTTAATTTTTTTTTAAGGTGTTTATTTTTATTCTTTTTTTTTATATTGGTCGTATAATTTTTGATTTAATTTTAAGTTTTGTTTACTAGTCCAAGCATATCCGGCAATGTACGCTGTATTCAGCAATGTTGCAGGTAATTATGGATAGATTCTGGCAAGTAATTAAGTGACACAGCTGCAGCAAGTGATGTCATCACTGCTGTGTAAAAATACCATCTCCAAAATGGCAGATCTTGCACTTCCTGATGACGATCCATTGATCGATACCGGTTGAAGTTTGAAGACGCAACTTCTGCTGACGACATTTCCACCCTTTGGAACGCACACTGGAACGCGGCGGTCATATTGGTTCCTATTCACAGGCAGCAAGGCTGAATACACTGATTGCCAGGTTATGGGCACTTTGCTTGTGAGTTTTATTCTTATAGTTTCTCCCCATCATTAAAGTTTTTTTATGGTTTTATACTATGGGATGTTTGCTTTTGTTTCTGTTCACATGCTGAAACTTGGTTTACTGCCGGGGAGGAGAGGAGAAAGTTTAAAAAGGCTCTTTTGAAACTACACCATCATTTATATCCACGTTGGTCATCATTCTATTGGTTACTATCAGTCAGACCGCATGATTCCCAGGAATGAATATTGGTGCCATTCTTGCCATCACGCATTGGGCTAGTCCCAAACCAGGCACTTAAGACCAACCAAGAGATAGGTGGTCCACGGCTAACGGTGAGTGCACATCCATGTGGGGCACTGATTGAGCACAGAGGAGCACCTGTCATTTTTTGCACAAAGTTCACCAATTAGTATTCAACACCTGGGCACTTTATTTTTCCGAATTTGGACTGAATGTTACAATTATTCACTTTGTATATGTGAAGCAATATTACTCATGTATTGTCACATTTAATGCACTTAATTTATGCACGGTCCACATGGTATTTTGTACATACCAGGGGACGACTGACCATTTGGAAACTCGGGCACTGTCCGAGGGCCCGAGGTCAGTAGGGGGCCCCATGAGATGCCCCTGGTACCTTTTTCATAGGCTTTTTTTAGTTTGGGCAAGGACACAGGGGCCCCATAATCCCCTATTGCCCGGGGGCCCCATGAGTTGTCAGTCCGCCCCTGGTACATACAGTACATATATACAATGTTCTTCTCCCTCCACTTGTAGAAAGGTACTTACAATAATAATAATAATAATCATTATTATACAGGATTTATATAGTGCCAACAGTTTGAACAGCGCTTTACAATATAAAGGGAAACAGTACAGGGTCCATGCTTTTTTTGATAGTAGTTAGCCTATATGGGTTTTGTGAATTTCAAGCAAGATTCGCTGAAGCCCCTTGAGAATCAAACCTGCATAGATTTTCTGATTTTTATTCCCAACACGATTACATTTAATGTCTCATTTCCCAGTATATTAAATATGAATTCAAACACGTTGTTTTGAGTGTTTGGTGCTTATCTCTGTTATATTCTGAATTTATGATTTCGAAAGTATGACTCTGTCTTTTTGTCAGGAGCTGAGAGTATAACACATAACTGGTCTACATTCCCAACATCATTTTATAAGAAGTTCCTATTCATAGGTGTTCATTCTTACATGTATTTGCCTATAGCAACCAATCCAAAATCTCCCTGCTTCAGTCTTAACTTACAAGATGGCAGCATCTTCTCACCCACTGTAGAGTGTAGTTTGTCTCTGAGGGTGCTCTTGTTTTTAATAATCTGAGTTGTCGACTTTGAATTGTTCCACACATGACCTTACTTTGCCATCAGCTCTGATTTATTTCATCCAGTTTGGGTTTATTATAGAACCCAATTACATCTTAGTTTGAATCTTTGGTTTGTCTACTGGCTTCATTGCACTTCTCTGTTTTCCAGGCTGGGTTTTACTTTGGCTTGTCTGTGGTTACGATAAGCCTTGATGCCGGACATTACATCTGCTTGTCTGGTATTGAGTTTTTGCTATTAGCATCTATTCTTTTGCACCCTATCTGTCCCAGGTCATGACAATTTGTTGGGGCAATCATAGTACAACAAAACAATTAGATGCTTCCAGGAATGATGATTTCTATGGTCCCAGAGAGCTGTAGCAATGGATATCAATCCAACCACTACAATATCTATAGATGCTTCAGGATATGATACATTCCTTGATGTTGTTCACTATAATATACAGGTACATCCATATCCTCCTCCATTCCAAAAGGAACATGTTTTTAATTTGTACATGTCCCCCATGACAGTGTCTATGCTTTTTTTTTTATAGTAGTTAGCCTATTTGGGTTTTGTGAATTTCAAGCAAGATTCGCTGAAGCCCCTTGAGAATCAAACCTGGATAGATTTTATGATTTTTATTCCCAATATGACTACATTTCATGTCCCATTTCCCAATATATTAAATATGAATTCAAACGCTTTGTTCTGAGTGTTTGGTGCTTATCTCTGTTATTTTCTGAATTTATCTTCTACACAATCAGGCCTTGTACCCTATTTGTAATTTAAAATGGCCCTCTATATCAGTGGTCTCCAAACTTTTCAAACAAAGAGACAGGTTACTATCCTCCAGACTTTAGGGGGGGGGGGTGGGGGGTTAGTTCTCAGTGAGAATCCAGTGGGGTTAGAAAATGTGCCCCATCATTGGGTATAATAATCAACAGTGATCCTTGGGGAGGAATTGCCCCATCATTGGTATGAGGGGAGGCATAGTGTCCCATCATTGGTGTCAGTGGAGGAATAGTGCCCCATCATTGGTGTCAGTGGGAGGAATAGTGCCCCATCATTGGTGTCAGTGGGAGGAATAGTGCCCCATCATTGGTTTCAGTGGGAGGCATCCCATCATTGGTGTCAGTGGGAGGAATAGTGCCCCATCATTGGTTTCATTGGGTCAGTGTCAGTGGGAGGAATAGTGTCCCATCATTGGTGTCAGTGGAGGAATTGGTCATTGGTATCAGTGGGAGTGAGGAATAGTGCCCCATCATTGGTATCAATAGGAGGAATAGTGTCCCATCATTGGTGTCAGTGGGAGGAATAGTGTCCCATCATTGGTATCAGTGGGGAGGAATAGTGCCCCAGGTGTCAGTGGGAGGAATAGTGCCCCATCATTGGTATCAGTGGGAGGAATAGTGCCCCATCATTGGTATCAGTGGGAGGAATAGTGCCCCATCATCAGTGGAATAGTGTCAGGTGTCAGTGGGGGAATAGTGCCCCATCATTGGTGTCAGTGGGAGGAATAGTGCCCCATCATTGGTGTCAGTGGGAAGGAATAGTGTCCCATCATTGGTATCAGTGGGAGGAATAGTGCCCCATCATTGTTATCAGAGGAAGGAATAGTGTACCAACATTGGTATCAATGGGAGGAATAGTGCCCCATCATTGGTATCAGTGGGAGGAATAGTGTCCCATCATTGGTGTCAGTGGGAGGAATAGTGTCCCATCATTGGTGTCAGTGGGAGGAATAGTGTCCCATCATTGGTGTCAGTGGGAGGAATAGTGCCCCATCATTGGTATCAGAGGAAGGAATAGTGTCCCCATCATTGGTATCAGTGGGAGGAATAGTGTCCCATCATTGGTGTCAGTGGGAGGAATAGTGCCCCATCATTGGTATCAGAGGAAGGAATAGTGTCCCATCATTGGTATCAGTGGGAGGAATAGTGTCCCATCAATGGTGTCAGTGGGAGGAATAGTGCCCCATCATTGATGCTAGTGGGGGGAATAGTGCCTCATTGTTGGTCTCTCAGTGGAAGAATAGTGCCTCATCGTGGGTCTCAGTGGGTGGAATAGTGTCCCATCATTATCAGTGGAAGTAATAGTGCCCCATCATTGGTATCAATAGAAGAAATAGTGCCCCAATGTTGGTGTCAGAGGGAGGAGTAGTGCCCCATCATTGATACTAGTGGGAGGAATAGTGTCCCTCTCATTTATATTAGTGAGAGAAACAAGGCCCCATCATTAGTATCAGTGATAGGAATTATGTCCCACTGTTAGTGTCAGTGGGAGGAAAAGTGCCCTATCATTGATACTAGTGGGAGGAATAGTGACCTATCATTGATACTAGTGGGATGAATAGAGACCGGGGGCGGACTGACCATTTGGAAACTCAGGCACTGCCCGAGGGCCCAGGGTCAGTAGGGGGCCCCATGAGATGCCCCTGGTACCTTTTTCATAGGCTTTTTTGAGTTTGGGCATGGACACAGGGGCCCCATGATCCCCTATTGCCCGGGGGGCCCCATGAGTTGTTCAGTCCGCCCCTGATAGTGACCTATCATTGATACTAGTGGGAGGAATAGTGACCTATTATTGATACTAGTGGGAGGAATAGTGTCCCATCATTGATATTAGTGAGAGAAACAAGGCCCCATCATTAGTATCAGTGATAGGAATTATGTCCCACTGTTAGTGTCAGTGGGAGGAATAGTGCCCCAAGGCTCACAAAGGGCCGCATCTGGCCCTTGAGCCGCAGTTTGGAGACCACTGCTCTATATGACCAAGAAAAACACATTCCCTTCATATGACTGTGGATAATTTTATTCATGTTCCATAATTGTGTTAATCTTGGCTGGATTCTGTATAAGGAAGTAATACAGATAAATTGGTTGGTATTTACAAGGAGTAAAGTACAAATGCCACCTCAAGTAATTATTTTCCTTTTGGCCATAAAGTAGTGCTAATAACACCACAAGAACCATAAAAATGTCTTTCTTTCTTCCTTATAGCAAGCAAGGTCATTTAAAAAAGAGAATTTGTGGGGGGTGGGGGGGGCAACATTGTTACCTGTTTGTGACTAGTCTTTATAATTAAATAAAATCCTAATGTTTGGATTGGTACAAGGGCAGTTAGTTTTACAACACATGTTTATGAGTGTTAAATATTCCCCATAATGGAAAATCTACCTTTAATTCGAACCTATTCTTGTGTTCTTGGCCTTCCATGTGCTCCACCATCACTCTATATACCCATAAAATGCACAAGGTGGTCTGAATCAGTCTGGTAGGAGCTTACACAAGGCTTAAGACCTCCCTTCCCCCTATAAGATAATGCTCTGGCCTGGTAATTAGTGTCTAGAGGAGTATTGTGGGATGAATGGGAGAGAGTAGCATAATACCCCATATCGGAATAGACTGCATATCACACAGACCTCCTGTGGGGTGAACAAGATAGTGGTTAAGGGGTGTCCATGACTAATAAATGAACCTGTTGCACCACCTTGAAGAGAAAAAAGTACACATTCATTGTAACCTAATGTTACATAATGTAGCATCTGTGAGTTCCACATTTCCATTCAACATTGCTAGATGTCTTCAGAAGGTGATCAATATTGTCATCTCCTATGCCTCCCTTCCTACAGGTCTCATTCAGCCTTCCATAACATCCATTGTTTCTCTTTGTCCCTCAGTCACAAGGCACTGCTTCTGTCATGGGAAGTATGCTGGAACCCTGTTGGTATGGCAGCCTGCTTGACAAATGATAATAAGATTAGTGATTGCTCTTATGTGGCACTTTCACATCCAACAAAAGACACGGAATGGACACCTCTAGTGGACCAATCATCGATAGTCATCTTCTACTCTTCCCCCAATTCAGAGAAACCACTATACCAGATGGGACGCTACCTGGATTACTGCAGCAGCAAAAAAGGTGAGACTGGCTAATGCTGTCTATGCTGATAAGTGATATAAAGGAAATAAAACAGAAAAATAAAAGGTGAAGCTGATATGGGGAAGGGGAAACTTTGACTTGCCCTTTGGCTTGTCAAGTCATCTCTTTAACGAGTTGTTGTAGTATCCACACCCTGGTTTTCACTGTTAAATTCTGCAAAACATAAGCTTTGGAAACAAGAAAATCCAACTTCTCACTTGAGAAGATCCAGGCAGTCTCCATACTCACCATTACTTCTACGTCTTCTGAAATTGACATTGGCACTGGCCTTGGCCTTAGAAAATGAACACCAAATACCTAAACATAGACCTACTATGGGTACGGACTTGTCTGTACTTCCCATTTCGATAAAAAGCAGGCAGGGGGTGGAAGTGACATACTGACTTTTTTTGCTGTTATACTCTGCTTACTTATAAATTGCAAACATATATATAGTGTACATTTATGGTGGGCAATTAGATCCACTCATTGTCTTGCTCTTTGCAGCTCACATGCATTGGCCAACAGCATCTGACTGAAGGCACCTTTAAAAATTTATGGGATGCTCATGATCAAACAATGGTGCAAAATTATACTACCAGGACATAAAAATGATGGCTTTGATATGGCAATTAGATCCACTCATTGTCTTGCTCTTTGCAGCTCACATGCATTGGCCAACAGCATCTGACTGAAGGCACCTTTAAAAATTTATGGGATGCTCATGATCAAACAATGGTGTAAATTATACTACCAGGACATAAAAAATGATGGCTTTGATATTGAGTTAAAATTAGAGTTTTCCCAACAGCTGCCAGTGTTTTTAAACAATTAGGTAAAAAAATAATGAAAGATCCCTGTAAGGAATAGCCCTCCTGTAGTGCTTACCCCCAAAGGGACCTCTCTGATTTTCTTCCCAGGTTCCTCTTTCACTAGCACACCAGCAGCCAGGTACACAGCAGCATTCACTCCTCTAGCTTAATGAAATGTCTAGGGGTTGCCTTTTTCAGTATTTATTGCTGAATAATTTTGGATTGGGCTGGGAGCTGTAGGATACTCCAGAACGAACGTAATAGCAGGACACTCTTGACTCTGCAGCTACTTCTTAGCACAGTCCCCTCAACAATAGCTCATTGGATTGACAGCACTGGGACACCAGAAGCAATGTTCCAGGCCAGGCAAGCCTTAGTATTGGTGCACAAGGGGTTAACAGCAGCAACAGTCACCCAGATACTGCACTCAAGTCTGTATTCACAAGCCATTGGCTACTGGGATGCCTCCTCCCTGTGTTAGGCAGACAATTCCTTAGTGGACTCTCCAGACCAGATCCTAGGTGAAATCCTTCTCCAAAGAATTTGCAGCAGGATAGACCCCCATCTATGCACAGCTGGGACCTTGATGAAAGTAGCAGAATCTATGGCTCTACTTTCTAGAAGGGCTGCAGTCCTTCTGGTTAGGAATGTCTCCTCCTGGAGAAGAACATGGCATCTCCAGGTTTCAGACTATTTATGCCCACTCCTAGCTACCATCTGGGCACCTTGACCCAGGGACTGGCTAGGACCACATAAATATTCATATTGTAGATTTGACTCTTCCAACTAACTATTATTATTATTAGTAGTATTATTATACAGTATTTATAAAGCGCCAACAGTTCACTCAGCGCTGTACATTACAAAGGGAGACAGAACATGCGACAGTACAGTAACAATACAATGCGATACACAAGGGGTTTGAGGGCCCTGCTCTTTCGAGCTTACAATCTAGGAGGGAGGGGATGGTGGTACAGGAGGAGATAGCTGTGGGGGATGGAGTGGTAGGAAGAGTGGAGGAGGTCAGAAATTAGCAGGGGGTGGGGTAGGCTTTCCTGAAGAGATGGGTTTTCAGGGTGCGCCTAAAGGAGAGGAGAGTAGGTGATAGTCTGATGGGTTGGGGCAGGGAGTTCCAGAGGATGGGTGACACCCTGGAGAAATCCTGGAGGCGGGCATGGGAGGAGGAGACCAGGGAACTACTGTCCAGAACCATCCAGAAAACAGGGGAAAGCAGCCAAACCCACAGCCTGTGAAACTCAGAGCAGACTAGAGTAATCGCAATCAGCTCCACTGATTATAGCAGAGCTAAAGAACTAAATTTACCTAACCTAGCACCTATCTAGGAGGGTGCTACACTCCAATTACAGTACTGTAGACAAAGCACTCACAGTATGTAATTCGGCACCCTAAATTACTGCAAGATCACTGTATAAAGATCAATTCTAAGTGTCCAGTGCCCTTTGAAAAAAAATATTGCTAGATGGAGATCATGAATTTTAATTATATTTTTGTTTTTGATTTATATCGACTAGGACCAAAAAAAGTGATTGTGGTGATCGGGGGGAAGGCGAAAAAAAGGAGTGGATGGCTAAGTGGGAAGAAAAACAATTTTCTAAAACTCTTCAACAGTTTCGATTTTCACGGGCAGAACTGGACTGGATCACCAGGCAAGACATTATAAAAGAGATGCTGGTAAAAATAGAAAAGATGAGAAAATCTCTCATTGGTCCAACAGGTGAAGTGGAGCAAGTGTCACAAATGACGAAACAAATGAAGCAGGACAAACAAGATAAAACGAAAAAGCAACAATCGAATACTCAGGACAAGGACAAAAAGACAAAAAAGCAACAATCACAGAAAGAAAATCCATTAAACAATAAAACACAACTAGAAGCACAAGAACAGAAGAGCAGAGAAGAAATGAAGCAGACCGTCCCCATTGTGTCCTGGTCACCAAAGGCCGACAGTGATTGGCTGCAGACACTTCTCCGGTCTCCATATTTCAGGGACACAGTGAAGGATGTAGAGACCATCAATGTGACCGGAAGTGACCTGGAGAAAATCGCAGAACAGACCTTGTCTGTCAACGCATGCATTTTATATTATAGCAAGGAAAGCCTGAAATTATTTGGTTCTCAGCTACACAGCAGTGTGAAGCTTCTGTCTACGTTTGGTAAGTATATGTCCAACTATACAATGGGATCTACTCATAGTTACACCAGTATGAAGAAATGAAGACGTTTCATTTCCTGGTTGTTGAGGGAGAAATTTCCATTATTTTATACTAAATATGTTCTTATAACTCTAGGTAAGACCAGGATAAACCAGCTGCGTCATCGCTAAAGCACAGTTACAGCCATTTATAGAACCCTGGTTTATAGACAGGATATATCCTAATGCCTGCATTCACTATATCTGGTCCCCCAGACCCCGCATTCACTATATCTGGTCTCCCCGGATCCTGCATTCACTGTATCTGGTCTCCCCCCCGACCCAGCATTCGCTATAGCCGCTCTCCCCCGGATCAGGGAGGGGAGACTAGATTTAGTGAATGCTGGGTCTGGGGAGAGCGGATATAGTGAATGCGGGGTCTGGGGAGAGTGGATATAGTGAATGCGGGGTCTGGGGGAGAACGGATATAGTGAATGCGGGGTCTGGGGAGAGCAGATACAGTGAATGTGGGGTCCGGGAGAGCGGATATAGTGAATGCGGGGTCCGGGGAGAGCGGATATAGTGAATGCAGGGTCCGGGGAGAGCAGATATAGTGAATGCGGGGTCCGGGAGAGCGGATATAGTGAATGCAGGGTCCGGGGAGAGCGGATATAGTGAATGCAGGGTCCGGGGAGAGAAGATATAGTGAATGCGGGTCCGGGGAGCGGATATAGTGAATGCAGGGTCCGGGGAGAGCAGATATAGTGAATGCGGGGTCCGGGGAGAGCGGATATAGTGAATGCAGGGTCCGGGGAGAGGAGATATAGTGAATGCGGGGTCCGGGAGAGCGGATATAGTGAATGCAGGGGTCCGGGGAGAGCAGATATAGTGAATGCAGGGTCCGGGGAGAGCAGATATAGTGAATGCGGGGTCCGGGGAGAGCGGATATAGTGAATGCAGGGGTCCGGGGAGAGCAGATATAGTGAATGCGGGGTCCGGGGAGAGCGGATATAGTGAATGCAGGGGTCCGGGGAGAGCAGATATAGTGAATGCGGGGTCCAGGGAGACCGGATATAGTGAATGCAGGGTCCGGGGAGAACGGATATACTGAATGCGGGGTCCAGGGAGAGCAGATATAGTGAATGCTGGGTCTGGGAGACCGGATATAGTGAATGCGGGGTCCAGGGAGAGTGGATATAGTGAATGCAGAGTCCCAGGGAGAGCGGATATAGTGAATGCGGGGTCCAGGGTTTAGTAACACTTTAAACAGGAACAGAGGATCAGCAATCTTTAAATTGTTTTGAAAATGTTCCATATAATTATCTGTCTGTAATCGTATTATTTTGCAGAAAAGAAGAATATAATTGTGGTGATCGATAATCTGGACAATAAAAGCACAGAGAAGGAAGCTACAAAGCTCTACAATGAATTACCTATCAGTAGCCTTTCCAAACACCTTTTTCTTTTTGGGAAGATGGAGAAAGAGATGGATTATCTGACACATCTCACGATGAACCAACAGGCCACCCAAGAAGCTGTAAAAAAATGGAACACGCTCCAAAATCTGACAAATGAGAAAAGTAAGAGTTTCTGAATTGCACTCTCTCTTTGTCTAGAAGTTGTTCAGCTAATTGCAAATCAATAAATTGAATAAATAATCTAGATAATGAAAACATTAAATTGTGTGTAAAGGCAGAAGTTTTTTTTTTACTTTTTACCTTTATACGTTCTATGTATGAAGGTAAAAAAAAGCCTTCTGGGTGCAGCTACCCCCTCATCCCAATTTATACTCCCCTAAACCCAATCCCAATCCAGTGATGTGCACAGGAGTCTTGGCTGTCCCGGGTCTCTCTCTCCTCATTGGCTCACATAGCAGCGTGAGCCATTGACACAGCCAGTGAGCGACTGAGGACAGAATGAGGGGCGGGGCCAAGCCACACTCTCTGTATGAATGGACAATGTGCATTCACAGGAGCATTGCTCGGGAGCGAGCCTACTCAAGTGCCCCTTAACAAGAGGTTTGCTACTGGGGGCACCTGGTAGTAGGGAAGAGCCAGGACTTCCAGCGAGGGACCCAAAAAAGAAGAAGATTGGGGCTGCTGTGCAAAACCATTACACAGAGCAGGTAAGTATAACATGTTTGGTATTAAAAACAAAATAACCTTTAGGATCACTCTAAAACAGAATATGTGTTATTAAAATCAGTTTGCATTTCTGATAACTGTACAGAGCATCAACCGGAGGTGCCCTTCTTTTGTACGTGCACCAATGTATATGTGCTCATTATCGAGACGAAACATAAAAGGGCATGCTCTCCTCGTGTATTACTGTGATGACAAATTTATTAAAAAATAGATGACAAATGGATACTCACAAACAAGCCATAAAAACAGACATAAAACCAGGTCTTTCAGTCCCAGACAGTGGGGTTCTGTTCCATAAGTGACCAATATGAATGACTTACGCATTTCGGGAGATGACCTCCCTTCCTCGGAGCTGATAATACAGTTGTCATCATAGTAATGCACGAGGAGAGTGCGCCGTCTTGTGTTTCGTCTCGATAATTCCTAGATTCCCAGATCTGTGGAGGGCTGCACCTCATCAAGTGACAGACTTGTGAAATTGTGGAACACCAAGATTCCAGCGCTGTTCTGGTTATCATTGCCATATGGGCTCATTATTAACCACTTCATGTCCATGCCAATTTTGAGATTTCTCACATATATGTTAAATCAGCATTTTTTTTTTTTTTTTTTTGCTATAAAATTTCTTATAAACCCTGATTTAGCTGAAGCCCTTAAGAATAAAATGGTGGTTCTTGCAAATTTTTATGTTTTTTATGTTATGACATTTGCACAGTGGTTTATCAAACACGAATTTTTAGGAAAAATACACTTAAATGCATTTTAGTACGCACAAACACAATACAATACCATTTTTTGGTACAAAGTAAAAGATAATGCTTCGCCAAATAAATAGATACCAAATATGTCAAGATTTAAAATTTTACATGTTTGTGAAATGGAAACAAACAATGGGACCTAAAAATCCCCATCGGCAGCGCTCTAAAAACCCTTCCAGGTTACCAGTTTAGAGTTACATATGAGATCTGGAGCTACAATTGTTGCTGTTACTCTGACGTGTGTGGCAATGCCTAACATGTGTGATGCGATCACGGTTATATATGCGTGTTCACATTTGCATGTGATTTATCTGTGACAACTAGACTGTGCAATCTGGAATATTATATATCAGCTGCAACCACACACACAGTATATACAATAACATTGACAGCTTCCCCGCCGCCCTATAGCAAAATTACCGCTACAGGGCAGCAGGGCTGCGCAAAATTACGTATATATACATGATTTTGCATTACTGGGTAGGGGGGCACAGACGTGTGCACGGCCCTACCTGTACCATCATTGGCGGCTACAGATGTCAATCACCCGAAACCCGGCCAAAGATTCCCCACTGGCACCCGGCCATCACCGAGAAATTAGTGACAGGGGAGAGACCTCAGGTCTCTCTCCTGCCAACAAGGACATGCTGCTTTGTATTTCTCTGCACAGCATGTCTCCCCAGTAGAACACACACAGCACACAGTTAACCCTTTGATTGCCCCAAATGTTAACCCCTTCCTGCCCAGTGCCATTGTACAGTGTCAGTGCTTTTTATTAGCACTGATCACTGTATTGGTGTCACTGGGGATGTCAGGGACAGTTCGTCAGCTCCCACCCCAGTGTCAGAATGCCCTCCGCAGTCCCTCTGATTGCCGCCATTACTAGTCTAAAAAAGAAAAAAAAAATCCCAGTATACTATATGTACCGCCATTTGTAGATGCTATAACCTTCACGTAAACCAGTGTTTCTCAACTCCAGTCCTCATGGACCCCCAACAGGTCATGTTTTCAGGATTTCCCTCAGATGAAACAGCTGTGGTAATTACTAAGGCAGTGAAACTGATCAAATCACCTGTGCAAAATAATGGAAATCCTGAAAACATGACCTGTTGGGGGTCCATGAGGACTGGAGTTGAGAAACACTGACGTAAACCAATTAATTTACACGTATGGGATTTTTTTTTAGCAAAGACATGGAGCAGAATTCAGTATGGCCTAAATTTATGACAAAATTAGACTTTTTACATTTTTTTACTGGACATATTTTATAGTAAAAAGTCAAAAAAATGTTTTTTTTTATTCCAAAATTGTTGGTCTTTTTTGTTTATAGAGCAAAAAATAAAAAAAAAAACACACAAGTGATCAAATACCACCGAAAGAAAGCTCTATTTGAGGGAAACAAATGATGTAAATTTAATTTGGGTGCAGGGTTGCATGACCGCGCAATTGTCAGTTAAAGTAATGCAGCGCCGTATCGCAAAAATGGCCTGGTCAGGAGAGGGGGAATCCTCTGGAGGGGGAGGGGTTAAAGAAAATTTACAAGTGAGTAATCATTAGTGTGAGCAGGCGGGGGGGGGGGCTGTTTTGGGAATTTAATTAATTTGTTTATTTATCTTTTAATTATTATTATTATTATACAGGATTTATTTAGAGCCAGCAGTTTGCTCAGCACTTTTACAATATAAAGGGAGACAATACAGTTACAATACATTTCAGCACAGAACGAAGAGGAGGGTCTTGCTCAAGGAGCTTACAATCTAAAGGAAGGGGGAGCTGGTACAAAAGGTAATAGCTGCGGGGGGATGATCTGGTGGAGGTGACTCAAGTACAGTTCTTAGGTGGAGGTGGGGTAGGCTTCCCCGAATAAGTGAGGTTTCAAATATTGCCTAAAGGCAAACAGAGTGGGGGCTGACTGGACATACTGGGGTTGGGAGTTCCAGAGGATGGGAGAGGCTCTGGAGAAGTCCTGGAGGCAAGCGTGGGAGGAGGTGACAAGGGAATAAGACAGCAAGGTGTCTTGGGGAGGAGTGGAGAAGACAATCTGAATTACATTGAAAGGATGGATGAGGCTAACCTTAGTACTGTATGTTATGGGAAAATATTGCAGTTCTGCATTTCATCATGTCACCTATTATCTGTTATGTGTGCCAATGGCATCGCTGGCTTTTCGTTTGTTTTGCTCGTTTATTATTATTATGAAAAATGTACAATAGAAAAGAAAATGATTGATGGTATTATTATGCCTTGTACTTCTAAAGAATTGATAAATGCCACTTTAAATGATGATGTTTGTTAATTCAGTTCCATTCTGTTTTACTCTCACAGTTGAGGGACTTGACCCACCTCCGGTAAGGATTGCAAAATGTTATTTGATTTATAGACAGTGTAAGGAATTTGTCTGCTAGGTCCCTGCTTTCCAATCACCTTCCATAACTTCGGGAATTGGTCCTAGACATGACTTAAGCTGAGACTCTAATCTGCTGTGCAGCACTGCTGGCTCAAATCACTATTTCTATCAGCTAAAGTGTTACTATATCCGCTCTCCCCGGACCCCGCATTCACTATATCCACTCTCCCCGGACCCCGCATTCACTATATCCACTCTCTCCCCGGACCCCGCATTCACTATATCCGCTCTCCCCGGACCCCGCATTCACTATATCCGCTCTCCCCGGACCCCGCATTCACTATATCCGCTCTCCCCGGACCCCGCATTCACTTATCCGCTCTCCCCGGACCCTGCATTCACTATATCCGGACCCCACATTCACTATATCCTCCCGGACCCTGCATTCACTATATCCGCTCTCCCCGGACCCCGCATTCACTATATCCACTCTCCCCGGACCCTGCATTCACTATATCCCCGCTCTCCCCCGACCTCGCATTCACTATATCCGCTCTCCCGGACCCCGCATTCACTATATCCGCTCTCCCCGGACCCCACATTCGCTATATCCGCTCTCCCTGGACCACGCATTCGCTATATCCCGCTCTCCCCCGGACCCTGCATTCACTATATCCGCTCTCCCCGGACCCTGCATTCACTATATCCGGTCTCTCCGGACCCTGCATTCACTATATCCGCTCTCCCCGGACCCCGCATTCACTATATCCGCTCTCCCCGGACCCTGCATTCACTATATCCGCTCTCCCCGGACCCTCGCATTCACTATATCCGCTCTCCCCGGACCCCGCATTCACTATATCCGCTCTCCCCGGACCCCACATTCGCTATATCCGCTCTCCCTGGACCACGCATTCGCTATATCCGCTCTCCCCGGACCCTGCATTCACTATATCCGCTCTCCCCCCGGACCCCGCATTCACTATATCCGCTCTCCCCCGGACCCCCGCATTCGCTATATCCGCTCTCCCCAGACCCGCATTCACTATATCCGCTCTCCCCGGACCCTGCATTCACTATATCCGCTCTCCCCCGGACCCTGCATTCACTATATCCGCTCTCCCCAGACACCGCATTCACTATATCCGCTCTCCCCGGACCCTGCATTCACTATATCCGCTCTCCCCAGACACCGCATTCACTATATCCGCTCTCCCCGGACCCTGCATTCACTATATCCGCTCTCCCCAGACACTGCATTCACTATATCCGCTCTCCCCAGACCCTGCATTCACTATATCTGCTCTCCCCAGACACCGCATTCACTATATCCGCTCTCCCCGGACCCTGCATTCACTATATCCGCTCTCCCCAGACACCGCATTCACTATATCCGCTCTCCCCAGACCCTGCATTCACTATATCTGCTCTCCCCGGACCCTGCATTCACTATATCCGCTCTCCCCGGACCCCGCATTCGCTATATCCGCTCTCCCCAGACACCGCATTCACTATATCCGCTCTTCCCGGACCCTGCATTCACTATATCCGCTCTCCCCGGACCCTGCGTTCACTATATCCACTCTCCCCGGACCCTGCATTCACTATATCCGCTCTCCCCAGGCACCGCATTCGCTATATCCGCTCTCCCCAGGCACCGCATTCACTATATCCGCTCTCCCTGGACCCTGCATTCACTATATCTGCTCTCCCCGGACCCCGCATTCACTATATCTGGTCTCCCCGGACCCCGCATTCACTATATCCGCTCTCCTTGGACCCTGCATTCACTATATCCGCTCTCCCCGGACCCCGCATTCGCTATATCTGGTCTCCCCGGACCCTGCATTCACTATATCCGCTCTCACCGGACCCCTCATTCACTATATCTGCTCTCCCCGGACCCCTCATTCACTATATCTGCTCTCCCCGGACCCCTCATTCACTATATCTGCTCTCCACAGTACACAGAACATGGAAATTGAATTATTTTAGTAAATATAAAACTGCTAAGTACCTTTTTCATCAGCAGTATATAGCAGTCTTGTCTCATATGCTTGTCACAGTGTGGGGGTACCTGACCAGGAGGGAACCCCTTTGCAAAGCACCTTCATCTCATGATGATGAGGACAAGGGCCTCTTGCTCAGAACTCTGACTCGCTGATTGTGGGGGTCTGCAGGGGATTTATCGCAATCTGGAAGCCCCCTTTAACAATAGCAAAAGAAATCTCTCAATGTACATCCATCGGGTCGTCCAGTGATTTAGATCCACTTCAATCATAATGATTGATGCCAACACCTGCCAAAGGAAAATAACAGCCAATCGCCAACATCCTTGTGACTATTTGTGCTCTACTGACAGCTCCGGTGGATGACTGACCCCAGGTAATATCATTGACCAAGAAGGGACATGACCATGTCTGGTCAATGACATCACAGGGACCCAAAGGGGTTTATTTACTAAAGCTGGAGAGTCCAAAATCAGACTCCCTTCTGCATAGAAACCAATCAGCTTCTAACCTCAGCTTGTTCAATGAAGCTTTGGCAATGAAACCTGGAAGCTGATTGGTTTCTATGCAGAAGGGAGTCTGATTTTGGACTCTCCGGCTTTAGTAAATAAACCCCAAAGAGTCTTCAGGTCTAGTATGAATTTTAAGTAAAAAATTTAAAAAAGATGAGCCTGAGGTTTCCTCCCCCCCAAAAAACATCTGAGCATGCAGGAAAGGGGAGGGTGAGTGTATGATCCCCCTCCCGAACCATACCATGTCCTGAATATTGGGTGGGTCTCTATATTGATGAGGACCAGGGCCTGACATTTTTAGGCACCCCCTATTGCCACCCCTTTGCTTATACAGCTGGGGAATCCCCCCGCACACTCAGCTCATTCATATTCTCTGACAATCAACAGCCATGGCAAGCCCATTGCACTCTTACCAACGAACAGAAAACACCTTCATCTTACATCCCTTATTGACCCCAATCCATTTTTTCAAAATGGTGAAAAAAAAAATCCTGATTTTTTTTCTAAAAGACTACAAATTTCCTTCATCCTAAATCATTATTATGTGTCCTATACTTTTCCAAAATCTTAGGAGTCTAATGTATCTTCTGTCAACCACACTTTAATAGACCACGGTGTCATTTCTGATTGTTCTCAGGTTTGGAAGGTCTGATGTTCTTTTTAACATTGTATAGAAAACTTTATTGAACGAAAAAACAGAGATAAGACATAAAACGTATACAATACAGGGAAAAGAAGTACAATCAGCATGGTACATCAAGAACATATAGTACATCGCAAAACATTACCCGGGTCACAAATTGGGTACAAGTCCGGGGGGTGAATATAACAACGAACAATGCATGAACAGCAAATCAGGTCAAACAAATGGAGTGAATATCAAAATACCAGGAGCCCAGGGAAAAAATGGTAGAAGGACGGGTTTGGGGGAGGGATGGGGAAGACCCCTCCCCCAACAACCCTGTCTCGTCAAGCCATCTAGGTATTGGGGGAAAACAGTCATCTATCCCATATTTTGTTATATTTCGTGGGACATCCTCTATGCATATAAATACGTTTTTTGTATGGTAGAGTGGAATTAACCTCGATCAACCAGGTCTGTAGGTTCGCCAGTAATTTACGGGCACTGAATAGATTTTCGTGTAAAAGGGTAACAAGAAATTTATCCTCGGGTATATCGGGGAGGGAGCCAAATAGGCACACTCTGGGGTTTAGTTGCTAAGGTGAACCCATATGATCATGCAGAAATTTGATGATTTGTGCCCAGTATGTCTGAACAATGGGGCAGGACCATATAAGATGGAAAAGGGTACCCGTCTCGCCAAGGCAACTCTGGGGGGACTCTGCTCTGGACAATATCTAGAGATCCGGAGGGGAGTGAGATATCGTGATGTAAGATATAGAGATGGGTAAGCTTGTCAGAGAGTCTCGGGGACCCATGTCTGATGTTTAACCTAAAATGTATCTCTGTAGGAACCATTCACTATTGGGATCTTCTCCAGATCTGCAAAAGACGATTATGAATGGTTGGAGAAATTGCTGAAATCCCCACAATTTCAGGTTTTTGTGACTGATGTCAGACAGTTTTATATATCTAACAAAGGATATGATGATTTTTATAAAGCGGTCACTAATTGCACCTTTGGGATCCTGTATCACACCAAGAACAGAGGGAGAGTCAATCTCACCGATGTCACCGACTCCTTGTATGACATGGAGATAGAACATATGTCATCTGTACTCGGTAAGTAATCGCTCAGTAACCAATGGTAAAGTCTTCCATTGAACAGAATCAGCTTGACTCTTAAGATAAGATGTTATTAGATAAGATAAGACTTTATTATGAGTTTTCTGAGCAATGAATGCTTTGGAATACCAGGACAAGCCACAAGTCAGATATTGGCTATGAAATGTAGAAGTTTCTGGTGTCGTCACGTCTTGTCCGGTGGACCACGCGCGAATAGTGGTGTTCCGCATGTGTTGTGCTGCCCAGCAAGTGTACACAGCCTTCTGATTTGAATCTCCTGCAAGTGCAATACTTATATATATGTTCTTGTTCAAACATTTTTATTAACAAAGAGAAAAAAAAACGTAACGACACAAACAAGGAGACTTTGTTGATATACATTGGACATGGAAGAGGCAGTAGGACATTGAAAAAATGAATGAGGATCACATTACGAATGTCTATACATTTCTGGCGAAAACAGGTACAGAAGAGTCGACAATAGATGACAATATTTTCCTAGCCAATCAGAGTAGCGTCTCCCAAGTGCATTAAAGAAATAAGGGGAAGTTTGGAGGGGGGTCAGACGGAGGTGGAAGGGAGGGTAGGGGAAGAGAAACAACAACGATGACTCCATGAGCATTCAACAAGTTTACAGCAGACCCTACGTGTTGCCTACGAAGGACTATTGACAGTATCCTTGGCGCACCGTATATAAATCAAGGGAGAAGGAGTGATTCATCAAAGTTAGGCGGGAGGAAGCGCTCTACCCAGGGGCTCCATATGTGCAAAAATTTAGGAATCGTGTCTAGAATTGTGGCTTCCACCTTTGCATGTATCATGGCTTGCGTAATTCTGGTTTTGACGGCAGCAACACTTAGGGTGGGGGATTTCCAGGATTTCGCTATAACCTGCTTAGCTGCCGTCGTAACTTGCATAAGGAGCTTAAATTGTGAGTTGGAAATGCCAGGGGGGCACTGATTGAGTAGGGCTGTTGTTGGGTCGGGTTACTTATATATATTTTAATAATAAAAGCAGTATTACCCTAGGGGCACACCTATGTGTTGTACGCAGTGCTTTGCGTTTTGCAGAAACGCAGTAGAATCCATTTAACATGATTTCCTATGGGACAGATTCACATCTCCACGTTTTCATCCGGTGCATTTTTTTGGAAAGGGTCAGGGACTTTTTTTAACGCAAAAAGTTGTGTTTTTGGATCTATAGACTTTAATGGAAATGCTGCGGAAAAATATGGTTTTCTTCTGTTCAAAAAAACAGATGTTAACAGATGCGGACATTAACGGATGTGAACAGATGATTATTATTATTATATAGGATTTATATAGCGACAACAGTTTGCGCAGCACTTTACAATATAAGGGGGGCGGTACTATTACAATACATTTCAGTACAGAGGGAATAGGAGGGCCCGGCTCGTGGAGCTTACAATTTAAAGGAAGGGGGAGGTGATACAAAAGGCGATAGCTGCGGGGGATGATCTGGTGGAGATGATTCAAGTACAATTCTTAGGTGGAGGTGGGGTAGGCTTCCTTGAATAAGTGAGTTTTAAAAGATCGCCTAAAGGCAGAGAGGGTGGGGGCTGACTGGACATACTGTGGTAGGGAGTTCCAGAGGATGGGAGAGGCTCTGGAGAAGTCCTGTAGGTGAGCGTGGGAGGAGGTGATGAGGGAGCTAGAGAGGAAGATATCTTGGGAGGAGCGCAGTGGGCGATTTGGGCGATATTGGCAGATGAGGTTGGTGACGCAGCTAGGGGCAGTTTGTGGATGGCTTTGCATGCTGTGGTTAGTATTTTGAATTTTATACATTGGGTTAGTGGAAGCCAACGAAGGGATTGGCAGAGAGGGGTGGAGGACACTGAATGGAGGTCAGTGGAGGGATTGACAGAGAGGGGCAGCAGTCGCTGATCGGTTGGTAAGGTGTATGAGTCTAGCAGCAGCATTCATAATAGACTGAAGGGGGGATAGCCTGTGTAACGGTAGACCAGTGAGGAGGGAGTTGCAGTAATCGAGGCGGGATATAACCAAGGCGTGGATAAGCTGTTTTGTGGTGTCATTGGTCAGAAAGGGGCGGATTTTGGAGATGTTCTGGAGGTTGAGGCGGCAGGATTTAGCCAGTGAGTGGATGTGGGGCCCAAAGGAGAGGTCAGAGTCTAGGATTACACCTAGCACCCTGGCATGAGGGGAAGGACCAAAGGTAGTGCTGTTGATCTTAATGGTAAAGTCGTGAGTGGGGGATCGGGGGGAGGTAATATTACAAGCTCAGTTTTGGAAAGATTGAGTTTAAGGTAGTGATGTGACATCCATGCTAATATGTCGCTCAGTAGATTTGTGATACGTGAGGAGATTGAGGGGGTGAGCTGGGGAGTGGAGAGATAGATCTGGGTGTCATCAGCATAGAGGTGGTATTGGAAGCCATGGAGGTTATCAGTTGGCCCAGGAAGGAGGTGTAGAGAGAGAAAAGGAGGGGCCCAAGAACAGAACCTTGGGGTACCCCAACAGAAAGAGGGGAGAGGAGGAGGAGTTGTATGTGACACTGAAAGTGCACTGAGAAAGGTAAGAGTAGAACAGATGATCATCCGTTTCCATCCGCTAGTCCATAGAAATACATGGAGGTTGATTTTTCATACATAAATGGACAGATGTAAAATGGACATACGGAACGCCGGTGTGAAAGGGGCCATATTTATTCTTGAGATGGTAATTTAAGACATTCTCTTAGTAGCAGTAACAATAGTAATAGGACATTGCTGTCTTTCTGTCTGGCACAGGGCAGTACAAGGTTTTGGTGGTAATAGACGACCTCAAGGAGAGCGGAGCAGAGGAAAAGGAGAGGATTCTCTACACTCAGCGCAGTATCCTCAAGTACTCCCGCAATCTGCTTCTTGTCACCCCGGAGGAGAAGACGGATGAAGGCAAGCTCCTGTCCAAGTTGATGGAAGTATTTGCGTCTCCTGCGATGGACGAACCAGGTACTTTTATTTTAGATATTTTTTGCCCTGGTTCACACTAGCACAATTTTACAGCAACATACAACATTCCGGTGACAGTGAAAACACATCATGTTTATTGCTGCCACTTGAGTCGCTGAAACAACAACAAAAAATACTTCTTGCACTACTTTTAGGCGTTTCTTGAGCTGCACGGCTCTCATTGACTTCAATGTAAAATCGCCTGCAAGCCGTACATTTGTCTTGATTGTAGAGACTTTGCTGAGACTTTTGAGGCACTGCTTTTTCATTTTTTAACCCTCAGCTCTCCCTGATGTCCCTAGTCATCCTTGCTGCCTAAAAACTTCCTTCCCAGCACATCCCATTCACACCCAAGCATAGCGAAATATATGTTCCCAGTCACGCATTTAGGCAGCACATTCACTTGAATAACACGCAATAAACGCCCTAAAGTGTTTCCGCTATACTCAGAAGAAAGTTTTTAGGCAGCAAGGATGACCAGGGAGGAGAGGTAAAGGTTAAAAAAAAAAAAACACTGATCCAGCACAGTCATATAGGAATGTATCTTATCAGTAAAGTCATTTTAAAATCATTTTGAAGTCTTGACTTTCATGTCGCACTAGTGTGAACCAGGGCTTAAGAATATATTTATTACAGGTATTTAGCGCCATCAATTTACGCAGTGCTTTCCATATATATATTGTACATTCCAGGGGCGGACTGACAACTTATGGGGCCCCCAGGCAATAGGGGATCATGGGGCCCCTGTGTCCTTGCCCACACTTAAAAAAGCCTATAAAAAAGGTACCAGGGGCATTTCATGGGGCCCCCTACTGACCCTGGGCCCTCGGGCATGCCCAGGTGCTCGAATGGTCAGTCCGCCCCTGTTACATTAACATCAGTCCCTAAGCCTCAAGGGGCATACAATCTAAGGTCCCTAACCCTCAAGGGGTGTGTACAATCTAAGGTCCCTAACCCTCAACGGGCGTACAATCTAAGGTCCCTAACCCTCAAGGGGCGTACAATCTAAGGTCCCACTCACATTCATACATACACATACTAGGGACAATTTAGACAGGAGACAATTCACCTACCAGCATGTCTTTGGAATGTGTGAGGAAATTGGAGTACTCAGAGGAAACCCACACAGGCACAGGGAGAACATGCAAACCCCAGGCAGGTGGTGCCATGGTTGTGATTTGAACCAATGACCCTACTACTGACAGCTGGAATTGCTAACCATTTAGCCACTGTGCTATATACTGAACAATGTGCAATCTGTGAAAGAATAAATGTAAAAAACAAAAACTGGGTCATACATTGAATAAAGAGTGGATTAATATTCTGTAATATACTCTTCATATTGTTTTATATATAGCAAAGTGTGCTTGAATCAATAGAAAATAAGTTGTGTTTTTTTCCTGTTTGATACAGAAATACTAAAAGGAGCGTACAAAGAAACAGAGAATTCCGAAGGAGTAAAAGAAGTAGCAAAAGGAGATATAAGCAGTGATACGGGGAAAACTACTACAGGGGAAAGCACAAATGATCCGAATAAAGAGATTAACAAAGAGAAGGCTGCTATAGGTAATAACACAAATAATTCTGTCAAAGTGAATCAGAAGAACGCAAAGGGCGCAACAACATCAATCGGAGAGAAGAGAAAACATCAGTCCTAGAGAAGGATACAAAGGATTCAGTTGGAGAGAAGGATACAAATAATTCAGCCAGAGAGAAGGATACAAAGAATTCAGCCAGAGAGAAGGATACAAAGAATTCAGCCGGAGAGAAGGATACAAAGAATTCAGCCGGAGAGAAGGATACAAAGGATTCAGTCGGAGAGAAGGATACAAAGGATTCAGTCGGAGAGAAGGATACAAAGGATTCAGCCAGAGAGAAGGATACAAAGGATTCCGGTGGAGATAATGACACAAAACATCTCAAAGGAGGGAACAACTCAAATAATTCTGCCAAAGAGAATGACTTAAATTCTGCTACAAAGAATTTTACAAAGAAAGTTAGTAAGGAGCATGACAATAAAAATGTTGACAGAGGAAGTAATACAAAGAATGTTGATTCAGTGAACAACACAATGAATTTGGATAAAGGAAATGAAGACACAAATTCTAATAAACAGACTAAAACAAATACAGAAAAAGAAAATAATTTACAGAATAGAGCAAAGAAAAATGATGAACCAGATGTGGAAGACGAATCATTAGTGATTGTAATGTCAGAACAACTCTGATAATGCTGGGACATCAGGTGGGTGTGGGGCTATTAAGACACCTGAGACCCCAGCTAGTAAAATTCAGACAACAATATCCTCATGGAATTGACCTAGCAATCGACTTTTAGAGACAGTAACAAAAAAATGATATATATATGGATATATGAGAATGATGGAAATGGTGTGTATTTCACATGGCTGCTGACATACATACAACATGATTATAAAGCACTTATTCTGTTCTCCATAGAAAACTGAATGACTGGTAATAAGCAGTGATGGTGGGTACATACAGGGCCATGGATAAGGGGGTACCACCAGTTCTTCTGTATGAGGCCCAGGCCAGAGGGGGGGGGGGGTGGCAGGAAACTGGGTGAATCACATGTGGGCAGGGAGGGTGAGCTGCACTGTGTGGGGCAATTACTGGATCTGATCCCCTGTATGGCTCCCTCTGCAGCAGCTGAAAGCTGGCTTCTTCTTCTCTCCTTCCCATTGGCTTTCAGCTGCTGCAGAGAGAGCCATACAGGGGATCAGTTCCAGTAATTGCCCCATGCCCCACCCATCACTTTCCCTGTGCACCATATGTTTCCCTCTGCTGCCAAGGCCCCCTGTGTGCCCCCACCCCCACAGTTCTGCTAGTTTCCCTTCTCTCCTTTCTACCAACAACTGCAAGAACACAATAAGATCCTTCAAGATGGAGAGTGGGGGAGGTGTCTGGTAAATATGTCACTAAATGAACACAATGAGTAATCGGTACTAGTCAATGAAGCATAGTAAACTGTGAGGGAGGTTTATTTTGGGGGGGTCTGTCAGTTTGGCTGTATGGGCCCCTGGGTACATGGGGGAACTGCACATCACCAACTTTATAGTTACTTTTATCAAGTATTCACTTAATGGTATTGCTCTCTCTTGTGTGGGTTAATGCCCCTCGTGGCTGGAGGCCATACTACTGCACCAAGCCCCACACTGGAAGTCTAACGTCCTTTCACCTGCCAGAAACACTCTGTCTATGAACATCATTTTGAGGGAAATAACGTGAAACACTGATATTATTTTCATCAGTTATTTTACATACATTGCACTTATTCTTAAATCTAAAGGTATGGAGGGAAGCTGCTGTATATTTTATGAAGCCTTGCACACTCCTGGTACGGGCCCATTCCATGGAAGAATTCTGGTATGCAGTGGGAATTAGGGTCCCTGCCACTTAGACGAGTAGACCATACAGCCACCAATCCACCCCTCCAAGAGAACCCCCAGCACCAGCCACCACAGCATCTTCTCCCAAGCTGGATGTTTCTCCTTCCTGCCTTACTTGTCCATCACCCAGAAGGTTACCATGGAGGTTTACATTTTGTTCCTGTTCCATACACTGTAGGATTTAACTCTCACTCCATATTTCTAGTAAATCAGACCAAAAGATTCACCTAACAAGCAACTCTATTTACTGAATAAATGGCAGAATTATAATCACATGGCAGTGCAATAAGCAGTAGGTGAACGGCATTCCTCTTTACATACAGACATGGTTTTGTTGGGCTATGCTGTCTCATACCCTTTGCTTGTAAAGGTTCCCAATCAAAGGTAATTCTCTTGCTATATGGTCCCATATTCAGGGTCCTGCCAAGCGGTGACCCTCAAAGATGTAAAGCTGCATCTCTCCACAGGAAGGCCTACTCACAAGGCATAGTGAATACGTGTCACAGAATTCAGGGAAGTAAATATATGGGGATCTTCATAAAGAAAATGTACAAACTTCAAGATCGTTTGGCTTATTCTGAGCAGACAAGAAACGATTGAATTACAATGTGGAAAAAAATAAATGATTTTATTATTTGACTGTGGCTATGAATGTAGGCAAGTAAAGTTTAGTCAGATCTCTTTTAAGGTCGCTACCTCCTTCTACAGGGCTTCTGGGTGGCCTTTTATAAGTTGGGTGGAGCTGGGGCTCTGGGTCTTGCTGTCCAATGGAACTAAGGAGAGGAAAGGCCTGCTGAGGTTCTCTTGCTCTCCCTTTCGAAGGAGGGGCTTCAAGGACATCTAAGGGAGAAGGTGATCCTCACCTGGAAAAGAAAAAATTAGCTTAGGAGAGAAACTATGGCCAGGACTTGGTGTTTTCCTTGGTTCTCCCTGCCAGAAGGTGGTGGTGATTAGTGGAATTAGTTGGCAGATGGAGAGCATAGAACGGATCAACCTGAAGTGATTTAAAAGGCAATTTAAAAAAAAATAACAAACATGTCATACTTACCTGTTTTGTATAATGCAACCCTGATCCTCCTCTTCTTGGGTCCCCTGCCAGTGCTCCTGCCCCTCCCTTGCTACTGAGTGCCCCCAGAGCAAGCAGCTTGCTATGGGGCATCTGAGAAGACTTGATCTTGAGCCACTGCTCTGCATGTCCAGTCACACACGGAGCCTTGGCCCTGCCCCCTCTCTCTCCTCATTGGATCACTGACTGTGATTGATATAATAATGAGGTGTGGGAGTTCCCGGAGAGTCTAGGCTCTTGCGCACATCACTGGATTGTAATGGGGCTCCAATAAGTATTAGGGAGGCTGGGGGGACCTTGAGCCTTTACAACCACTTTAATCGTTTGCTGAAGGCACATCTGAGCACTCCTGGAAGAGAAAGGTTAATCTTACAAAGTTGGGAAAATGGGAAGGATAGGCCTTTGGCCATCATCCATGTATGGGACAGTAAAAGGTTGGGCTGAAAATCTCAGATGGCCCTGAAACCTGTGTATTTGGGTTGTCCAGCTGCTCTCAGTGGCCACATGCAAGGGAGCTTTGGGTACTGCCCACATGCTTTAAGGGGAATCAGTTTATATTTAAATATATAACTGAAGTATATGTGAGCCCTGAAAAGGGCTTATAGAGAATTGCATGATCAAGTCCTTTTGGGTTGAAATATATCAGACTGAGGCCTGGTCTTGGTAGACTTCTTTATAATCTAGACCTGGAATAAAAAAAGCTTTGTGGCTAATGCCTACAACACCAATATTAGCCCCAGCCAATTGGTGGAGTAACTGCTTATTAATACTATATTGTATGAATATATTTTTCTACTGAACCGAAAACTATTGAAACAAACAAACAAAAAAGCTTTGTAAGGTTGATGTCATTGGGATGTGAGCAAATGGTTTGTTCATTCCATGTGGAGAGCTTTGGAGAGCATCATTGGCTGGCACCTGAAACTACAGAGATGGGCAGGTTGCAGGCTTTGAACAGAAGTTCTCTTTGCTACTGTGTAGGCTGTGGAACTGGAGGGGATTTTCTAACAGGTAATCTGTTTTTATTTGTATACAAAGTAGATCTTAAACATTTCCCTAAACACTGCAATGTATTCCTTTTTTTTCTTTGCATTCTTCTTTCCCCAGGTCCAGCAAGCCCACATACCTTTCATAAAGCATCACCCATTGCCACTCAGGTTGGCGATCGCTAGTAGCAGTTATGACAACACAAAAATCCTATGGGTAGATTTACTAAAACTGGAGGGTGCAAAATCTGGGTCAGCTCTGCATAGAAACCCAATCAGCTTCCAGTTTTTTTTTGTCAACGCTTAATTGAACATTCTGAAGTTAGAAGCTGATTGGCTACCATACACATCTGGCTACCTAATAGTCTATATGGCTAAATACAGATAGTTAAGCTTTTAAATATGATGAAACCAATAGGACTACAGGGATAGTGTGAAAGACTGGATGTGATGGAGTTTCCTTCAGATTTCCTTGTTGTTACAGGAACATCATTGAAGAGGCGTCCTCCACATGTCCTCATTGGCGTAGTTGATATTTGCCACATCGTAATGTAGCGTTCAGGTAGGTGCTGATCCAGGTTTGGTAGGCCGTCACCAGTGTGTACGCTCCGGGGAAGTTGGCGTACGCACATCCTATTCCCGAACTCACAATTTCCAACCTGGTTTTTTTACCAAACGCCTTGGACCTTACACACCAGAGGTCCTCCTGAGTCACCCTGGAAGACATTGATAATCATTAGCTGCACCAAATTCTATCTGTTCAGGATAACTAATAAAAGGTTTCAAACTTAGGCATGTACCTTTTCCATGAATGTGTAATTACACAAACTAGTTGAATCTCAGTAAATGTGTCTGGAATTGGTACTGTACAAGAACTTTAAATGAAGCAACCAAGTCAATTTTATTTAGTAAATTTGCTTAAAAAGCAATTCTGTTATCAAACAAAAAAAAATGTCACAAACCAGGACCTTAAATTATAATGGGAATTGTCTCACCTGCCCATGCAGCTGACCCACTACAGCCTAGAAACATAATTGTTATTAAATATTTTCAAATTATCTCGTAGGTTTGTACTTATTAACCACTTCTGAATTATGCACCGCATTGTACTGCAGATGGGTGACTCCTACAGGCACAGAGATGTCGCTGGCCTCTTCCGGGTACATGGCATGCACCCCGCCAGCTGACTCCTGCTGTGATTAGACTCAGAAGGTCCTAGCTAAGGATTCATAGCCGGGACCTGTCCAATCACAGCCAAGAGCCAACACAGGGTTTTTCTGATTGCAAAGCAATGGACTTTTCACATCTTTCATATTACAAGGGTGTTGCATGACTGGCCCCATGCCATGTTCTGTGGTTCCTCTAGCTATATCCCCTACATAAGTGGTAGGTCAGCAGATGGAACCACAGTGGCATGGTTGGGAAAACAGGTGATGACTATGAAGATTCTACAGATAGCTGATGCACCTGAGTAGAGCAAAGATCAGAGAGTTGGTTGGTGAAGACACTTTTGTACATAGTGATAATATCAAAGGAATGGGGTGGAGAGGGGAGAAATTGGGCAGTGGCAATGCAAATGGGAGAATTTGAATATACAGGGTGCATCAATACTGTCTATAATTAAGCTGAACTCCAGGCAAAACTGTATTTTTGTCCCCTCATCCATTCCTTCTTCTTTTTTGTTTCCTCCCCCCCCCTAATTTCAACACTTTGGTGCTTGCATTTACCATTTAACTATTGTCTGCCTCTCTGCTCTACCCATCAGCACATATATGCTTTAGTTGTGTTTTCGAGGTGATAGGTTTTTTTTTTTAGAGGAGGTTGGCAGTTTTTGTTTTTATTATTGCTGTTAATTAATGTTTTAATTGGATTGGGGCGGTGCTTTTTCGGTTCATTTGGGAATTTTTTCCTATTTTTCTATTTTGTTCTATTTTGTTATCATTATTTTTTTTTTCATTCATTTATTAATACTTTATTTTCTCTGCATTTGGACCTTTTCCATGTTTCAGCGTATGTAAATTCCAGCTATTCACTTTCCAGGAAAAGCTTGCTCTGGACTGACTAGTCATCATTGTTTTCTCCCCCTAGTACAAGGCATCAGTCATGTGATAGCCATTTCTACTTCACTTCATTACGTCAGCACCCCCCCCCCCCCCCAAAAAAAAAATAGAAATAAATGATTTTTAAAAAACAGTGAAAAGTATTAAATCAACAAAAACATGAAATTGTTAAATTTCGTTTAATTTGCACAAATAAGTGCCATGAGATGCCACCAGCACCAATATTAAAGAACAAATCAGCATCTCAGATGGACTGTATCTGTGGCTGGCAGTGGCAGGGTGACAGTGGCAGTGAGTGGAGGATGATGGATCCACACTCTGACAGATCCCAGGCTGGAATTCCCCAGGCAATGGGGGGGAGGTAAAACGTTGTGACAACAGGCAGCTGAACTGAGCAATCCCACACAGTCACAGATCCAACACAACACACCACCCAACCCCCACCCCCCCCACCCCCCAAAAGCCACCCCCCGTCCCCCCACTGACACATTGCACATGGTGATGGATGGCGGGCTGGGTCCACAATCACACAACACGATTACATCAGAGTCAGACATTACCATTCTCCCCAGATGCAGCTCTGCTCTCTGCTGAGGAATGGGAAGAGAAAGGGCTGGAACTCCCACAGTGGATAAGGAGCCGCCAGCCACCTTCCAGTAAAGACTGAGTCTGATCAGGAACACTGGGAAGGAGCTGCAGTTCAGCAGCTTACTCTGGGCCTCAGGCACCCTGGCAATCTTCCTTTAGTTTCCCCTCCTCAAAAATGCCCCTCTCTCAGCTGAAGGATCATTCATGGAACAATTGGCAGCATCCCATACAGTGAGGAGTTGCCAGCCTGCGCTTGCGCACAGGTGATCCCTAGGTGGCAGTGAGCACCGAAGCAGCTGCCTAGTGGAAGCCCCTTGCTAGATCCCATAAGGACTGGAAAATGCCCCTCTCTTCCTGCTCAAGTGACACCCAGGACTCAGAAAGTAACAACAACGGGTAAGGTAACTGACATACAATGATGACACTGCGAGAGACTGTTAAGCTTTCACCACACCTTTCATTAATAAATTATTGTAGTTATTTGCAATCACTTTATCTCTGGTGATAGCATGTTTATTACAGGAAAAAGAGGGGAAAATGTCCCCAGTGATGATAAAATACATCAGTTAAAAATCCTGAAACATGTTCCAAGTTTATTCCAAGCAAAAAAATACATTTTGCTCAGATGTAGGCAATAACTGATGTCCTGCATTTCTTCTGCTGGCCCTGTGAAGAGATCCAACTCTAGGTGAACCATGCTGGAAATACGTTTGGTGTTACCCACCTGGCAGAAGTCCTTATACACCATCCTTGTAGCCGGCACAAATCTGATCATACTGGATGTTCTCTGTACTGTCCTGCAACTCTGCTGCAATTACTTGACATGTATTCACGGTCTATTAGGGGAACCATGACCTCCTGGAGGGTCCCGATATGAAACTATACTTCCATGTTGATGAAACAGACAAGAAGATGATATACAAGGTCAGTCATAGGAAGGCTTGTACCTTAGGACTGACCACCTTCATGCTCCTTTCCATCAATTATGCAATTCAAGGAATGTACTACAAAATGTTGCAAGGATCACTGTGGTTCCCTTAATTATTAAGGAGAGGCCCAATGCAGAGCTTTCTAAAGTGTGTGAATATAAATCGTGCAACAAAAGCACACTGGTAACAATGTACACATGCATTTGATATGAAACTGATTAAAAAAAAATTGCGTTGTGAACTTCGTTGTTGCCATTTAGGTTGCAGTGATCGCAGCCCACAGCAAACAAAACAGTAACGTGTAAAAAAAACAATAGCCAGAAAAAAACTTTAGCAAGCAATGCACAATTATGCATCCAGATTTATTAGTCCCGCAATTTGAGAGGGAGAAACAAAGCAGGTTTTATTGTGAAATAAAAATGTGAGTGTTTTTTTAGAGACAAGAGTCAAACTATATTTAGACAGTGTCACCTACCAGTGCTGCCAATCAGTGCACACCTATCAGTGCCAGTCCAGTTCCTCCTATCAGTGCCCAGCTGCCTCCTTTCTGTCCCATCAGTGCAGCCTATAGTTCCCATCAATGCCGCCTAGCAGTGGTCTGTCAGTGCTGCCATAACAGTTCCAGTCAGTGCCCGCCGAACTGTTCCAAATCAGTTGCTGCCTATCAGTGGCCATCAGTGCCGCCTATCATTCCTATCAGTTTTGCCACCTATCAATGACATAGATGAGTGCTGCCTTTCAGTGCACCATCAGTGATGCCTGTCAATTGTCCATCAGTGCCACATACTAGTGCCTCCACATTCAATGCCTGTCCTGTTCAGAGTGCCCATCAGTGCCGGCTATCAGTGCCCCTCATCCTCAGTGGCAGCCTCATTAGTGTTACATCAGTGAAGGAGGAACATTTATTTATTTACAAAATATTTTATAACAGAAACTAAAAAAAAAAACTTTTTTTATTTAAAATATGTTCAGCTCTATTTTAGTTTGTTTAGCAAAAATATCACAGTTTTTTTTGAAGATTAAATACACCAAAAGAAGAAAGCTCTATCAGTCCTAAAAAAAAAGAGATAAAAATCTAGTTTGGGTACATTGTGCATGACCGCTCAATGTGTCATTTCTAAGTGAGACCTGCGGTAGGAAAGCTTGAAAAAGTGGCCTGGCCAGGAAGGGCGTTTGGTAATAAGTGGCCCGGTAGGCATGTGGTTAAAAGGTTCGGGAGGCGCACGGCATGAAGGGTTTAACAATGCAAGGAACTAACAGGTCCCTAGTAGGCTTGAAGCAATGCACAGAACGTAACTTCAAGATTTGTACCCCATCCTCATCCATAGACCTCAACCGGATTCACTGCTAAGTTTAGGTGTCATCATGGGATTTCGCCGACTAGGATTTCAATTAATTCCCCTAAACCCAGGCAGAGTCGCTCCCATCTCTAGTGAAAATCACTTTTGCTCATGGGACTCACCTCCAGAAGATCTTTGTTTACCCCAGCCGGACACCCATCACTCCAAGCGCACAGGGGAAGGTGGTGGTGGAAGATGGGCAGACAGAATCGGCATGATGTACTCAATATAGGTTGACCAGGCGGTTGTCCAACTGCAGCAGGTGCGATGTCCCCTGAGGCTCGCAGTCGGTGTTTCTGTATAATTAACCTGTTGACGATGATAGAGCTTACAATTGGTCGATAACTGGTTTTGGGAGCTGATCACAGCCACAACCAGCTGGTACATGCCAGATATACCTCTGTAATTTTGATAGCTGGATAGGACTGCAGGAAAGGAAAAACAGTACCGTACATAATATATAATAAGAACCCATCTACTGCACACAAACACTGCATTATCATCATCATCAACAAATACTAGAATCTGATACATGATACACAAACTTGTCGGTAATCTGTTCTCCATGAATGGCCTGTATTACCACAAGCCCAATGTTTTCTGAAATTAGGCTATGTTATTTGTTAGGACACAAGTTAACTCTTCCCATTTGGTGACAATAGCTTGTCTAGTAGCAACTCCACAGGGCAGGCAACCATTTGGCCCCGATACACACAATTCAAGCTTTAAACATTCATAATCCGTTATATTACAACACTATTCTTCTATTATACTGTGATTTCACATTAACAAAAAAACAGAAAACAATATTCAGAAAAAAATTATATATATATTCATACAGTATACAGTTGCAAGAAATAGTATGTGAAAACCCCTTGGGATTTACGTGGATTGAGTTTAGCATGAAATTGGGCATAAAATGTGCTCTGAACGTCAGCTAAGTCACAACAATAGAGAAACACAGTCTGAGCTGAACATAATACCTACACAAACCATTTGAATGTTTGCATGGTTTAAATTGCACATAACATGTAAACATTCACAGTGCAGGGAGGAAAAAGTATGTAGAGGCCCTAAATTAATGACTTCTACCACAGGAGCTGAAATGGAGCCAGGAGGTGTGCCCACCTTGACTCCAAATCAGTGTGATGATATGGATGTGTTGCCTGAACAGCTGTCCTGCCCTTAAAAAACACACACACTGTTTTGGGTTTACTTGGTTTTCAAGAAGCACTATCTGAATGTGACCATGCCTCAATGACAAAGAGGCTCCTCAGAAGAACCTACGATCAAGAATGTTGACTTGCATGAAGCTAGAAATGGTTTACACAAGGTATCTCCAAAAGCCTTGATGTGTCATGTGTACACGGTCTAACGACAGACCTGTCTACAAATTGAGAAGGTTTAGCAACTGTTGCTACTCTCCCTAAGGTGGTGAGTCGTCCTGTAATAATGACTGCAAGAGCACAGCGCAGATATGCTGCATGAGGTAAAGAAGAATCCCAGAGTTCCGTCGACGTCAGCTAAGAAGACCCCTACAGAAATCTCTGGCACATGCTGAACATTTTTGTTGACACATCTACAATAAGGAAAACATTTAAACAAGAATGGAGTACATGGGTAGAGGACACCACGGAGGAACGCCATTGCTGTCTAAAGAGAATATTGCAGCACGTTTGAAGTTTGCAAAAGAGCAACCTGGATGTTACACATGCACTACTTGCAAAATAGACTGTGACAAGATGAAAACCAAGATTGAGTTGTTTGGGAAGATCACACAAACACTATGTGTGGAGAAAAAAAGGCACAGAAACCACACCAACATCAAAAACCTCATCCCCACTGTATAAACATGGCGTGAGGGCAGCATCATGGTTTGGGGCTGCTTTGCTGCACATCAGGGCCTAGACGGATTTGTTGTCATTGAAATGGGACTAATGAATTTCAGAGTTTATCAAGACATTTTGCAGGAAAAAGTGACGTCTCACGACCATCTGTCCGCCTAACTGAAGCTCCGCAGAGGTTGGGCTGATGGCAACAGGACAATGACCCAAAGCATACAAGTCATTCAACAAAAACAAATGGCTGCAACAGCACAGCATCACGCCCGTTCTGGAGTGGCCCAGTCAGAGTCCTGACCTCAACAACCCCATTGAAATGCTGTTGCATGACCTTAAAGAGAGCGATTCACACCAACATCCCAAGAATATTTGCTACAAATCTGAAACAGTTTTGTGAAGAGGAGTGGTCCAAAATTACTTCCAGATCGTTGTGGCACGGACTTGATCTATGGCAGACTACAGGGAACGTTTTTGGTTGAGGTTATTGCTGCCTAAGGAGGGGTCAACCAGTTAGTAAGATTCCTTAAGGGTTCACATACCTTTTTCCTCACCTGCACTGTGAATGTTTACATTGTTATGTGCAATTTAAACCATGGCATCATATTAATGTTTGTGTAGTATTATGCTCAGCAGACAGTGTTCTTCTATTGTTGTGACTTAGGATGACGTTCCGAGCACATTTTATTGCCCAAATTCATGCAAAAACTCCACATTAATCCCCAAGGGGTTCACATAACTTTTTCTTTGCAACTGTAGTATACCCTATTTTGCCAAAAGTAAATTGGTCGCAGGGCCCCTCCCAATCCAAATCCCCTCAATGGACCACAGGTGGTTATACAATCATCCCCGTAGGACATGCAGACTGCTTCTACAAACATTGGTGAAAGAAATGGGATTCACATCTCAGGAGCTCAGTGACACCAAAGCGTGGTATCCCGGTGATAGGAGGTACCACCTGTGCAATAAGTCCATCCGTGACATTTTCCCTGGCTACTACATATTCCTCACGCTCAACTAGTTAGTGGGATTTATAACAAAGTGGAAACAAACTGGGAACTAACAGCCACTCAGCCACTTAGTGGTTAGGCAACCGTCACATGACAGGGTCAGCACGTGCTCAGTGCGCAGACAGTCGCCAACTATCTGCTGAGTCAATAGCTAAAGACCTCCAAACTTGGTGTGGCCCTATCAGATGTAGAAACAACATACAGTGTGTAGAGAGCTCCCATGGAAATCGGGTTTCCATGGCCGAGCAGCCTGCATCCCAAGCCTTACATCACCTAAGTGCAATGCAAAGCGTTGGATGCTGTGGTGTAAAAGCACGCCCGCCACTTGGTCTCTAGAGTGTTGTGCTTCCTGGGAAGAGAATGGTCCAACCATTCCAGTAGATACACTCCTAGACATTGAGGGACGGCCTTCCCAGAAGAGTTGAAGTCTGTTATAGCAGCAGTAGGGCGGGACCAACTTCAATATTGAAACCCTACGGACAAAAGACAGGGATGCAATTTAAAGTTGTATGTGTGTGTAAAAGGCAGGCGGCTCAACATTTTTGGCATTATAGTATGTGTAATAAATTATACTACTGTATATAGATATATTTACTGTTAAAAAGATAAGAGGAGCAACACCCACCATTCCAACATATAATTATCCAGGCAATAAAATAAACCATCTCCAATTATGTTCCACAAAACAAAGTTCACAATGTTGTAAATTGGTTATTACTCATTTATTGGAGATTGTTTTTAGTTGCAGACTGAGAATACCAGATTCATGGTTTACACATGATGTGCATTAACAACAAAAAATTCTGAAATAGCCAAAAAGAGTGCATTTTTGTGTGCTAGGAGTTGTGTATATAGTATTGAGGGTTTCTGTTTTAATGAAATTCCCTAAATAAATAAAATACAATCTTAACTATACAAAAAGTTTTTTTTTTTTTGGCCGCTATTTCTATATTTTCGTTTGCGTGGGATATATTGTTTTATGTAATTGGTTAATATGTTGACGGGTTTTTTCCCAATAGGGGTATTAAAAAAATTCTTAACGTAGCCCAATATAATGTGCTTTTTGTCCTTTTTCTTATTTTCTTTGCCTAGTTTTGCATACAGTATGTGTAATTTGGTTGATTATTTTGAGTAGTGTGTATTCATCAGTGTATTTTAAAATAGGTAATTTACTTAAATAGCCAAAAAGTTTTTTTTCTTTTGTCCTTTCCACATTTAGGTGTGTAATTAGTTTGATATTTGAAGATATTTGCAAATCATTAGGTCTTATAAAATTGATTAAAAAAAATACATGGTTACACATGCTGTGATTATTATCAATATAAAATCTAAAGAGCCCAAAAGAGAGTGGTTTTTTTTTTTGCTTGCCTTGAAGTGTATAAATTAGTTGAGGGTTTTTGTATTTAAATAAATCATAATAAGACATACATAAATAGAATACAATCTAAATAGCCCCCCAACAAAGGTTTTTTTTCCCCCTTTTTTCTAATTTTCTTTGATTGGCCTTGGATGTGAACAAGTGTATAATGAGTTGATATTTTGAGGGTTTTTTTATAGTTAAATATGTATTTTACATATATAACATGCATACATTAAATTACAATCTAAACAAGTCCACAAAAAAGTTTTTTTCCCACCCGTGATCGTAGTGTCTTTGCATGGTTTCGTAATTGGTTGATAGGTGATTTTTTTATAGGGGTATTTTATTGAATTCCAAATAGCCAAAAGGAGTTCTTCTTAGTTGTTTTTTTCCCTATTTTTATTGCATATGTTTTGTGTACAGTATGTGTAAATCAGATTATATTTGAAGCGCGTTTAGTCAACTAGGGTTATTTAATATAGATAAGTTAAAATCTAAATATCTTTTGTAAATTTTGTTATAAATTTTCACATTTTGTGTGGTAATTGATTTGATTATTCTGAGATCTTGTGTTTAATTAAGTCTTAAAAAAACTGATAAAAAGTCCTAAAAATAAATTAAAAAAAACTTTTTAGTCCCTTTTTAATGTCTTTGCATGGTTTTGTGTGTGTAATTGGTTGATATTTGTGGGTTTATATATTCAATAGCAAAAAAATAAAGAATAATATACAACCCAAATTGAGCCGAAGGTTAGCAAAATAGAAGACAGAAATGTGTTGATGATATTTTATACACTAAGGCTTGACCCTAACTATCTGGCGTTACTAAGGGAAGGTGGCAGTACAGGAACCAAACAGGTAGAAACCATGCTGAGGGTCGTGGTCACAATGAAACAATGAGCCAAGCAAATTGCCAGATTGGACAGTGTGCAGTAACTGGTACTTCGGGTTAACAGCACACAGTCCCAAAACACATTAAAATCATATATGGGACTGGCAAATTGTCTGGCATGCAGAACAAAAGCCTTTAAAGGGTATACTACACTTTCATGGGAAAACAAAAAATAGGCAAATAAAAAAAAAATATTTAGCATACAGAATTTCGTAGCACCAATTAGGCACTTCATAACAGGACCTCTTTGGTGACTCCAACCAATGATGATCCAATGATGCACATCATTAACCAGTTTTAAAAAGTGTGGACACCCACTTGTATAAAAGATGAACAATGTATCAAGGTGAAATACTCGTATGTTACGTGACTTGATTTTGTGGATAAACATTTTTTTTCATGAAGACAGGATATTGGTGCCTGAAGGCGGCATTGACTTATAAGGTAACATGTTTATACGCAACTTGTGGATACAATGCGCTGCGGTCAGAACCCACTCTGGGGGAGATCAGGGAGCCTCCACATAAATATTCTCTATCTAATTCTTCTCTTTTACAACTAATGAACTGGCCAGGCCACTGCCCGTCCAATGTTATATGTACCATCCAAAACTATCCGAACTGGGACAACCAAGGGGGAAACCGCGCACACTTGAATAAATCTGGCTGTGCACCGAGAATGTCTGCCGGATCGTCACAAGCAAATAAAGAAATTTTAATTGGCGTTAGCTTCTGTAATAACATATATACATAAATAAATGCACACAAAATAAACCATATTGTATTTATGGTATGTTACAGTCAAGTCCTTGTATCGAACCTGGGCCTTCGCGTGAGAGGAAATTGTTCTCTCCTGCACTGTGCTTACTGGGATGCTGGCCAACAACTCTGGACTGACTATTGGACAGTCCTGCCTTGTGCCTTTTGTTATCGTTGACTTGAACATCCGTTGCTCCGCCCAGTAACCTCCTGATGATACATACCATGCACTTCCTCCTTGAGCCAATATTGTGCCTTCCCCACAATACCCGCTTATCTCCTGCTGCCTATACAACGTCGGCTACCGACCTTCTGCTTCCCACTGACTAACCCCTCATCCCACCCGCTACCTTTTTTGACCGCCCTTGCTTTTGACTGAACCCCTTCTGTTTGTCCCTAACCTGTTTTATCCGCTTTTGGTTTCCCCTTTCTCATTCCCGTGGGGTGATCCTGAGATCTGTACCCGGTATTAACACGCGCCAAATCCATTCCACTAAAGCTCTGGTGAAAACGGGTTTATCTTAGACCCCCCCACCCAGGGAGCCTGCGCTATTACCCAGGGTACCCACTGGTGAACCTATCCTGTGGTTTCAGGAAAGCCTTACCCCGCTGTAGAATGGTCCTGAACCTGCCCCAAACCCCGGACAGTTCCTTTAGGGGTTTAAAAATCTTAAAAATTTAAAATTTTGAACCAAAGACTTTTACCTAGTTACTGGGTTATTGGCTGAAAAAAAGAAAAAAGTCCACCCATTTTATAATCCACCCCCAAAAATTTGATCCAGAGGAAGGCAAACCCAAACCCCCAGCAAAGCAAACCAAATTTGCTCCAGCCCCCGGGAAACAATTCCTTCCTGACCCCCCGAGAGGCAATCGGATTTTCCCCTGGTCCATTTCCCTAAAAAATGTTAAAATTCCATTTTATATTCTGTGTATCCAAAAAGAATCCGGGGACTTTCCAACAGCAAACCATGAGCTGGCCAAAAACCAACTCGGGAGGGATTTCATTCCACATTCTCAAAAAGGCTCTTATGTGAAAAAATCCTTCCATGACAAAAATTTACATTCATATTTTTCAAAAATAAAACCCAAACCCAATTTTGTACTTTTTTTTCAAAACCCCCCCGCAAAATATTTCAAATGTAAAAAAGGGGGCCCTGCAATACAAAACCTCTTCCCCTGGTGTTTTTCCCCTGCAGAAAACACAAGATTTTTCTCAGTCTTCTGATTGAAATCACTGCCAGAAACCTTTATCGGGAAAAACTGCGACAATCTGGGGAATGAATTACTTGACCACGCCCCCTTCCCATTCACAATTTTAACAATGAATCAGGGGAAGGGGGCCATACTTTTGCATAAGGGGAGAACGCCCCATCGGGGAAAAAGATTGAAAAGGTAAAAGACCCCTGCATGCCCTTTTGGGGTTTCAGCCTGAAGACCCCCCAAAAAAGAGTTTAAAAAAAAGAAAAAAAAAAAAATTACGGCGGGGGCTTGTCAGGGCAGGAACGATGGAAGGGGCAGGCGGGCCTAGGGGTTTAGGGTCACCCCGGGGACTGATGACAGCCACTACCAAAAGCCAGAGTCCCGGGGGGCGCGGAGTCTAAGCCCAGGCAAAACCTTCCCGGGGCCCCCTTTAATGGTGGGGGAATGGACTTAAACGCAGCCTAAAAAAAAAAAAAACCAGGCCCGGGGCCCCCCCAAGGCCCCCAGCGCGATAACACTGCCGCCAATGGGTACGGGGTGGGAGTTTAGATGGGATCACGAGTAGGGGTGGTCGGGACAACCCGGGAATCAATAACAATGGAGCAACAGTATAGACGGTAGGCAAAGAAGACCGGGCCCGGGGCCCGGGTTTTTAAAAAAACCCAAGGGAGGTTAGAAAAAGGGGTTAAGCAGAGGTAGTCTTGCCCCAAGCCGAGCCCGGTTTTTCCCGGAGGCAAGGGGAAACAACACAAAGTTGCAACAGGGCAACATACAGGCCACAATTTGCAGAGCACACTTGCGGGACAGCAGGTTTAAATGGGTCAAAACCACACCCTTCTGAGGGGGGGCCCGCCAAAGCCTGAAGGCTTAAAGGTTCCCCCCATGCTTTGCAGAAAACCCAAGATGGGGGGCCAGCTCATGGAGATGAACAAGCTCGAAGAAAGGTAGGACCTTGACAGTACCTCCTCTAAAGGGGCCCCCCTCCCCCCCCGTGGCTCCAAAAAAGGGGTTTTGAGGAAATCGGGCGTGAAAAGCCGGAGGGGGCCCAGGGATAAACATCCGCGGAAAAGGAAACCCCCGGGAAAACTTTCCCCTCGGGACCTTTAACCAGGGCCAATGGCCCAAAAACCCGTCCCCAAACCCCCCCGGGACCAACCGAAAAATCCAAGATGGGGCCCCCCCTCATACTCCTCAGGGACCGCGACCCTGATGGGAAACGAGGACGGGCAGGGGGAGGCAGTAAAGCGATTACAGATCAGAGGTTTCAACAGGGTTTCCGGGGGAAAGGGACATTGGAGTTTGGCCCCCCCAGGGGAAGAGCAAGGGCATAGGCAACCGGGTTCCCCTGCGAAAAGCGGAAAGGACAAAAAAAAAGGGGGGGGAAAGTTTTGGGTTTGGTGGGCACCCCAAAGGGTTTAAAGGGTTTCCCGGGAGGTGGACAACCACCCCGTTTCCCCACCTGGTATGAGGGGGGCGGGAAAACCGTCAAAACCGATCAGCCGGGAAAGCTTCTGGGCTGTGCTGATCCTTAAAGGGACCTCTAAATTTTGCCCCCATGGGGGGGGGCAGAGAAAGCCAGGGGGTTTTTATCCACAGCCGGAATGCCCTTTTGGGGGGAGAGAACAACCCCGGCAATACAGCGGGTTGGGAACCCCATATTTTGGCCATGAAGGGGGAACATCCCAAGGGGGGAAATTTTGAAAAGCCGAGTTCCTGGGAAAACCCTCTGCCCAGGGCGGGGAAAAGGGCCCAGTTGTCCTGATGATCCTATATAGCAACGAAGGAATTGTTCCAGGGCCGGGTTTGGGAAAACGCTCCGCACCCCCGGGGGACTGGGGGTTTGGGGGCCAAAAAGAAAGGAAAAAGCTCGATACCCAACGGGGACCCGGGAAGGCGCGCCAAAACCCGGGGACACAAAGGGCCCCCAGGGTTTCCGAGCCAATCCCCTTTGGGCAACCCGTGCAAGCGAAAAAACCCCCTTGGGCCCAAAAAAAAAGTAGCCATTTTCCTGTGCAGTGGGCCCAATTTTTGGGAAATGGAAGCAATGGCAAAACTTAGAAAAACGATCGTTTCACCATGAAAGGGCCCGAACCCCCTTGAGACGCAGGGAGTCCAAATAAAATCCATTCCCAGGTGGGGGGCCCCCAGGGACGCCCCCATTGGAAGGGGTTTTTCCAAAAGGGCCCAAGGGAAGGGTTGCCGAGGAGATTTATTCTGGGCCCAGCCCGAAAAAAATGCTAAAATATGGGGCGATGTCAGAACGGAGAGAGGGGCCCCCCAAAGAAAAACCGAGAAACGACCCAGGAAAAGGGGTTCCTACCAGGTTTCCCGGCAGCCCTTGGCATTATGGTAGGTAGTAGCAAGCGGGGTACGCAATCCCTCGGGGTTAAAAAAACTTTTTTTCCACCCGGTCTCTCGGGGGGAGGGTTTTTAGTTTTGAGCCCCCAAAAATCTGCCCCCCAAGGGGGGAAGTGGGTTGGGTTTACAATGGCAGCCAGGTCTGGTTTGGAGGAATGACCGGGGGTCGGTCAGTGTCCCCCCGGGACGCCAGGGAAATTCCCCGCGCCCAAGGAAATCAGCCCTGCATTCTTGGAACCAGGCAAGTAAAGCCCCACATATTAAAACGTGAAAAAAACAGGCCCACCTGGCCTGACGGGGTGTAAAACCTTTTGGGCCCCCCCGAGAATTTGTGGGGTTTCTTGTGGTCAGTGAAAAACTAGGAACCCCGGGCCCCACAGAACCCCAAGCAGGTCCCCTCCATTCCTTGGACCCCGAAAAATGGCCAAAAACCCCCTGTCCCAAATTTCGGAAAATTTTGGCACTTTTAAAGGGGAAAAGTTTTTGGGAGTAGAACCCACAAGGAAGTAGGGGCCCCCCTCGGGTGACCGACGCGGGACAAGGGGGGTCCCTCCTCCTGTCTAGATGCACCCAACCTCGAGAACAAAAGGAAACCCCAGGTTTGGGGTTTAGACAAAATTTGGGCCCCCGGGAAGTGAAGGCGGCTTTTTGAGCCTTGGAAAAACTGAGATGGCCTGGGGTGACCACTCGTGAGGGTTACTGCCCTTCTTGGCAGATCTGAGAGAGGCTTTGCCCAAAGGGGGAAAAGTTCCTGATAAATTCCGATAATAGTTTTGGGAAAAACCAAAAAGCGCGGGAAAGGGCCGAAGACCACGGGGACGAGGCCACTGCAGAACCGCTTTAAAAACCCTTTTCAGGGTTTCCCTAGAAAAACCCCCCGGGGAAATGATTAGGGGTAAAAAGGCAAAACCCGGGGTTTGGGGAAATTCACACTTCTCGGCTTACAGAAAAGCTCGTTTTTACGTAAAACCCTTGAGCACCGCTTAACATCCTGGGTATGATTCCATAACGCAGGGGTAAAACCCGGATGTCGTCCAAAAAACCACCACGCACTGCTGCAACAAGTCACGTAAGACCCTCCTTTAAAAAACTCCCGAAAGACCGCGGGTGCCCTTACACAACCCAAAGGGCCTAACCAGGGATTCCCTAGTGGCCGGGTTTTGGTGTTGAACGCGGGTTTTCCACTCATCGCCCTCCTTGATTTCCCTACAAGGTTTTTTGGCAGCCCTAAGGTCGACTATAAAGAGTTTCTCCCTTGAGGCGGGCAAACCCCAAATCGGTGATCAACGGAATTGGGAAAAAGCATTTTTTTAAACCCTGATCCCATTGAGACCCCCAAAATCAAAAGCAGGTCTCACTCACCTCCCTTTTTTTTTCACCAAAAAAAAAAACCGCTCCTGCTGGAGAGTAGCTTGCGAAAGTGCCCCCGGGAAAGCGCATCCGGGAACCCTATTCCTCCATGGGCCTGGGTTCACTGCCCCCGGAAAAAGGGGGTACAAACCCCGCCACGCGGAGGGACACCAGTTTGTAAGGTTATGGCCACAATCGTATGGACGAAAGAGGGGGCAAAGGGGACCGGGCGCAAAAATTGGGCAAAAACGGGCCAGGGGACTCCCAAAATTTAGTGGGGGAAGGGACAGAGGGCCGAGGAGGGGCACAGCACCTTAACCGGGGCCACGGAAAGCAACCCCGCCCCACACCGGGTGACCATGAGAAAAATCTCGGGCCCATTTGGGCCCAAACAAAGGTCGGAATTTGTGCCCCTGAAGCCCGGGAAAAGCCCAAAACCACGGAGTAGTTGGGGAAGGAAAAATTTCCCGGAAAAAGGGGGCCCAAATTTCCCTTTTGGGAAAAGCCCCCCCCAAAAGCTACCCCCACCCCAGGGTCCCCGTGGGGGGAACCTGCGATTGGGTGCAAGGGCCTTCCCCTCTATCGCCTTTGAGGGAAACCCAAAGGGGGTCTCTCGGCCTGCAGAGGAAGGAAATACTGGGCCACAAACGAAAATGTCCATAAACAAACCGCCAAACCCCAAATCTAAACCCGCGCCTTGGGCCCTCACCGGCCCCTGCCCAAGAGAGGACAACGGTGATAAGCGGTTTAAATTTTTCGGGAAACCCGGGGGCAGGAAACCCCCACCCCAAGGGTTTTGTCCCCCACAGGGGTCTTTCAGGGGCGGGGTTTCCCGGGAACCCGGGCAGGGGCTGCCCAAAATGCCCCCCCAGTCCCCCAGTACGGCACGACCCTCCCGACCCGGAGGCCCCCCCCCCCCTCGGGAAAAGGGGAGCAAACCCCACTGCATGGGGTTTATACCAGACCCAAACCCTCCCCAGGAGGCGGGGGGGAGAGGGAAAGGGACGGGTGGGACAGGGAAAAGTAGGCGCCAAACGGTTTGGGGGCCTCCGCAGCCCCTCCTTAAAAAGGAAAGGCCCTTTTCTGACCGGGTCAATCAAAAATTAGGAAAGGGATGAGTTGGGCCCCTAAAAATCCACAGGCAGTTCTTTGGCTGCGATCTCGCCTTCAAGGGAAACAGAGAGACCATGGAAAAAAAGAGCCCCTAGGCCTCATTTGTTTCCCAAACCCCCTCTGCCGCCAAATACAAAATTTGATGGCGTACTCGGCAAAGGTTCGTGAACCCCCATGCATGGACATGGGGCAATTTTTGGGGCCCGAAAGCGGGGGCGAGCGGGGGGGAAAGTCGGGCTACCCTAGGAAGGAGGGGAAAAGAAAAGGGTTTAAAAACGTGAATACCCGGGGCATTTCCTCTCCCATTAAAGGGATTAGCCAGGGGGCAAGGGGCTCAGAGGAGCTATCAAGAAGGTCCATCAGCCGGGGATGCTGGGATATGGAATGGTTTTGTATTTGGGATTTGATGTAGGTGAATTCTTGTTTACTTTTTTTTTATTATTTTTTTGCAGCGGGCCGGTCAGTAGAGGAGGAGGAGTGAGGTATTACATGCAGATGTGGACTCGGGACTTGGTTAAGGAAAACCACGACACTGACTCGGTTCCCCCCCAAAGCGCTGAGGAAGAGGGGGCTGAACCAGTCATTTACCTCTGGGTTACGAGGGGTTCCGCAACAGATGCAGAGGTAGGTGCAACAACGGGAGCAACAGTGGGACGACAGAGTGGTCACCGGAGTAGTGGAACACCTGACCTAATAGGCCCCAGGGGTAAGGGTGCGCTTGTGCGTGCAAGCAGAGTCTGCAACGCTCTGAGCTGAAGTACTGATCCAATTCGGTTTGCGATCCGGATGTTGGTCGAGTATGGCGAGTGAGTAACATAAGGGGAATCGATGGCGTTCCTGCACGGTTCAGGAATTCATGGCAGTTGTGTAATATGTTTTGGGCAGGAACGATGGATTTGGGCAGGGAAGGCCTTTTATGGTTTGGTCAAGATTGCGTGGTTGAATTACGACAGCCACTTTGCCTTACACGACCCGAGTCCTCCGTGCGCGTGAGTTCTAAGCCCCAGGCTTGACCCTTCACCAGGGCCCCATGATAGTGGGATGGACTCTTGACGCAGCCTGCGACCTATGGATCGCGGCTCCGCGAGTGAAACCCGCTGCGATAACGACGGCCGCCAATGGCGTTAACAGCTAGGTGGGGAGCTAGATGGGATCAAGAGGCCCGAGTAGTCAGACCAGCCAGGTCTAATATCCCCCCCCCAATGGAGCAGCCCGTTACTAGACGGTAGTCAATAGAAGACTCAGGTCACGGGCCGGGTTCAACAACGGGGAGGTCTCAGATTAAAGCGAGTTAACGCTCTGTGAGAGTAGTCTTGTCCGCGCCGAGTCGGTTACCCCCCAAGGCCAGAGCAATCGGGACACAACACATAAGCTTGCAAACCAGGGGCAACATTACAGGACACAACCCCCCCGCAGAGCACACTTGCAGGACAGCAGGTTTAAATGTGCTCAACCACACCCTTCTGAGGAGAAGGAGCGCAGACGAGCCTGAAGCCGCATAAAGGTTACCCACCATGCTTTGCAGGTAAAACCCAAGAATGGAGGCCAGCTCCATCGGAGATGCACAAGCTCTGAAGAATGGTAGGACCCTGACCGGCTCGCACCTCCAGAGGGGTAAGAAGAGTTGTATTGTAATCTCTACATGAAACTTCCTGATTGAAAGAGGCGCGCCTCACCGCCATATAAGGGAAGTTCTTGCTTTAATGCTAGCCACCTGTCCCGCTCCACATGGAGGATTGGAACCTTCTGGGGAGCGGGGGGAGTGACGTAACCCGAATTTGACAGGTATTCACCTCCCAATTCCACCCACGTTGCGATTCACCTGGTTGATCAAAGGCGGTAAGTTGTCCTCCCCCCCCTCCCTCCCCCGTAGCCTTGTGGAACCACGTGTACATACGACCCAGAAGATTCCGGGGCCCCCATTTGCAGAGTGCGGGGCTTCTCACGCATGTGCAGTGGGCACCCGGCTGTGAAGCCACAAGCTGTCACCAGCCAGGTGCCCACACTGAAGATGCCAGGCACCCAGGAAGGAGAAGATGGCCCAGTGAAACCAGCCATGGTGAGGACACCCTGGACCGAGGGGACAGGTAAGTGACTGTATTTTAAATGTCAGCAGTTACCAGTTTTTTTTAGCTGCTGACTTTTTTTTTTTCAGTTGGAACTCCGCTTTAAGTTTCTATATCTTTGCACCTACTGTTTGCCAGATTATTGATGTCCTCCCCAGCTGATATCTTGCTGCTTTTGTGTACCAACATCTGTCCTTGGTCACTCCACTACTTCTTACCCTGACCTTTGGCTTGTTCCTTTGACTACTCTCGTCTGCTTGATCCCTACCATGCAAACCCCCGATTGTTTACCTAACCCCGACCTTTGGCTTGTTCCCTTGACTACTCTTATGCTTGGATCCCTACCTGCAACCAATGTGTTACTGACCTTTGGCTTGTTTCTTAACTACAGCTTTTCCTTGATCCCTACTTAAATAAAAAAAAACTAAAAAATATAAAAAAAAAAAAAAAAAAAAAAAAAAAAAAAAAACATGGACATGATCAGATTAAAAAAAAAAAAAAGAAAAAAAATACCAATGTAAAAAATGTATCATTGATGTGTGAGGCTCAGTTCACAAAACTGACTCACCAGGAAAAAAAGGATACTTATTTTCCCAAAAAAGTGTTGTTATTGGTATTCATTCAGAGGGGTTAATTGAGCTTTGAAATTTGCAGTCACATAAAAGTACTTATCCTTGTGCTACAGCTGTGTGATTCAAGGCTATATTATGTAATGCTACAGGGGCATGGGATAAGGGGTACCACCACTCCTCCTGTACAGGGCCCAGGCCAGCAGGGGGGCCCAGGCAGCTGGCTCAATTAGATGTGAGCAGGAAGGGTAATGCAGGGCAGTTACTGGAAAAAAAATCCCCTGTATGGCTGTCTCTGCAGCAGCTGACTTCTTATTCCCCCCCCGCTGGCTTTCAGCTGCAGAGGAGACATACAGGGGATCAGTTCCAATACATTATCAGACCCTTCCTTTTCCTGAACGAAAACATTGCATGATCAACAGATTACTCACTGTGTTCATGCATAGTAAACTGTTTTTTTTTTTGTGGGGGATGGGGGGGTTTAGGTTGCCTGCATGGGTTCCCTATGGTTTTGGGAGGGGCCTGCCTGGTTAATGCTGTAAGGGGCCCCATGGTTTCTAACAGCAGCCCTGAGTACATATATAGATGAAAGCAGATACAGAGCACATTGGGTAGTGCAAAAAGATCACTATATTAGGGATAAATTTCAAATTGATGTGATCAATGAGCAACCAAAAACAGCTCACCCGGGGAATGCCATATTCCATCAACAGATTCAGTTGTATTCTCATGAAGAAAAGCTGGCAGTGGGAGAGACAGCAATCGCAATTTGAAAGTCCAATGGTGGACATTGGGGGAGACCATGAGATAGAGACTGCAGAAAAATGTCCCAATCTGGAACCATGAAAGTGGGAAATTGACTCTGTGTGTAGCGCGATGTAGTACCTCCACTAAACTAACATGTTTCAGGGTCTATGGCCCTTCATCAGGTGGAAAGGAGTGGTACCGTGATTTTTATTTGAGTTAAAGTGGAATAGAATAAATGGCGCCCAATGTGTTGTGGCAGCAACAAAGAACTGGGCTGAGGGAGAGTTGGGAGGGGGGTGGTGGGGGGGGGTGGGACCGCAGAAAATGAGGCAGAAGAACTGAATCAGCTTTCTGAGCTGTCAAGCTTGTCACAATGCCTGGGGGGGGGGGGGGGGGGGGGGGGGAAGCCGGAAGTGAGACATTGAACTGTCAAATGTCAACAGCTAATCTAAAGAAATGTTGTTTATAGCAAACCGGTATTTGGGAGTGAAGATTTCACCCGTCTTCCCTTTGTTGTCCTTACACAGCACTCAGCTTTTCACTTATAAGTGTCACCAGCTTCTAGGTTAGCTGAAGAAACGTTATCTGGCTCCATTCACATCACTCTTTGTTTGCTCACCATTATCAGCTGTTAGCTATTTCATGGAGCTGTTGACCATGATTGACAGATCGGTATTTAAATCTGACTCCAGAAAAGCTTGGAAATTTCAGCCTGCCTATATGAGCTCCCATTTCTGTTTTCATCTTTACATGTATACCCGATCCTTGGAGATACTGTATGGACAAAGCCAGCAAGGATTTACAGCACCTGCTAGGAACCATCTATACATTTGTAGGTTTTATTAATGAACAGCTATATCTGCAAATTACATTTTTTTCTTCCTATTTAGTACTGCAAAACTGTGAGTTTTTATTTCCGAGAAATGTTTTTGAAAATTGTGAGAATTTAGGCATTGATGGAGAAGGCAAAAAAGCTGGATTCTGCAGATATTAACCTCCCTAGCGGTCTGATGATGTCAGTATTTCTGTGCTCAAAAGTGGTACCTTGTTTTGCATGGAAATATGTTGTTTTTTTTATTGTAGGCCTGTAAGTTTTAGGAATAACTCACTGAAATCTGTCCGAACGAAACAAGTAAAACATCCCGGGTAGGATAAAATTTGAAACACGAAATCATAAATTATAAATAATAAATAATCATAAACAATAATAATAATAATAAATGTAATTCAATAATATAATCAAAACAAAAACACTGAAATGTTCGCAGTTCACTGAGCTCAGTCATGCAGAATTGTTTCCAGTGTCTGATGATGAATTTCCCCCACGAATCATTATCACTCAATTCTGCAAGTGGTTCTGATTTACTATCAGATACAGCAGTATGTGTTGACATTAGCTAGATGTGAGTTGCTCATTAACATTTATTTTGTTTTCCAAGGGTGGGAAAGGTGTCTGGTGGAGGGAGGGAGTCATTAAGATCATCTGGCAGGGAGTCTTCATGAGGAATTTGAGGTGTGAATGGTCATTAACTTATCTTTTGTTTCCAAGGGTGGGAGAGGTCTGAGGTATGAATTGGTCATTACAATGTGTGAAGAGCTTGGTAGAAAACATCCTGTGTTCAGTGTTTAGTCGCATCTGAGTACCTTGAAAATGCTATTGCATGTATTTTTCATGATGAAAAAAGGCTCTGGACAGCAAACTCAGGAACTGGAAGAGTTAAAAAACAATTTTCAAAACGCAAATGTGATTTGCCGCGTTTACAAGCGTTTTGCATTTGAAACGCTGATAAAATCGACTGCTGAACGCAAGTTGGTGTGTACAAAAAGAGACTGTAAACTCAAATGCCTGTAAACGACTGTAAAGAACGATGTGTACACGGACACATAGGGAAACAATTAGGGTAAGTTCAGGGGTGCTGAACAAAACAGCTCCTAAACGTGAGTTTTATCAGCTGCAGTGTACATGAGCCCTTAAGGTGTTGTCCATGAAATTCTGAAAAATTATTTAATGCTTTACACAAAATCAACAATCTAAAGATTTTCTCCTATTGTATTAACATCTTCCCATGTAGCCCTGAAGAAGCTGCATATAGGGGATGAGCTAAACTGATTTGTTTCCCTGAAATTTCTATTCCAGCCAAATGCATTGAAATCAATAGGAAAGGTCCAATCTCAATTTTCCTGCATCTGTGCTTGAGCCCAAAAAAAAAGATTGAAAAACAAGAAAGGGACAGTATACAAATATCGATAAAATACACTCAGAAAAAGAGGAACAAAAACTAAAATATATTCAAAAAAGAGAAAAAAAAACTAATATAAAAAGCAATAACAAACTAAACTAATTTAAACACCATCCATCCAAAAAAAAAGAAAAAAAGTCAGGTTCTAAATAAATTAAAAATGGAAGAGTAGATTGTTTTTTTATATCGGCAAGTTTTACCTAAGCAGCTCAGGGACAAAATTGATAGTTCCCACTTTGGAAAAAATATAGGGCAAAATAGGTAAATTCTGCAATAATTCATTTTAACTAAAATCACTCTGTTCATCCCCAGATACAATTATCCTCAGGAAACTCAAATCTTCTAAATAAAATAAAATAAATAAATAAAAAGTAGATTGTGTTATTTTCTAGCAATTTCTGCCTAAGCAGCCTAATAGGTGAAATTCCCATTTCGTCACAATTTCACCAAGAGCAGAATCAGTAATTTTGCAGAAAAATTATTTTATCTGAAATAATTCCACTCTTTGCTTGCTACAATGAAAAGAACAGATATGATGATGGGCAGAGCATTGCGGCCCCACTTTTTGTTTTTGTTCGGCTTTTTTTGCTTGACAGCCCTTCATGAGGCTTCGGGTCATTGCAGATTTTTTTAGGTGAGTTACTTACCTGTGGCTATTAGAATGAGTACAGTCAGCGTTCCATCCCGGCAGAGCAGAGGATATTCATCAGATCTCTCTCTCACTGATCTGTTCAGAACGTTATTTTTTGTTCATGAATTTAAACCTTTTTCAGCTTCCTCGTTCTTCATAACAATGTAGTTTAGGTAGACAAGCTCTGGTTTCCTTACAGTCTTGGCTTGGTCTGGCATCCCACCTGCCACTTATATTACAGTTTGGAATCATAGATTGCTCTTTGTGGGAGGTGAGGGAGAGGGGTCCTATTTATTCTTTTGTCAGAAGATTAATTCTTTTCAGCGCATGAGGGTTGGCTTTGAGGTTAGACTGGTGATTCTAGCACAGGGAAAAAAAAACATTCAGTTTCAGGTCACTCAGTAGGACACGTGGTCACTCAATGACATTAGTTGAGAAGCATTTAACTTTAAACAGTGGGGAGTTCTTTACTGTTAGATTGGTAAGGATGTGGAAGTCCCTTCCACAATTGGTGGGGCCGGCAGGAAGCATCTATAATTAAAAAAAAAGCTGTTGGATAGACATCTTTGAGTACAGAATAAACAGGAATATGGGAATTGATAGAGATATGATTAACCGTACACACCCACACAGGTTGAACTGGATGGACTGATGTATATAATCAACCCTACAATTATATCAAAATCAAAATCCTAATGCTGACGTACAAAGCTGTCCACCATACTGCCCCCGAACTACATCACCGACCTAATATCCAAGTACCGCCCAGCACGCACACTCCGCTCCTCACAAGACCTCCTTCTCTCTAGTTCCCTGGTCTCCTCCTCCCATGCCCGCCTCCAGGACTTCTCCAGGGTGTCACCAATCCTCTGGAACTCCCTGCCCAACCCATCAGATTATCACCTACTCTCCTCTCCTTTAGGCGCACCCTATGAAAACCCATCTCTTCAGGAAGCTACCCCCGCCCCTGCTAACTTGCCGACCTCCTCCACTCTTCCTACACTCCATCCCCCACAGCTATCTCCTCCTGTGCCACCATCCCCTCCCTCCTAGATTGTAAGCTCGAAAGAGCAGGGCCCTCGATCCCCTCATGTTTTGCATTGTATTGGTATTGTTCTGTCACATGTTCTGTCCCCCTTTGTAATGTACAGCGCTGAGCGAACTATTGGCGCTTTATAAATACTGTATAATAATAATAATAATAATATAACTCTAGATAACTATGTATGCTGGCTATGTAGGAGTCATATGGGAATTGGTAGAGATATGAATGACCGCACACATTCACACAGGTTGAACTGGATGGACTGATGTCAATAATCAACCCTACCAATTATATAACTCTCAATAACAATGTATGCTGACTACGTAGGGGTCATATGGGAATTGGTAGAGATATGAATGACCGCACACACACCCACACAGGTTGAACTGTAGGGACTGATGTAAATAATAAACCCTACCAATTATATAACTCAGATAACTATGTATGCTGGCTATGTAGGGGTCATATGGGATTGGTAGAAATATGAATGACCACACACATCCACACAGGTTAAACTGGATGGACTGATGTAAATAATCAACCCTACCAATTATATAAAACTCTAGATAACTATGTATGCTGACTACGTAGGGGTCATATGGGAATTGGTAGAGATATGAATGACCGCACACACCCACACAGGTTGAACTGTAGGGACTGATGTATATAATCAACCCTACCAATTATATAAACTCTAGGTACCTATGTACGCTGGTTATGTAGGGGTCAGTGTTTCATCCAATTCAACCAATATGAAAGATGATTCATACCTTTCAAAACAAGAGAAAACAAGGGAAATATCCCATTGGTAGAAGGCATTCTGACTTGTTGGAATTTCATCTTTGGGGATTTTATTCTGCTTGTCCAAATGGTTGTTCTTGAACATGGGAGCCAAACTTATAGAATTTATGATAAAAATTCAGAGCCCTGGATGTAATAACTGGTTGTTGGCAAATGGTTTCTTTATTGTAGATATGGTTTTAGGAAGTCCAAATCCCCAGCCAATGAAATGTAAACAAGCAGCCACATATCCCAGGAGATAACATTGACTAAATATGCCAATGGTTTCATTAAGGATCCTTGGCTTAGTTCCAGGATCTGTCATTTAGTGAGGGAAGTGCAACGGGTGGAGATTGTTGGGGTTCACATTATTGAATGACATCATTGATGACTGGATTTACGTCTCTGGACAACGTGATTGACTTTGGATTTACATCAGAGCACAGTAACAATTTTTTACTGTATTGATTTTAGTATGCTTATTAAATAGATTTTTTTTCTAAGGTTTCTGTGTTTCTATTTATAGTTTAATATTTGGTGGAATCAATATTAGTGTGCCCTCCCTTAGCAGGGTACTCCCAATGTTGAAAGGCATGCTGCCTGGTATAGTACAGAAAGGGGTGCACAATTCCCACTGGGGGGTTGATGTGGGTGAATGTGCAGAAGAGAAGTGCAGAGGGTATGATGGGACCACCCCCCATGGGGCCATTATCAGGAGAGGAGTGCAGAGGATATGGCAGGGTGTTATGTGCAGGAGAGGGGTTCAGAGGATATGACGGGTGGTATGTGCAAGAGAGGTGTGAAAATTATATGATGGGTGATATGTGCTGGAGAGGAGTGCAGGGGATATTACGAGGTGGTATGTGCAAAAGAGGGGTGCAGAGGATATGATGGGGTGATATGTGTAAGAGAGGAGAGCAGAGTATATGATGGGGTGATATGTGTAGGAGAGGAGTGCAGAGGATATGACAGGGGTAATATGTATAGAATAGGAGTGCAGAGGATATGACAGGGCAGTATGTGCAGGAGACGATTGCAGAGGGCATGACGGGGTGGTATGTGTAGGAGAGGAGTGCAGAGGATATGACGGGGTGATATGTATAGGAGAGGAGTGCAGAGGACATGACATAGGGGAGTACAGTGTATGCAGAAGACAATTCTCTGAAGAGGATGATAGTCTGTAGTATGTGCAGGAGAGGAATGTGAGGGTTTAGCAAGGGACATTCTAGGCAGGAGAGGAGTACAGAGGTTGTGACAGTGAGCAGTATGTGCATGAGAGGAGAGCAGTGGGTATGACAGTGGACTGTGGAGGATAACGTGGAAGACATGAGCGATGAAATGATAGATTTTCTGGTGCATCTTTAAGACTTGCACTAGGTATAGATCGAAATAAAGCTTTTTTTTCAAGGGCAAACCAATGTTTTCAACTTGGCATTGTATTTTCAAACATAAAAATGGAAAAAACATTTGCACACCTGATACTTTCTCAAACCTGTTCTCCAACTTACAATAAATCCTCTGCTAAGGGTTTTTTCCTGGAAAGACTGCCTGGAAATATATATATATATATATACTTTGTAGTCATTTTGAGATTATTACCAGCACCTTTCACCATCTACTATCCACCTGTAGTCCTAAATGTTCACCTATATGCCTAAATGTGATTTTATCTTTTACTGTGGAGTTCGAAGATGAGGTGTATAACCAGTAATAAGAAATGCTGTTGCCTTTATGCTGGTCAGAGGAGGATCCAAGGAGTTCTTTTTCCCATTTTTTTCTCCCAAAAAAAACAGTTGAGTCTAGGCTCAAGATGGCTTTATAAAGCACAGATGTGCAATGTATAGAACATGAGGATGTATGCAGTAATTACTAATAATTAGATTTAATGAGACTTAGTTTTGAAACTAACATAGGTTTGAAGAGAACAAAGCCTATCCACGGTTTGAAATTTTGCTGCGTAACTCATGTCCTTATAGTGGAGGCACTGCTTGGTTAAGTTCCATGGCTGTGCTGTGTAAGGCCAGAAGAGCGTGGGGTCACTTTCAGCAGTCATATCTTACATGTGTTCATCTTTCATAAATTCAGCAGTAACACAAGCTGACTGACTAACACCTGATATGTACACCCTCAATGGTGGCATGCGCAGAAACTCAACGGTGGCCATGTGCGGAGATTCTCATTCAATGGTGGACAAGATTCTCATTCAGTGGTGGCTGTTCAGGTAAAACAGATTCTCATTATGCTGCTTCTCATAGTGCACAGTTCTCATTCAATGGTGGCCATCTCTCTGTTCCTCCAGGAAGGACTGTGATAATTCAACAATGGTGGCCATGCAAATTCTCATTCAGTGGTGGCTGTTCAGAAAAGTGATTACTGCTTCTCATAGTGGTTCCCGGGATCTCCTGAGGAAGGACTGTGAGGAACAGAGGAGAGTGAGGAACATACTGTCTGATCTCCTCCGTGACTATCAATCCAGGAATCAATGATGATTTTGCCACTTCTAGTTTCAGAGCTGCAATCCCCCAGCTACTGGGCTGAAACAGGCCCAATATATTTCAAATAGTGCCAAGTTCTGTTTGGAGCATAAATTATTTCATATTCGATAAAACAATATTATCCACAAATCAGGCACGGCAATGGGTGCGAGTTTCACACCCGGCTTTGTCAAGCTAACAATGGGATACAGGGAACACAACTATATAATTGAATAATAAGAAAACATCCTATGTTTTTCCTATGTGGACTTTTATTTCAATGAAGTCTTTATTGGAATTTTAACAAATACAAAGACAATGCATTGAAAGAGTGTTAGCCAAGAGGCCGTTGGTCCATCTTGGGCGGCAATACAGATTGTATAAAAGTAGTGTCCTAGATATAGGTACATATATATGCAGTTAAATAAATGATAATCAAAAATTACTAAGTTGCCCCGGAATGTATTCTAGACTGAGGGAGGGGCGGAAAGGGAGGAGGGGGGAGGGATATTTAAATTGGTAGGGATCTGGAGGGACAGGAGAAAGGGGGAGAAGGGAAGGTGGTGAAAGACAAAAAAAGAGCAAGGTGGTAAATAAATCACCAGCTTAATAGTCATCTGTGTAACTAACAGAAAAATGAAGTATAATTCACAATTGTATGTGCAATTTGGATGGGTGAGCCAAGAAGACCAGTTGAGAGAGAATCGTTTTTTTGCATATTTTTTCTGGCCACTATCTTTTTCATCTCACATTGAATGTTAAGGTCATGAACAGAGAGGGAGTGTTTGTGGTTTTCCATAGCCTACTTATATTCAGTTTAGCAGCAAGAATGCGGTGTATTGCTTGACCTAGTGTTGGAAGGGAGCTTCTCTATCCCAATGTGAAGTAGTTCTAATGCTGGATTGGAAACAATAGTTAGCCCTATGACTGGAAAAAGCACAGTAAATACCTGCTTCCAAAAGGAACTAAGGGATTTAAAGTACCAGAGAGTATGGGCTAAGGTACCAGTACTACCACATTGTCTCCAACACTTGGGGGAGATACCAGGATACATCTTTGAAAGTCGGTAGGGGGTTAGGTACCACCCATGAAGGGTTTTTTAGTAGGTTTCCCAGTAATTAGAGCAGTGTGAAGCTCTGTGAGTTGTTCTAAAGCCGCGTTGCCGCATATCAGGAGTGCAAGACTCCTTTAGTTTCCTTCATTCATTTTGATAAGGAAGTAATTTGTGTGTATGGTAAATGGTTGCTTAGAAATTTATAGAATGAGGCAATACCTCCCTTAGAATATAATGGGTGTGTGAGAAAAGTGAATATGGTTTCGGGAATCAGGGAGGTTGTATGGATTTTCGAGGAGCTGATGAAATGTTTAATCCTCATGTCCGTGAAGATTTCCGTGTGTGGAAGGCTGAATTGTTTGTGGAGGGTGTCAAATGTTTTTAGAAACCTCTCTTACATAAGGTTTTATAATTTTGAAATGCCAAATAATTGCCAGAGAGGTGTGGGTAAGTAAGGTAAATGTTTATTTAGTACCTTCAGTGGAATAGGGAGCTTGTGAGCAGGTAGCGAAGTTAGATGTGTAGAGGAGAGTTGTTTCCAGGCCTCTATAGATGCACTGATGAAGTAATGCTAGAGGAGGAATCAGGCCTGCTGATGTGAGGAGAAGGGAATCAATTAGTCCGGAATGTGGATAGAGTGAGGTCTCTATGAGGGACCACATTTTTTGTGGGGTAGAATGCCACCAGTAATATATTTGGTCAAGAACTGTGGCATGATAGTAGGTTCGTAGGTTCGGTACATCAACCCCTCCCAGATAGTAAGGTCTGGTTAAGATTCAATTAGCACATCGGGGTGGCTTTGAGTCCCAGATAAATTTGGAGATTCGTTTTTGTAATTTTGTAAAGTATGACCGGGACAGGGAGAGGTAGGAAGAAGTTTTTTTGGTAGTAATAACATCTTCAGAGAAGCTATTTTCCCTAATTTAGAGAGGCCGGCAAGGCAGAATGACCTTAAAAGATGGGGAAATTGCTGCAGGAAGGGCTTATAATTGATGTCAAATAATTTACTGGGAGAAGAGGCTAAATTAATCCTAAAATAGGGAATAGATTGAATGCCCACACAAATGGGAAGTCGTTTTTCAGTTGGACAAGTAAGGGTTGGGAGAGTTGGATAGGCAGAATCAGGGACTTGGTGGTATTAAGTTTGTAGAAAGACACCAGCCTAAACGCTTGTAAGACATCATTGATCACCTCCAAAGATTGGGTAGGGTTGGTAATCAGAAGGATTACATCATCCGCAAAGAGATTCATTTTATGTTCTTTTTCAGAGCATGTAATGCCAGAGATGTGGAGCACTTGTCTAATTTTAATGGCAAAGAGTTCCAAGAGTAGGGCAAAATTTAGTGGAGAGAGAGGGACAACCCTGCCTGGTGCCATTGGTTATAGCAAAGGGAGTAGATAATGTCCCTCCAGCATGTACTCTGGCTGAGGGATTAGAATATAGAAACAGGACTGTAAACTGAAACCAACCAGTTAAGCCAAACTTTAACAGAACATTCTGGAGGAGTCCCCAATGCACCCTATAAAAAGCGCCTTCTCTGCATCCAGGGAAAGAAGCAGAGAAGGTGTTTTGGCACAATCAGTGTGGTAAATAAGGTCAATGACTCTTCTAGTGGCATCTGTCCTCAACATCAAATCTTGAGGGGCTTGTCAAATGACTAAAATTCAACATTTATGGGAACCGCAAAGGAAACTTGTTACAACAGAATCATGAAGGCTACCAATGCTGATCTCTAGGTCTGAAAATGCCATTTAACTGTCTGTCATGTTGAACCTCCATCCCTAATACTTTTTGAGATGACAACATACATAACTCAGAAAATGCTAAAGCTTCCATGTTTTTCTCTTGACAAGTTTTCATTGGAGTTGATTTTAAAATACGGACAATAACAAGATTTGGTCCAAATTTTGGTGAACTCCAAAAGTTGATCCAATTTACAACTGATCAGCATTTTTAGTTGTTATTTCATCTATAACTGGACACAACACAATGGGTGAGGTGGATGCCGACAACAAAAATGTGAAGGTGTCAGGTTCTGGAATGCTTGCTAACACTAAAATTTAAGCATACAAATATAATTTGCCATAGTTATGTATTTCTGTAGAAAAAAATAATTGGATGTGTTGATGTATTTTTACATAGAAGTAGCAAAAGTACCGACAGTAAACCTGTCAGCCTCCTATGTTCCTTTGCTCAGTGGCACTCAGACTGGTTGAAGGCCACTCACGTCAATGGCTTGTATTATAGTGTTTGGTGGTGGAACTACCTGCCGAATGTGAAGTGGATTATAATGTTTCCCATAGCCACAGCATGTGTACCACACTATCCAACTGAGATAAAAGGTTAAGGTGGGCAGTCGAGAGGTTGGTAAAGCTGTACCTCAACCATTTATTTTGACCACCTCCTTTCCCAAATTCAAGTGTAAAAAATACCTTAAAATGCTGGTATTCGGGTTGTAGAGTGATTTTGTGTAAGAGTATTATGGCTACATCCACAATGATGTGCTGATAAAGCTACATTTTGCCACTCTGTGTTATGGCTGAATATAAACTAGCCTTGGCCAGTTTGTGTGGACAGATACTCTGCAGAAACATCAATCCTGCATGCAAAATGTCTGTGCCCAAGGTTGGCTGGAGGCTCTATTCACATAAAATCGATCAAATGAACAGTTACATGCGGACAGCATCACTGAAGGCTACGGATTTATACAAAGTACAAATTTGGCACCAACAGCTATTTCTGGTTGCACCCGGCATAAGCAATTAGAGCCACTGGCAAGAGTCTATTGATTCTTGCAAGTGGCCACCCCTGGCTGTCTATACATGTAATCTAAAGGTGAAGTTTGGCAATAGCCCTCCATCAGATGACTTTGAGTAGCAGGAGAACAAAAGTAATTATACTCTGTGAACCATAAGATAAGTATGACTGAAATAGGTTTGGTCATACATCGCTATAAAAATTTAAATTATTATTAATAATAATAATAATAATAATACTACTGTACCTTTTATTGAAAGCACTATGGTTGATTACTAAAGGAGTAGAGCATGCTCACTTTGTAAAGTGAATGTTTCATTTAGACCAGTGAATGATGTGAAGCTGTGCTGACTGTGTGCTATCTTCAGCTACTTATTTATCTCTAATTCCATATGATTGGGTATTCTTTGCAGAGTAAACATTCTCTGTTCCTTTAGTAAACTAAACCCATTGTCTAGGTCACCTGGCTGGTTTTGGTTATATAAATGAGAGAAGAAGAGTAGCTGGGACCAGGATCATCCAGCGATGGTGTGATAGACTGGATGTGATGGAGTTTCCTTCAGATTTCCTTGTTGTTACAGGAACATCATTGAAGAGGCGTCCTCCACATGTCCTCATTGGTGTAGTGATATTTGCCACATCATAGAATGTAGCGTTCAGGTAGGTGCTGATCCAGGTTTGGTAGGCCGTCACCAGTGTGTACGCTCCGGGAAGTTGGCGTACGCACATCCTATTCCCGAACTCACAATTCCAACCTGGTACCAAACGCCTTGGACCTTACACACCAGAGGTCCTCCTGAGTCACCCTGGAAGACATTGATAATCATTAGCTGCACCAAATTCTATCTGTTCAGGATAATTTAATAAAATGTTTCAAACTTAGCATGTACCTTTTCCACGAATGTGTAATTACACAAACTAGTTGAGAACTCAGTAAATGTGTATGGAATTGGTACTGTACAAGAACTTTAAAATGAAGCAACCAAGTCAATTTTTATTTTGTAAATTTGCTTAAAGCAATTATGTTATAAAAAAAAAAAAATGTCACAAACCAGGACCTTAAAATTATAATGGGAATTGTCTCACCGGCCCATGCAGCTGACCCACTACAACCTAGAACATAATTGTTATTAAATATTTTCAAACTATCTCGTAGATTGTTACTTATTAACCACTTCTGAATTGTGCACCCGCATTGTACTGCAGATGGGCGGCTCCTACAGGCACAGCGGTGTCCCCATATGTTGCTGGCCTCTTCCGGGTACATGGCGTGCACCCCGCCAGCTGACTCCTACTGTGATTAGACTCAGAAGGTCCTAGCCCAGAGAAATGGATGGTGAGGACATTTTTGTACTTAGTGATAATATCAAAGAAATGGGGTAGAGAGGGGAGAAATTGGGTGTGGCATGCAAATGCGGAACTGAATATACAGGGTGCATCATACCGTCTATAATTACCTCTCTGCTCTACCCATCCACACATATATGCTTTAGTTGTGTTTTTCGAGATGATACTTGTTTTTTTTTTAGCGGAGGTTGGCAGTTTTTGTTTTTATTATTGCTATTAATGTTTTAATTGGATTGGGGCGGGGCTTTTTCGGTTCTTTTGGGAATTTTTTTCTATTTTTCTATTTGTTCTATTTTTGTATCATTATTTTCTTTTTCATTATTTATTATTACTTACTTTGCATTTATTTTCTCTCCTGGTACCTGGGGCTATTTTAGCTTGAGCATTATCTGTACATGTGTCCTTTCTTTTGCGCTGCATATGTGTTAATCTGAAACAGTCCTGACACATTAACAAAAAATAAACTCTTTTTTTGTACCGCTCTGAGCCCCTTAGGAATATCCAGCTGGTGTTGATTTACTCATTTATCCATTCATCACAATAGCGGCTCATGATCCATAAGTTCCAATGTTTGCATCAAATCCTCCCCTCCATGACTAAACCCTGTGGGTAGGGCAAAACCCATCAAGGATGTGACTTGGATGCAGTCAGGCCGAAGCTGCTTTTTACCTGTCTATACCCGGTCTTATGTTGGTGTGTGGCATTTGGACCTTTTCCTTGTTTCAGCATATGTAAATCCAGCCTTTCATTTTCCAGGAAAGCTTGCTCTGGTCTGACTAGTCATCACTGTTTTCTCCCCTAGGACAAGGTCATCAGTCATGTGATAGCCATTTGTAGTCCACTTCATTACGTCAGCACAGCTTAATTTGAATGGATCCAGTCTGTGGACAGCCACTCTATGGGCCATGATAGAGAAGGAAAGAAAGCCCCTTCCTGCACCCAGTCCATAGAAAGTTACATAGGCCATGTTTAGATGACTGTCCAGCAATTGCGGGAACAATGATTGACTACACCATAGACAGTACGGGACTGAGTCTGAGAGGAACACTGGAAGGAGCTGCAGTTCAACTACTACACTGGCCTCAGACACCTGGCATCTTCCTCTGTCCTTTCTTCCTCCTCAAAGCTGCCCCTCCTCGAAGCTGAAGCATCATTCGTCCCACACAGTGAGAGAACCAGCCTGCGCTGCACTCAGGTGCCCCTAGGTGGCAGTGTGCCCTAGGAAGCTGCCTAGTTTTCCTAGTGGAAGCCCTTGCTATGCCTCATAAGACTGAATGCCCCTCACTTCCTACCCAAGTGACACCAGGACTAGAAATAAATACAAGGGGTAAGGTAACTGACAACAATGATGACACTGCGAGAGACTTGTTACCTTTCACCACACCTTTCAATAATAAATTATTGTAGTTATTTCCAATCACTTTATCTGTGATAGCCTGTTAATACAGGAAATGAGGGGAAATGTCCCCAGTGATGAAAAAGACGTCAGTTAAAACCCTGAAAGAGCACTAACATGTTCCAATTTATTCCAAGTAAAAAATAACATTTTGCTCAGATGTAGGCAATAACTGATGTCATGCATTTCTTCTGCTGCCTGTGAAGAGATCCAAATCTAGGTGAGGCATGCTGGAATACTTTTGGTGTTACCCACCTGGCAGGAGTCCTTATACCCATCCTTGTAGCCGGCACAAATGTTATCATACGGGATGTTTGCTTTACTTCCTGCACTCTGTTGCATTACTTGACATGTATTACGGTCTATTAGGGGAACCATGACCTCCTGGAGGGTCCCAGATGAAACCAAACTCCCTGTTGATGAAACAGACAAGAAGATGATTACAAGGTCAGTCTTAGGAAGGCTATACTTAGGGGGTGTCCAGGCTGTACTTGTGCATGTGCAGGAATGTTGCATTCCTAACAAATAGTTTTGGACACCCTGACTTAGACTGAACCTTCATGTCCTTTCACGCTTATGCATTGCAGGAATGTACTAAAAATGTGCAGACTCTCTGTGGTCCCCTTAATTATTAAGGGCAGCCCAATGCACCTTTCTAAAGTGTGTGATAAATCGTGCAACAAAGCACACGGTAACAAAGTACCATGCATTTGATGTGACCTGATTAAAAACAAAATGGGTCGTGAACTTCTTTGGTGCCATTTAGGTGCAGTAAGCAGCCACAGCAACAAACAGTAACGTGTAAAAAAAAAAGACAACAGCCAGAAAAATTTACAGTCCATGCACAATATGCATCCAAATTTATTAGTCCTCAATTTGAGAGGGAGAAACAAAGCAGGTTTTATTGTGAAATAAACATGTTAGTGTTTTTTTAGAGACAAGAGTCAAATATATTAGACAGATTCGATGAATTCTATGTAAATAGTTTTAGTAGACCACAAATGTCCCCCATGTCAGTGCTAAGCTTCCCATGTCTTTTTTGATAATCAACACTAAAAAAACAACAAAAAGAGGGCACACCAGCCTAACGCATGACCTTCCTATACCAATTATTGATTCAAATCAAATATTATACTCACAAACACAATTAGTTAACAGGTGTGTCATATGTTCAAAGCCACAAATATCATATCTGCAGCACTTATTCAACAGCATGGGAAGAAGTCATCCAGGTCCAATATGTCTGTTTTTCAAGGGGAAATCCTTCTTCATGAGATCCAAAGGATGTGGTAATTGAACATACTATTTATCCTCTTCACGCCAACCGTACGCAAATATGCGGCCTAACGGCAGCTGGACTTGAAGCTGAGTAGTCGCTAATTTGCTTGCCATTTATAAACAAACATGTGTCAATCATGGCGGTCACATAACCCTAAACTCCGCCCCACTTCCCGGCATCATAAACCCCTTAACCACCTCCCTCCCACCATATAAGGTAATGACAGGTGGTCGGCGGTTCTCTCGTTCTGGAAAGATGTCATATGACGTCCTCCCACTCTAACTGCGCATGCACGCCCTCTGGGGGCAGGCAGTAATCGGTGGTGCGCTGTGTCCCTGGGATACAGCAGATCACCAATCACTGTAAAGAGCCAATGACTTTGGCTCTGTCATGTGATCAGCTGTGTCCAATCACAGCTGATCACATGTAATTAGGAAATGCCGGTTATCGGCAGTCCTCTCCTCCCGCTGACAGCTCGTGAGGAGAGGAGAGCCGGCAATTGGCATTCCTCAGAGGGTACATCTACACTGATCATCAGGGCACCGATGATCAGTGCCCTGATGATCAGTGTAGCCCCATCAGTGCCACCTGTCAGCGCCCATCAATGCCACCTGTAAGTGCTACATCAATGCCACACACCAGTACTCATCAGTGCAAATCAATGCCACGTATCAGTGCCTACCAGAGCACATCAATGCCACATATCAGTGCCCATCAGCGCTGCCTTTCAGTGCCACCTATCAGCTATATGCCAATCAGTGTCACTTATCAGTGCTGCCAATCAATGCCACCTATCAGTCCCAGTCAGTGCCACCTATCAGTGTCCATCAGTGCCTCCTTTCTGTGCTCATCAGTGCTGCCTAACAGTGCCACCTATCTGTGCCCGTCAGTGCTGCCTAACAGTTCCAGTCAGTGCCGCCTAACAATTCCAATCAGTGCTGCCTATCAGTGCCAGTCAGTGCCGCCTATCAGTGCCAGTCATTGCTGCCTATCAGTGCCCATCAGTGATGCCTATCAATGCCATATATGAGTGCTGACTTTCAGTGCCCATCAGTGATGCCTGTCAATACCCATCAGTGCCACCTACCCAGTGCCCATCAGTGCAGCCTCATTAGTGCACATCAGTGAAGGAGAAAAATTACTTAGTTACAAAATTGTATAACAGAAACTGAAAAAAATTTTTTATCTCAAAATGTTCAGTCTTTTTTAGTTTGTTTAGCAAAAAGAAGCCACAGTGATGATTAAACGCCACCAAAAGAAAGCTCTATCAGTCTAAAAAAAATGATAAAAATCTAGTTTGGGTACAGTGTTGCAAGACCGCGTGATTGTCATTCAAAGTGAGACAGCGCTGAAATGTGAAAATTGGCCTGGGCAGGAAGGGAGTAAAAGTGCCCGGTAGGCAAGTGGTTAAAGGTTCGGGAGGCGCCGGCATGAAGGGGTTAACAATGCAAGACTAATAGGTCCCTATTAGGCTTGACAATGGCCAGAACATAGCATCAAGATTTGTACCCCCTCCTCATCCATAGACCTCAATAGGATTCACAGCTAAGTTTAGGTGTCATCATGGATTTCCAACAGGATTCGACAATTCCCCTAACCCAGGCAGAGTCGCCCATCTCTAATTAACATGATGTATTGGGTGTAAATAATGGACATGGCTTCCCAGTATGGAAAATGAGTGAAATCACTTTTGCTAATTATTTCATGGACTCACCTCCAGAAGATCTTGTACCCCAGCCGGTCACCCAGCACTCCATACCACAGGGGAAGGTGGTGGTGGAAGATGGCAGACAGATCGGCATGATGTACTTAGTATAGTTGACAGGCGTGTCCAACTGCAGCAGGGCAATGTCCCCAGGGCTCCCAGTGCCATTATAATTTTTATTGACGATGATGGTCCTTACATTGACATAGACTGTATGAGAGCTGATTATACCCAGCTGGTACATGCCCAGATACACTCTGTAATTTGATAGCTGGATAGGACTGCAGAAAGGAAAGAGAACATAACATATATTATTATTATTATTATTATTATAATACAGTATTTATAAAGCGCCAATAGTTCGCTCAGTGCTGTACATTACAAAGGGGGACAGAACATGTGACAGAACAATACAATACAATGCAAAACATGAGGGGATCGAGGGCCCTGCTCCTTGGAGCTTACAATCTAGGAGGGAGGAGATGGTGGCACAGGAGGAGATAGCTGTGGGGGATGGAGTGGTAGGAAGAGTGGAGGAGGTCGGCAAGTTAGCAGGGGGTGGGGTAGGCTTCCCTGAAGAGATGGGTTTTCAGGGTGCGCCTAAAGGAGAGGAGAGTAGGTGATAATCTGATGGGTTGGGGCAGGGAGTTCCAGAGGATGGGTGACACCCTGGAGAAGTCCTGGAGGCGGGCATGGGAGGAGGAGACCAGGGAACTAGAGAGAAGGAGGTCTTGTGAGGAGCGGAGTGTGTGTGTTGGGTGGTACTTGGATATTAGGTCGGTGATGTAGTTCGGGGCAGTATGGTGGACGGCTTTGTACGTCAGTGTTTAGGATTTCGAATTTGATCCGTTGCGCAATCGGAAGCCAGTGGAGGGATTGGCAGAGGGGGTGGTGGTGGAGACGGAGCGGTTGGAAAGGTGAATGAGTCTGGCAGCCGTATTCAGGATGGACTGAAGCGGGGATAGCCAGCGGTGAGGCAGGCCGGTGAGGAGGGAGTTGCAGTAGTCGAGTCGTGATATGATGAGGGAGTGGATGAGCTGTTTAGTGGTTTTAGTGGTTTCTGGGGTAGGAACGTGCGGATTTTGGCGATGTTGCAGAGGTGGAGTCTGCACGAGTTTGTTAAAGATTGGACTTGGGGCTGGAAGGATAGGTTGGAGTCCAGAATGACACCATATATAAATAAGGACCCATCTACTACAGACACACTGCAATATCATCATCATCAACAAATACAGAATCTGATAAATGATACACAACTTGTCTGTAAGGGGAGCAAATACTTATTTCCTTCAGTATATATATATATATATATATATATATATATTATATAAGTACTGTTTATAAGTATGTAAAATAAGAGGTGCCATACCACCATCCATCCGTACATTATCCAAGTATTTGAAAAACCTTCTCCAATGTGTTCCCAAACATAGTTCACGTTTGTGAACCAGAGGTAATAAATTGTTTACTCATTTCTTGAGAATTTTTCGTTGCAGAATACACTGATTATCCTGTGAATGTGTTTATGAAGCAAAAAAGTCTAAATAGCCAAAAAAGAGAAGAACGGTTTTTCCAAAGCTGGATACGGTCTACAAACTCTGTTTTAAAGGGATCTATTTTAATAAATCTCTCGAGATTTTTTTGGACCAGTTTACTATTTGCAGCAGGTAAATTTTTCTGTGTAGTTTTGATCCCTTGATTTTTTTCAATAGGGCTGGAGAATTGGACGGAAAAAAAGATCTCCAGAGAAAAGGTGCTTTTTGTCCTTTTTCTTATTTTCTGTTATAAAACTGTGTACATTAGTGAATTGGTGAGATTTGAGAGTGTTTATTCAACAGCTATTCTCTTGTCATAAATAGGTACAAATCAAAGTTCACAAAGTTTTAAATTTTTGTTTACTTTCATTTATTGAGAATTGTTTTTAGTTTTTGCAGAGTAAACTGATTATGGTTACACATGATGTGATTAACAACAAAAAAGTCTAAATAGCCAAAAAGAGTGCTTTTTTTTTTTTTTTGTGCCTTGAGTGTGTATAATTAGTTGAGGGTTTCTGTTTTAAAGAGATCTAAATAAATAAATACAATCTAACTAGCCAAAAAAAGTATTTTTTTGGCCCTTTTTTCTTATTTTCATTGCATGGTTTATTTTTGTGTAATTGGTTGATAGTTGAGGTTTTTTTCAATAGGGTATTCAAAAAAAAATTCTAAGTAGCCAAAAGAAGTGCTTTTTGTCCTTTTTCTTATTTTCTTTACCTATTTTGTGTACATTATGTGTAATTGGTTGGATATTTGAGAGTGTTTATTCAACAGTGTATTTTAAAATAGATAGGTAAAATCTAAATAGTCAAAAAGTTTTTTTTCTTTTGTCCTTTCCACATTTTGTGTGTAATTAGTTGATATTTGAGATTTTTGCAATCTATAGGTCTTAAACATTGAATTAAAAAAAAAAATGCATGGTTACACCATGATGTGATTATGAACAAAAAAATCTAAATAGCCAAAAAGAGTGTTTTTTTTTTTTTTTTTTGCTTGCCTTGAGTGAGTATAATTAGTTGATGTTTTTTTTTTTTTTATTTAAAATGTATTTAAATAAATAAATAAAGACATATATAAATAAATACAATCTAAATAGCCCCCCAGAAAAGTTCTTTCTCCTTTTTCTTATTTTCTTTGATTGCCTTGTCGTGAATGTGTATATTTAGTTGACAGTTGAGGTTTTTTTTTATTTAAAACATATTTGCATAAATAAATTCATACATACATAAATACAATCTAAATAGCCCAAAAAAGTTTTTTCCCCCTTTTCTTATTTTCTTTGCACGGTTCGTAATTGGTTGATAGGTGTTTTTTAATAAGGTATTAAAAAAATTCTAAGTAACCAAAAGGAGTTAGTTGTTTTTTCCAATTTTCATTGCATATTTTGCGTTTTGAGTAAATGGATAATATTTGAGAGTGTTTATTCAGCAGAGTATTTTAAAAGAGATAAGTAAAATCTAAATATCTGTTGTCCTTTTTGGTATTATATTTTCACATTTTGTGTGTAATTAGTTGATATTTGAGATCTTGTGTATAAAAAGTCTTAAAAAATTTTATTAAAAAAAACCCTTTTTAGTCCCTTTTTAGTCCTTTGCATGCTTTGTGTGTGCAATTGGTTGATATTTGTGGGTTTTTATTCAATAGCAAAAAATAAATAACTAAATAAATAAATAAAACCCAAATTGAGCCGAGGTTAGCAAATAGAAAAGAAAGTTTTGATGATGATATTAATACACTAGCAGGGGTGGCTTGACTGTACATACATTTACCCCATGAGGCATTTTGCTAGATGGGAAGTTACTGACTTGCAGCAGGCATACAGGAACTTGTAGTCCTGCAGCAGCTGGTAGGATAGCCGCAGGTTGGCCAGCCCTGCAGGCTTGATCTACATCTGGGTTACTAAAGAAGGTGGCAGTACAGGACCAACAGGTAGAACCAGCTGAGGGTCATGGTCACAAAAAACAAAGGGGTTTATTTACTAAAGCATGGAGAGTCAAAAATCATACTCCCTTGGGTCAAAACAAAAAATCAGCTAAAGAGGTTAAATAATTGCCAAAGCTTCATTGAACAAATAGCTGAGGTTAGAAGCTGATTGGTTTCTATGCAGAAGGGAGTCTGATTTTAGGACTCTCCAGCTTTATGGTAGATGAAACAAAGAGCCAAGCAAATGCAGATGGACAGGGTGCAGTAACTGGTACTCGGGTTACAGCTACACAGTCCAAACACATAAAAGCAATATCGGCTGGCAAACTTCTGCATGCAGAACAAAGCCTTTAAAGGGTAACTACACTTTCATGGGAAAAAAAATAGCAAATAAAAAAAAATATATAGCATATAGAATTTCTACACAATTAGCACTCATACAGGACCTCTTTGGTGACAAACCAACCAATGATGATCAATGATGCACTCATAACAGTTTTAAAGTGGACACTTTTTAAAAGATGAACAATGTATCAAGAAATACTGTATGTACGTGACTGATTTGTGGAAACATTTTTTTCAAAAGCAGAATGATTGGTGCCTGAAGTTAGCACATGACTTATAAAGGTAACACGTTATACTCACTTGTGGATGCAATGCGCGCTGCGGTCATGACCCACTGTGATGAGATCAGGGAGCCCCCACATAAATTTACTTTATCTAATTCTTCCCTTACAACACCGACCTGCCAGGGCCACTGCCCGTCCAATGAATCTGTACCGCCAACTATCCGACTGGACACCAAGGGGGAACCGCACACTGAATAATCTGCAGCACCGAGAACATTGCCGGCTGACACAAGCAAAAAAAAATTGAATTGGCTTAGCTTCCGTAATAAAATATATACATAAATAATGCACACAAAAATAAAGCCATATTTATGGGTATGCTACCTTTCAGGGGATAAAAATCTTAATAATTAATTTTGACGAAAGACATGTTACATAGTTAGTTAGTCTGGCTGAAAAAAAACAAGACAAAGACAAAAGTCCATCCAGTTCAACCATTAAAAAAAAAAAAATTATAATCCTATACCCACAGTTGATCCAGAGGAAGGCAAAAAAAACAGCAAAGCACGATCCAATTTGCTCCTGCAGGAGAGGCAATTGGATATTCCCTGGATCAACTTTCCCTATAAATGTTATATCCAGTTATATTCTGTGTATCCAAGAAAGACCTAGGCGATCGAAAGCAGAAGTTGTCCTCCCCCCCTACCTCCCCGTAGTCTTCTGGGACATGTGACAGGTTCACAAAGCGCAGCGCTTCTCTCGCATGCGCAGTGGACACCCGGCTGTGAAGCCGCAAGCTGTCCTAGGCAGGTGCCCACACTGAAGATGCCGCGCCTGGGAGAAAAGATGGCCAGTGAAACCAGCCGTGGTGAGGACACCCCTGGACCGAGGGACAGGTAAGTGACTGTATTTTAAAAGTCAGCAGTTACAGTTTTTTGTAGCTGCTGACTTTTTTTTTTCCAGGTGGAACTCCACTTTAGGTTATATCTTTGCACCTACTGTTTGCCAGATTATTGTGTCCTCTCCAGCTGATATCTTGCTGCTTTGTGTACCAACAGCTGTCCTTGTCTCCACTACTCCTTACTGACCTATGGCTTGTTCCTTGACTACTCTTCTGCTTGATCCCTACCTGCTTGTTACCAACCTTTGGCTTGTTCCTCTACCTTCTGCTTGATCCCTACCTGCAACCAATTGTTACCGACCTTTCGCTTGTTCCTCAACTAACTACGCTTTTGCTTAATCCCTACCTGCAACCAATTGTTCCCAACCTTTGGCTTGTTCCTCCTCTACTCTTCTGCTTGATCCCTACCTGCAACCAATTGTTACTGACCTTTTGCTTGTTCCTCAACTAACTAAGCTTCTGCTTGATCCCTACCTGCAACCAATTGTTACTGATCTTTGGCTTGTTCTTCAACTATACGTCTGATTGATCCCTACCTGCAATCACTTGTTACTGACCTTTGGCTTGCTCTTTGACTATGCTTCTGCTTGATCCCAACCTGCAATCACTTGTTACCAACCTTTGGCTTGTTTGCTGACCATGCTTCTGTTTAATCCATACCTGCTATGTTTGCTACGGTACCCCAGCTTTTCTTACCTCCTGGTGGGGGGATCCTGAGGACTGCAACCCAGTAATAATAAGCAGCAAAACCCATCTCCACCATCAGGAGCTCTGGTGAACACCAGTTAGTGCTTAGACCCCTCACCGCAGGTGAGCCATCATCAACCACCAGGGTGATCTGCTTGTATACCAATCCTGCTGGTCGGTGGGAGCCTCTCAACTGCTATAGCTATAGCTCCAATCCCGACCCCTGACCATGACAGCAAGCTTGGAGTTGGATTTCAAGGTTAGAATCATTAAAGTTGATTATCCTCAACCTTTTATGCAAAATTGCATCTAAATAGACCTCAACTAAAATATATAGAAAAGAAAAAGAATCTATCATTGTTTTGAAGCTACATGGACGTGATCTGATTAATGGGAATAATCATACCAATGTAAGCTAATGTATCATTCTGTGTGAGGCTCAGTTCACAAAGCTGACTCACCAGGAAAAGGAAGGATACTTATTTTCCAAAAAAGTGTCTGTTATTTTCATTTCAGAGTCTATTGAGCTTTGAAATTTGCAGTCACATAAAATTACTTATCCTTGTGCTACAGCTGTGTGATTCAAGGCTATACTATTCTGTAATGCTACAGGGCCATGGATAAGGGGTACCACCAGTCCCTCCTGTACAGGGCCCAGGCCAGCAGGGGGGCCCAGGCAGCTGGCTGAATTAGATGTGAGCAGGAAGGGTAAGCAGGCAGTTACTGGAATAAATCCCCTGTGTGGCTGTCTCTGCAGCAGCTGACTTCTTCTTTCCCCCCCCCGCTGGCTTTCAGCTGCAGATGAGACATACAGGGGACTAGTTCCAGTAAATTACCAGACCCTTCCTTTCCTGAACGAACACATTGCATGATCGGTAGCGATTACTCACTGTATTCATTCATAACTGAAGCATAGTAAACAGTTTTTTTGTGGGGATGGGGGGGTTTAGGTTGGCTGTATGTGGCCCTGTGGCCCTGTGGTTTTTTTTTTTGGGGGGGGGGCTGCCAGGTTGGCTGTAAGGGGCCCCATGGTTTCTAACAGCAGCCCTGAGTACATATATGGGCTGATACATTGATGAAAGCAGATACAGAGCACATTGGGTAGTGCAAATAAGATCACTTTATTAGCGATAAATTCAAATTGATGTGAACAATGAGCACCACCAAAAAACAGCTCACCCGGAGGAATGCCATATTCCATCAACAGATTCAGTTGTATTCTCATGAAGAAGCTGGCAGTGGGAGAGACAGCAATCACATTTGAAAGTCCATGGTGGACATTGGGGAGACCATGAGGATAGAGACTGCAGAAATGTCCCAATCTGGAACATGAAGGGGGAATTGACTCTGTGTGTAGCGCGATGTAGTACCTCCACTAAACTAACATGTTTCAGGGTCTATGGCCCTTCATCAGGGTGGAAAGGAGAGGTACAGTGAGTTTTTATTTGAGTTAAAATGGAATAGAAAAATGGCGCCCAAATGTGTTGGGCAGCAACAAAGAACTGGGCTGAGGGAGTCCGCAGAATGAGGCAGAAGGACTGAATTAGCTTTCTAAGCTGTCAAGCTTGTCACCAAGCCGGAAGTGAACATTGAACTGTCAAATGGTCAACAGATATCACAGAAATGTTGTTTTATAGCAACCGGTATTGGAGTGAAGATTCCCCCCCCCCCCCCCCCCCCCGCTTCCCTTTGTTGTCTTTACACAGCACTCAGCTTTCACTTATAAGTGTCACCAGCTTCTAGGTAGCTGAAGAAACGTTATCTGGCTCCATCACATCACTCTTTGTTTGCTCACCATTATCAGCTGTTAGCTATCATGGAGCTGTTGACCATTTGACAGATCAATAGTTAAATCTGACTCCAAGAAAAGCTTGAAATCTCAGCCAGCCTGTGGTGTCCCTTTTATCAAGCAGTGGTAAATGACCGCTGCTCAGTTCTCCTGTGATGCCTTTTTATGAAGCGGTGTAGATCAGTTCTCCAAATGAAGGGAGAATGATCTACAAAGGCTGGAAAATGGCTGCTTTTACTATAATCTTGAGATTAAGAAGATCAGTCAAACACCGTTTACTAAGAGATCAGTCAAACACCAATTTCCAACTTGGGCTAAGAAGAGGTAAATTATAATCGGGCTGACATCGAAGAAACGATTCCATCTCAGATTTCGCCGTTGATCTGTTCTGTTTCATAAAAGGGACACCTATATGAGCTCCATTTCTGTTTTCATCTTTACATGTATCCTTGGAGATACTCTATGTACAATACCCGATCCTTGCCAGCAAGGATTTACAGCACCTGCTAGGAACCATCAATACATTTGTAGGTTTTATTAATGGACAGCTATATCTGCAAATGACATGTCTTTTTTTTCCTATTTAGTACTGCAAAACTGAGTATATTATTTCCCAGAAATGTTTTTCTGATAATCGTTAGATTTGGAAATCATTGATGGAGAATAATTTACCTCTGCAAAATAAGGCTGGATTGTGCGGATATTAAGGGTGAAATGATCATTAACCCTTTTGCTGCCATTGACATATGTATTTATGGCAGCAGTGTGGATGGGGGGGGGGGGGGGGGGGGGTGAAATGACACACACAAGTGTGGATGGGGGGGTACATGGGAAGATTTACCAAAACTGGAGTGTGCAAAATCTGGTGCAGCTGTGCATGGGAGCCACACAGCTTCTAACTTCAGCTTGTTCAATTAAGCTTTTTTTAAAGGGAACTAAGAAAAATCAGGCAAAATGTACAAAATGTAAACATATATTACTGTTATTTTAAAAAACACAAAAAACACTGTGCATATAAAAAAAGGATATTAAAGACTGGTCCAGAATCATATGAACAAACCACAATGACACACATTAAGGTATGTAACAAACATAAAAAACTGTGACACATTTCAATTCTTGATACAAATCCACATCAGGCAAATGTATCACATTGGGTAAATAGGACCAACGGTTGCAAAGACATCACATTTCCTGGGAGAAGACCCCCCCCCCCCAAATATAAAAGGAACTAAATGTTGGGTGGCTACCAAATACACAAATGAATAGGCAAAACATGCCCCCATCAAAAAAAGGAACAAACATGTATGTGTGCTCATAAGTTCTGTTTCTTTTTTGGATTTTGTCTGCTTTTTCTTGCTGCCTTTAAAATCCCCAATTTTGCTACTCCTTTATTGACTTGATTTTCGAGATGTGGCACCATGTTTATCTAGATTGGGTTGTATATAGTTATCCCTTAAATTTAGTTGCTTGTGACTAAACCCTCTCCAAAACTTCTAAACCCTTCCGGCACTCTGGTTCTGAAAATTGTATGCCATATTCTGGAGCAGGATGCAAATGCCGGATCGCTTCACTGTAAAGGTGTTGTCCATGAAAATTCTTAAAAAAATTAATTTAATGCTTTACGCAAAATCAACAACCTAAAGATTTTCTCCTATTGTATTAACATCTTCCCATGTAGCCCCTGAAGATGCTGCATATAGGGATGAGCGAAACTGATCTGTTTTCCCTGAAATTTCTATTCCAGCCAAATGCATTAAAAATCAATAGGAAAGGTCCAATCTCAATTTTCCTGCATCTGTGCTTGAGCCAAAAAAAAAAAGATTGAAAAACAAGAAGGGACAGTATACAAATATTGATAAAATACACTCACAAAAAGAGGAACAAAAAAAAAATACTCAAAAAAAGAGAAAAAAAAACATAAAAAGCAATAACAAACTAAACTAATTTAAATAAAATCCATCCCCCCACAAAAGAAAAAAAAGTCAGGTTCTAAATAAATAAAATGGAAGAGTAGATTGTTTTTTTTTTGGCACGTTTTACCTAAGCAGTTCAGGGGACAAAATTGACAGTTTCCACTTTGGAAAAATATAGGGCAAAATAGGTAATTCTGCAATAATTCATTTTAACTAAAATCACTCTGTTCATCCCCAGTTACAATAATCTCAGGAAACTCAAATCTTCTAAATAAAATAAAACAAATAAATAAATAAAAAGTAGATTGTGTTATTTTCTAGCAATTTCTGCCTAAGCAGCCTAAAAGGTGAAATTCCCATTTCGTCACAATTTCACCAAGAGCAGAACCGGAAATTTTGCAGAAAAATAATTTTATCTGAAATCATTCCACCCCTAGCTTGCTACAATGAAAAGAACAGATATGATGATGGGCAGAACATTGTGGCCCCACTTTTTTTTTGTTTGGCTTTTTTGCTTGACAGCCCTTCATGGGGCTTTGGGTCAGTGCAGATTTTTTTAGGTGAGTTACTTACCTGTGGCTATTAGAATGAGTACAGTCAACGTTCCCATCCCGGCAGAGCAGAGGATATTCATCAGATCTCTCTCTCACTTTCTGTTCAGAACGTTATTTTTTGTTCATGAATTTAAACCTTTTTCAGCTTCCTCGTTCTTCATAACAATGTAGTTTAGGCAGTGTTGGTTTGGTCTGGCATTCCACCTGAATATGGGAATTGGTAGAGATATGAATGACTGCACACACCCACACAGGTTGAACTGGATGGACTGATGTATTTAATCAACCCTATCAGTTAGGAGTGCAGAGGGCATGACGGGGCGGTATGTGCAGGAGAGGAGTGCAGAGGGCATGACGGGGTGATATGTGCAGGAAGAGGAGTGCAGAGGAGTGCAGAGGGTATGGGGGTGCGGTATGTGTGGGAGAGGAGTGCAGAGGGCATGACGGGGCGATATGTGTAGGAGAGGAGTGCAGAGTTTATGACAGGGCAGTATGTGTAGGAGAGGAGTGCAGAGGGCATGACGGGGTATGTGTAGGAGAGGAGTGCAGAGGGCATGACGGGTGGTATGTGCAGGAGAGGAGTGCAGAGGGCATGACGGGGTGGTATGTGTAGGTAGGAGAGGAGTGCAGAGGGCATGACAGGGTGGTATGTGTAGGAGAGGAGTGCAGAGGGCAGAGGAGAGGAGTGCATGACGGGGTGGTATGTGTAGGAGAGGAGTGCAGAGGACATGACGGGGTGGTATGTGTAGGAGAGGAGTGCAGAGAGAGGAGTGTAGGAGAGAGTGCAGAGGGCATGACAGGGTGGTATGTGTAGGAGAGGAGTGCAGAGGGCATGACAGGGTGGTATGTGTAGGAGAATAGTACAGAGGATATGACAGGGCGGTATGTGCAGAAGAGGAGTGCAGAGGGCATGACGGGGTGATATGTGTAGGAGAGGAGTTCAGAGGATATGACGGGTGGTATGTGTAGGAGAGGAGTGCAGAGGGCATGACGGGGTGGTATGTGTAGGAGAGGAGTGCAGAGGATATGACGGGGTGGTATGTGTAGGAGAGGAGTGCAGAGGGCATGACGGGGTGGTATGTGTAGGAGAGGAGTGCAGAGGGCATGACGGGGTGGTGGTGTAGGTGAGGAGTGCAGGAGAGACGGAGTGGAGAGAGGCAGAGGGCATGACGGGGTGGTATGTGTAGGAGAGGAGTGCAGAGGATATGACGGGGTGGTATGTGCAGGAGAGGAGTGCAGAGGGCATGACGGGGTGGTAGGTGTAGGAGAGGAGTGCAGAGGGCATGACGGGGCGGTATGTGCAGGAGAGGAGTGCAGAGGGCATGACGGGGTGGTATGTGTAGGAGAGGAGTGAGAGGGCATGACGGGGTGGTAGGGAGGAGTGCATGACATGACGGGGTGGTATGTGCAGGAGAGGAGTGCAGAGGGCATGACGGGGCGTGTATGTGAGGAGAGGAGAGTGCATGAGGGCAGAGGATATGACGGGGTGGTATGTGTAGGAGAGGAGTGCAGAGGGCATGACGGGGGGTATGTGTAGGAGAGGAGTGCAGAGGGCATGACGGGGTGGTATGTGTAGGAGAGGAGTGCAGAGGGCATGACGGGGCGGTATGTGCAGGAGAGGAGTGCAGAGGGCATGACGGGGTGGTAGGTGTAGGAGAGGAGTGCAGAGGGCATGACGGGGTGGTATGTGTAGGAGAGGAGTGCAGAGGGCATGACGGGGTGGTATGTGTAGGAGAGGAGAGGATATGATGCAGAGGGCATGACGGGGTGGAATGTGTAGGAGAGGAGTGCAGAGGGCATGACGGGGGGTGGTATGTGTAGGAGAGGAGTGCAGAGGGCATGACGGGGTGGTATGTGTAGGAGAGGAGTGCAGAGGGCATGACGGGGTGGTATGTGTAGGAGAGGAGTGCAGAGGGCATGACGGGGTGGAATGTGTAGGAGAGGAGTGCAGAGGGCATGACGGGGTGGTGGTAGGAGTGTGAGGGGTGGTATGTGTAGGAGGAGTGCAGAGGGCATGACGGGGTGGTATGTGTAGGAGAGGAGTGCAGAGGGGGTGGTATGACGGGGAGGGGGGTGGTGTGTAGGAGAGGAGTGCAGAGGATATGACATAGGGGAGTACAGTGTATGCAGAAGAAAACTGCAGAGGATATGATAGACTGTAGTATGTGCAGAAGAGGATGTGGAGGGTTTAGCAAGGGACATTCTAGGCAGGAGAGGAGTGCAGAGGTTGTGACAGTGAGCAGTATGTGCATGAGAGGAGAGCAGTGGGTATGACAGTGAGCAGTATGTGCATGAGAGGAGAGCAGTGGGTATGACAGTGGACTGTGGAGGATAACGTGGAAGACACGAGCGATGAAATGATAGATTAGGTGCGTCTTTAAGACTTGCACTAGGTATAGATCAAAGTAAAGCTTTTTTTTCAAGGGCAAACCAATGTTTTCAAGTTGCCATTGTGTTTTCAAACATAAAAATGTAAAAACATTTGCACAGCTGATACTTTCCTAAACTTGTTCTCCAACTTACAATAAATCCTCTGCTGAGGGTTTTTTTCCTGGAAAGACAGCCTGGAAATGTATATATATATACTTTGTAGTCATTCTGGCACAAAAATATCTATTGCCTCAAAGGCTGGTTCGTTGACTGTAGAACTGTCATTTGCAGTGGGGATATAAGCAGACTAGGATCATCATGCCACGGGTCATGGTGTCCACAGGGCAGGGCATAGCTCATTTTGTCTGATATTGGATCTACATGGCTGAACGAGGTGATTGATATTAGATTTACTCCATGGAAAAATAGTTGTTTCCTTTACATTTAAAGGCAGCTTCAAGATTCCCCCCCCCCACTTTTCCCCTCTGCAGAATCCCACATCCACTAGGCCAATGATGTGGGGAAGAGGCACTCACTCCCTCTTCCCAGGCCAGCCTTACCAAGCATCTGGTATGGATTTTGGGGAACCTTACGCCGTTTTCTTTACTTTTTTTTTCATTTGTATGGGGCTTTCTTTAAAATTTAAACCAAGGGCCTGGTATAGATTTTTAGAGCAAAAACACATTTTTTTTTTACGTAAGGTTCCCCCTTAAAGTCAATACCAGATCTCTAGTTAGGATTAAGCTCTGATATGGATTTTGGGGGACCCAACAGTGTCTTTCTTTTCACAGCATCAGTGGTTGCTAGGACATGGATTAGCAGCCTGTACAGTGTCATTGGTTGCTAGGACACATGGCCACCACCATCCCTAACAATAGGCTGGAATTGTCAATTAGTAGTGATACCATGACTACATGAATCACTTCTGGCTGCATTACCTGAAGGTTTGGCCTTACCATTTAGTTTACCCACTCCGCAAACTCTGAACATGTAAAGTTCTGATCGAATTCTACATGGCCAGGAACATCAACCTCAACCCTACTGCTCAGGCTGCATTCCAAAAATTCTCACCAACTTAGGCTATCTTGAGTTACCTTGCCAGCCTTTTAATGCCATCTCAGTCATCCAAGGGACACCAACAGCTGTAATAAGGAATTGTTATTGCAACAAAAAAATGTTTTTCATAGCTGCCTATACTTGCGGTGTTTAAGACATGCTTTGCATGATTTACCTTCACATCATTACTGTGTTCCTTACTGTGTCTTGTAGTGGGTGGAGGTCAGAGGAAGGGAACAGTGAGGACTTCTGGTGACCCAGGGGATAGATACCTTTGTAAGTTTCAGTTTCATAATGGATTTCCGAAGAAGATTTCAGCAGTTTTTGATCACTCAGTTCTCTGTGTAGAGACAATGGGGGATAGATGTAGTCATCTAGGTGAGTACTATAAGAAATCTTTTAAGCGCACAGTGCATTCCTTTCTGGAGTGTTTTTGGTTCCATAGTCAAGAGATTTAGAATTATGAAACAGAGAATTTCCCTCATGATAGTTCTTGTAATTTTTGTTCAAGAGGCCAGGTTATTTAAATACACCCAACTAGTAGAAGTACCTACAATTTGTCTTGCTATTACCCCCTTGTAATCCCTTGTACCATTCAGATTTGGAGATAAGACAATGGAAGCCATTAGACTCTAGTGTATGGGGGGGGGGGGGGTGGCTTTGGCCAAGATGCTCTACTTTACTGCAGTGGAAAAAGTAAGGTCAGTGAACTGGCTGTGTTCCCTGGAAGGTGTATCTGGATCACAGAGCTGGTTGAACAGATCACAAAGCCTTTCATAGGCAAGACAGTTCACATATCCAAATTTAAATTGTGTATATAGCTGTCTGCCAGGAGCTTAGCCTTAACTCACACTGATAAAATTATTAGGATGGTCACCACTATGGGTGGAAAGGATATAATAATGTGTATGTGTATGTGTGTGTGTGTGTGTGTGTGTGTGTGTGTGTGTGTGTGTGTGTCTGTGTGTGTGTGTGTGTGTGTGTGTGTGTGTGTGTGTGTGTGTGTGTGTGTGTGTGTGTGTGTGTCAAGCCTACAGATCTTTTAGAAGTTTCTTTTAGAAGTGTTGGCAATGGCAGGTTTTCTTTTCCAGACAGGCTGAGAGGATTGCGAGGTGCTGAATGCTTCCTCCGTTGTCTGTGTAATCAAAACTGGTGAAGTCTTCTCCACATTTCCGATTTCCAACATGTTATTGAATGTTGAGTGCTGGTAGGCGCTGACTGAATTTTGGTAGGCCATCACCAGGGTGTAAACCCTGGGGTAATACGGTTCGGTGCAGAGGTAGGCCCAATTTGCAATTCCAAACGGGTACCACTAGACCTTACACACCAAATGTCCTCCCAAGTTAACCTGGAAGACATTTAAATCCCCACACCAGAAACATTAACCACGTCACATTCTTAGGAAGTTTTAAAATGTCCTGGAGATAAAGTAGTTCAACGCTTGGCAACATTTTTCACCGGGGATCAGCTGTTCAATAAAAGTGATCAGGGCCATGCCCCACAACCTGCCACTGCCTACAGTTGTTCCTGGGCTATCCTGTTTCTCCAGGGGCCTGGGACCATGATAAAGAGCCAGAAAAGTTAGATACAGAGGAGACTGAGAACATCAGTTCCTCAATCTCCTTTATGACTAATGAGCCTGTAAGCCACAATGATATTGTCACTTACGGTTTCAGAGTTGTCATTCTTCAGCATCTCTAGCCAAGAATTTAGCTAATCAAGCATGATCTGTGCTTTATTAGCTGCATTGTAGTACAGGGGAGACATTGGGGGTCTAATAGACACCTGGGGGTTTATTTACTAAAGCTGGAGAGTCCAAAATCAGACTCCCTTCTGCATAGAAACCAATCAGCTTCTAACCTCAGCTTGTTCAATGAAGCTTTGGCAATGAAACCTGGAAGTTGATTGGTTTCTATGCAGAAGTGAGTCTGATTTTGGACTCTCCAGCTTTAGTAAATAAACCCCCTGATGTCTCCACAAAGAGTACCCGTCACCTGCTCATGTTATCACAGGCTTGTTAGACCCCTTGCAGGAACAATAAATCAAATGAAAAAAATAAAGAATGTTAAAAAAAATAACAATTTTAATAAAATAAAAATAATAGTAAAAATGTAAAAGCACATCTGCCCCCCCCCCCCCACCACCATCTCAACCACATCCCCCTAGCATACACATGCAAATGCAAGAGTGGCATAGACCCCACACATGTGTAAACAGCAGTTGCATGTGAGGTATCAATGTGGACGCCAGAGTGAGAGCAATAATTCTAGAGCCATAATTCACAGTTAACTCTAAACTGATAACCCGTAAAATGCCACCAAAAATGTTTGTGTCTATTTACTCAATGCAACCCCGTCTTTTATATTTTACAAAAAATGTTAATATATGGTGATTGTGTGCACTAAAAAGTATTTTAATGTATTCTTCCTGAAAATATGTTTGATAAATGGCTGCACAAAAATTGCATGGCATAAAAATTTGCAATGGTCACCATTTTATCCTCCTTGCCCTGTGCTTTTGGAAAATATAATGTTTGTAGGTAAGTTTCTAGATTATAATGCCCTGGAGAGAAAGTGATTAAAAGGTTTATCAGAAAACAAAAAAAGAAAACAAGTATAAAACACAAAGGTACATAAATGATATCCACTATTAACCATTAGCCGCCCGGCCAATGGCCGTTTGGCGGCTTGAAATGCGCTCCTGTATTCCGGGTGCACGCCATTTGGCGTGCTCCCGCACATGCGCAGTGCGGCACAGCAGAGCGGCGCAGCAGCGGGATCTGTCACGGGCCGTGCACCTCGGACACGGACGATGACAGATCCGAGTACCGGCTCCCGTAGCTGGTACCATGTGACCTGCTGTGACCAATCACAGCAGGTCACATGATAGTTGTATACAATGGATGGCTTCATTCATGATGCCATCCATTGTATACTAGTGCCTAGCTGTGAATGGTCACAGCAGGTCACATGCACACGTCATGTGATTAGCTGTGACCAAATCACAGCTAAGCACAAAAAAAAAAAAAAAAAAAAAAAAAAAAAAAAACAAATATAAAAGCTGAATGAATCGATGTCATTCAGGTAAATGCTTGCTTATAGCAAAGTAATTCTTTGCTATAAGCAAACTGTGTATAAAAAAAAAAAAAAAATACTGATCACTCCTGACCTGTTTTTTTTTAAAGATTACATATTTTACTATGATAAGTACATTGTTATCATAGTAACATTGTACTACTTTGGTCATAGTAAAATATGAAAAAAATCTTTAAAAAAATGTAATAAAAAAATTAAATATAATAAAAAAAAAAATATATATATATATATATATTTTTTTTTTCATACTGTCACCAGTCAGTGTCCCTGTTCACCGCCATGCCAGTTATATGATGACGCTGTACTGCACTGGTGACAGTATGTAAAAAAAAAAAAAATAGTGAAAATAATTTTTTTAATTTTTTCATTTTCCGAAAAATTATGACAAAAAAATACAACTTCAAAAAACTCGCCATGCCTCTTATGAAGTACGTCAGACTGTCTACTCTGCAAAAAGGGGTCATTTGTGGGAAATCTGTACTGTCCTGACATTTGGGGGATATGTCTTTGGGGGATATCTGTACTGTCCTGAAAAAGGGGTTTTGTGGGATATCTGTACTATTCTGACATTCTTGGACCTCAAGAAATTAGATTGGCTGTCCGTACTTCAGGATTGATCAATATTCAGATCTATACCATAGTTTGTGAACTCTATAACTTTCCTACAAACTAAAAAATACATCCTAATTTGGGTTATTTTCACCAAAGACATGTAGCAGAATACATCTCGGCCTAAATTTATGAAGAACAATTATTTATTTGTAAACTTTTATAACAGAAACAAAGAAAAATGTGTTTTTTTTTCAAAATTTTTGGTCTTTTTTTGTTAATTTAGCAAAAAATAAAAAACCCCAGCGGTGATTAAATACCACCAAAAAAAGCTCTAGTTGTGTGAAGAAAATGATAAAATTTTAGTTTTGGTACAATGTTGTATGACCGCGCAATTGTCATTCAAAGTGTGAGAGCGCTGAAACCTGAAAAATGGCCTGGACAGGAAGGTGGAAAATCACACGGTATTGAAACGGTTAAAGTCAAACAAACACAGTTTAACTTTTTGGCTGTTGCTACTTTTATTGGAAAATTGCTGCGATGTATTATTATTAAAAGCAGGGACATGGGGGAATGCAGTTCTAGCACCTCCAGCACTGAATGTATGTAATGGCAAAGGATGCAGGGTTATGCTGGGGAGTCTGTTGATACTGACTGCTGGGGATCTATTTTTGCTGGAGGGGACCTATTTTTGTGGGGTGTCTATTGTACTGAGAAGGTCTGTTGTTGCTGGTGGAGGATCTATTGTTGCTGGTTTGGGTCTTATGTTGCTGGAGGGTCTATTGTTGCTAGTGGTCTATTGTTGTTGTGGAGTCTATTTTTGCTGGGGGTAATCTATTGTTTCTGGGGGGGGGGTTATTATTGCTGGGGGATTTATTTTGGAAGGGGAGATTTATTGTTGCTGGGGGGGGGGGGCTGCTGCTGCTGGGGATCTATATTGTTACTGCCTACAGGGGATCTATTTTACTGTATTTCTTGTTATCATTAACAAATTATATACAAATGACTGATCACCAAAAAATAATAATTGGTTCTGTACTCTCTAAAATGGCGGTACTGGGAGGTGGGCAGGGGTTTAACCAAGGAACAGTGCTCGGAGGGGGGTAAGGGGCAGAACAATGAGTGATATGGAAAGGGAGAGTTCCTGCACCTATTCTCAGAAAAAAAATCCCTTATTAAAAGGTATTATCCATCCCTCAGCCAGTTTCCATAGAACAGTCCATTTTATTTATACACATCAAAAATTGCTAAAAAAGAACACCCCCTACTAATATCAAGCTGTGTTTATTCCTCTTAGTCTTGTGGGAAGTTTGGATATGAACTCTGTGGTCCATTAAACCCTTTATTGCAGTCTACTAATGATATAGGTTCACAGTGACTGGTTATAGAAAAAAGGACAGAAGAGCAGCTATAACTAAGATGGTCCAGTGAAAAGGTAAGAGATGGATGCTTCCTCCATAGATATTGAAGTCTCCTCCACATTCCAGAATTGGTGGGGTGATGTTTAGGACATTACTGATGGTTAAATCCAGATGGCTGCTGATCCAGCTTTCGTATGTAGTCAACAGGGTGTACACCCCAGGGTAATATCGTTTTGCGCAGCCATATCCCCAGCTTACGACTCCGGCCTGGTACCAGACTCCCCATACCTTACACACCAGAGGTCCTCCTGAGTCACCCTGGAAGACAGCAACAACCATCAGTTACCATCATCATCAGCTATGAGATCTGATATTGAAAACACAATATGGAAGGAAAAAGGAAAATCATCTGATTCATCTGTGGGTTCATCTGTTTCCTCCTCAGGCACTTGCTTGAATCAAAGGCAAAGGACAAAAAAGGAATCTCACTCTACTAAATGGAAGAAGGATCAGGAGCATGCACAGGCTTGCGATGGTGGAAATGTGGCAATTTGGAGACTTCTACAGTGAGGAACAGAAATATTTGACAGCCCCAAAACCTGACAGATCTAGAGGAGATCTGTGTGGAGGAGGGGGCCAAAATCCCTGTTGCAGTGCAAACCTGGTCAGGAACTACAGGAAACGTCTGACCTCTGTAATTGCAAATAAAGGCTTCTGTACCAAATATTAACACTGATCTTCTCAGGTGTTCAAATACTTCTATTCAGCAGTGCGAGACAAATACATTCTTTACAAATCATACAATGGGATTTCCTGAATTTTCTTTTTTAAAATTCTGTCTCTCAGAGTGGGAATGCACCTACAATGTGAATGTCAGACCCCTCCATGATTTCTAAGTGGGAGAACTTGCAAAATCGCAGGGGGTTCAAATACTTCTGTCCTCACTGTATATGTCTCCTTCTGGGAAAAAGATTAGCTTTAGTTTCCAGTGGTCCAAATGACATCAGGACTAGGAATCCGTAAAAGGGGGTAAGGTAACTGACAACAATGATGACACTGAGAAGCTTTCACCTTTTCCCCCGTACTTCTAGTAAATTATTTTAATGATTTCCTATTTCCTCCTGTGATGATTTGTTCAGCACTTTAAAAAAAGGGAGACAATACACTTAACCTCCCTGGCGGTATTCCCGAGTGTAGAAATTCATTTCATACCAAAAGGGTAACCCCGAGCTACACTCGGGAATACCATGCGGCGCTACTCCGGCATTTGTTCTTCGCTAGCGACCTGTGTCCCCTGCAGCGTCCCCGGCCATCTCCTCCGGCTGATGCTGGCATCCGGCTTCTGTGTCCTGTCCCTGTGACGTCGGGACGTACAGGCGCCGCCAGCGGCGGGAAATTTTAAAAATTTTAAAAAATGTCATTTTTTTTTTTTTACATTTTACATAGTAAAAACATTGCGGTCTCAACCAATTTCACATACATTTTGTCCCTAGTGCTTTGTCCTGTGCCCTGCCTGCATTTTGTCTGTTCTTTCTGCCTGGAAACTGAGAAACGTCCATGGCGTCCAAAAAAGTGTCCCTTTAGGTCAAAAGCGGTTTAGATCAGCTAGAGAACAGCGATAGTAAATCAGAACCACTTGCAGAATTGAGTGATAATGATTTGTGGGGAAATTCGTCATCAGACACTGAAAAACGATTCTGCGACTTTGCTCAGCGATGTGCGAACTTGGCGCTCTATTTCAAATTTCAGTGTTTTTTGGTTTGATTATATTATTGAATTAAATGTATTAATATTATATTATTATTTTTTTATGATTATTTATTACATTATAATTTATGATTTTGTGTTTAAAATTTTATCATCCCCGGGATGTACTAGACTCTTGTTCAGACAGATTTCAGTGAGTTATTCCTAAATATTACAGCCTACAATAAAAAAACTACATATTTCCATGCAAAATAATGGTACCGCTTTCAGCACCAAAAATCGGAAAGAATCATACCGCCAGGGAGGTTAAGATGAAATTCAATATAAGGGCAGAAAGCAAGGAGAAATTTCTCCATTGAGGGCAAAGACAGCAATTAAAAATATGACAGAACATCTAAACGATCCAATCTATGCTAAGTAAAAAATAATATTTTGATCAGATCTAGGAAATAGCTGATGCCATGCATTGCTTCTGCTTTCTGTGAAGACAATCCAAGCCTAACAGTGAACCATGCTGGAATACTTTTGGTGTTACCCACCTGGCAGGAGTCCTTATACCCATCCTTGTAGCCGGCACAAATCTGATCATACTGGATGTTGCTAGTACTTCCCCCATTGTGATACATTACTTGACATGTATTACGGTCTATCAGGGGAACCATGACCTCCTGGAGGGCCCCTAATGAAACTAAACTCCCTGTTGATGAAACAGACAAGAAGATGATTACAAGGTCCCATTTTCAATTATGCTCCCTGGTGATGAAACATAGACAAGGAGATGGTCCTTCACAACAAGGTCATTCTTAGAAAAGTTATACATACGTTGTACATAGATCACCTTTAAAGCTGAACTCAAAAAGTCAGGTAGACCAAGAAAGATTGCAGCCACAACTGCCAGAAGAATTGTTCAAGGTACAAAGAAAACCCACAGGTAACCTGAGGAGAAATTCAGGCTGCTCTGGAAAAAGATGGTGTGGTTGTTTCAAGGATCACAATACGATGATACTTAAAACAAAAATGAGCTGTATGGCCAAGTTGCCAGAAAGAAGCCTTTACTGCTCTAATGCCACAAAAAAAGCCAGGTGAGGTATGCAAAAGTGTTGTCAGGCATGTTGTAACTTTTCTGCGACATTGGTGCAGTAAAATGTTCTTTCTGGCAACTCAATCATGCAGCTCATTTTTGTTAAAGTATCATTGTATTATTCTCCTTAAAGAAAACCACATTGTCTTTTTCCAGAGCAGCCTGTATTTCTCCTGAGGTTACCTGTGGGGGTTTTCTTTGTATTACAAAAAATGTTTCCAGCAGTTGTGGATGCAGTGTTTCTTTGTCTACCTGACCTTGGCTTGGTATCAAGAGATCCCTGAATTTTCCACTTCTTAATAAGTGATTGAACAGTACTGATGGGCATATTCAAGGCTTTGGATATCTTTTTATATCCTTTTCCATCTTTATAAAGTTCCATTACCTTGTTATGCAGATCTTTTGACAGTCCTTTTCTGCTCCCCATGGCTCAGTATTTAGCCTGCTCAGTGCATTCTCGTGAGAACTAACAAACTCATTGACTACTTATACACAGACAGTAATTGCAATTTATAAAGTCACAGATGTTTGAAATTAACCTTTAATGGCCATTGTAACCTGTATGTGTCACCTTGTGTGTCTGTACCAAGGCCAAACATTCCAGGGGAGAGAAACATTTGATCTGGACCATTTGGGTGATTTATGTTATCATTATGATGTAAAAAGGAGCAAAACAACTATGTGATAATAAATGGCTTCATATGATCATCATCCTTAAATAAAAGACAGTTTTTTGGCATGAGCAATTATATATTCACTATCAATGCCAAAATTTCACCATTTCTCACAAGGGATGCAAACTTTTGAGCACAACTGTAGAAGCTGATTGGCTCTCCATGCACAGCTGCACCAGATTCTGAGTGCTCCAGTTTTTGTAAATCTCCCCCATTGGGTGCAAGTGACAGGCCTGACCTCTCTGTATGGAAAATTAGTGAAATCATTTCATGGACTCACCTCCAGAAGATCTTGTACCCCATCCGGTCACCCAGCACTCCATACCACAGGGGAAGGTGGTGGTGGAAAGATGGCAGACAGATCGGCATGATGTACTCAGTATAGTTGACAGGCGTGTCCAACTGCAGCAGGGCAATGTCCCCAGGGCTCGACATTCCCGTATAATTACTATTGACGATGATTTTTGTTACATTGGCAATAACTGTATGAGGGCTAATCAAATCATACTGGAACATGCCCAAATATACTTTATAATTCGATAGCTGGATAGGACTGCAGAAAGAAAACAGTACAGAACATGACTGATGGACATGCAGAATATCGAGGCAAATACTTACCACCTAATCCATAAAACAACCACCCCTTCAACCTCCCCCACCTAAATAAACACGCGACTCTCCATTGGTATAAAACCGGCCATAGCAGCCATTTATTTAACATAACTCTAACATAACACTTCTTCTTACAGTACAATCCAATAATAACTGCCAGTAATGATCCCAACCGGGTCCAAGGTCTTTGAAGGCACTGTTACTCACATCAATAACTCGGCTGTATCTGACACCCAATGAAAAAGGCCCCCAGACGCTACTACACCGCCTCAGGGACAATTCTACAGTTACGTATCCCAGATACAGCCAATGAACTCTCACGTTACCAACGTTACCTTATAATTGGGAAGGAACACCCATACATAGGATGGGCCCAACCCATAATCCACCAAATTGTACTCTCCAGCACCGCCATCAAATACCCAGGGACCCCTGCTGGCTGCCATGACAAAACAGAAAACCAGACAAACACCACAGGACACCACATGTTGATCAAGAAAATAAAAGAAAATCAAGGAACCCACACAAAACAAACAACAGGACAAACACAAAATGACAAAACCAATAACCAAAGCAAACACAAAAAACAACAACAAAACAGCTCCAGGAAGGGAGGGCAGGAGAAACCACACCCATGCAGACACAAGCTCCAACTGACCTCTGACAAGTCTCAACCCCTCTCCCCTATCCCGGCAAGACCACCCTCAAGCTCGCTTACTCCAATCAGGTGAGTAACCACCCCTACCTCCTGAATATACTCCCACCCCCAATCCATTCTCCGCCTCGTCTGCGAGCCCCAGTCATGCTGGCCCTCCCGTTTAGCTTCACTCAGTCCAGGCCCTGACTTGTATAACTGAGGACCCATCTACTGCAGACGCCATTTGCAATATCATTATTATCAATGACCTTCAGAATGTAATAAATGAAATACAACTTGTTCATAATGTGTTCTCTATGAATGGTCTGTGTCTACACAAGCCCAATGGTATGAACTTAGGTAGGATCATCAGAGTTTGCTGTGGTGCTAAGCAGGGGCGGACTGACAACTCATGGGTCCCTGGGCAATAGGGGATCATGGGGCCCCTCTGTCCTTGCCCACACTCAAAGCACACCCAAAAAAGCCTATAAAAGGTACCAGGGGCATTTCATGGGGCCCCCTACTGACCCTGGGCCCTCAGGCAGTGCCCGAGTGCTCGAATTATTATCAGTCCCTCCCTGGTGCTAAGTATTGTAATCTGTTCTCTTGTTTCTCAGCATGCATGGACTTGCTCTTCTGGGTTTTTTTTCAAACTAATACTAAATGAAACTCGTACAATCTGGTATCGTGCAAAAAAAAAAAATGTACTTGTTTGTCCCTTCGAATAACTTCAGATGAATGCCATGTACTAAAGATCAGATTATCATACAATCATTTCAAAAGCGGTCATTTTCATCTGATTTTCTGATCCTGTGTACTAGGCTCCAGTCTTGCATTCTCTCTTGATGAGGGGCAGGCATAGGAATATATTAATTATATGGTTCCTACATCGGTCCTTTTTTGCAGAGGCTTGCAGAGTCACACTGTGAAAAAAAGGAGTCTGTGGCTCAGACTCACGCCTGGTTAACATTAGTGCGGACCATACAGCCTGTGTTTGCTCAGACATGGCAGCCTATTCATTTGAATGGCTTGTTTGTGCCGCATGTACCACACCTTTTTAAAAATGTGACTGCAGGGATACCACATTGTCTTTTTTGACCATGTGTGATTTCCCTGTGATTTCCAAACCTACAGTCACACTGTGGACTAAGATATATGTGGGGTGCCATTCAGAATGAATGGCAGCCCCTCTTATCTTGTAAGAGCAGCATGATTCGGCGATTCCTGCACCCACAACCAGCATGCATCCTGCGGGCCAGGGGCGGACTGACAGCTCATGGGGCCTCCGGGCAATAGGGGATCATGGGGCCCTGTGTCCTTGCCCAAACTAAAAAAAAAGCCTATGAAAAAGGCATCTCATGAGACCCTCTACTGACCCAGGGCCCTCGGGCAGTGCCCAAGTTTCCAAATGGTCAGTCCGCCCCTGCTGCGTGCTAGTGTGACCCCAGCTTAAATGGTTCACCATCACAAAAGCTCAAACTCAAGGCAAAGAGAGGTTAAAAGCACCCTTCATGATGCCTCAAAA